>CM074727.1:142555337-143010337 GCA_037306005.1 Rhinophrynus dorsalis
AAAAAAAAAAAACTGCGATCTAGGAACTTATTACACTACACTAATAATAAAAGACAGGGTTTGTTAAAGGTGAAAGTTCCATTTTAAGACAAAAAAAATCACCCATGGTTCCTAACAGCCATCCACGTGCTGCTTCGGACAGTCGTGAAGGGGTTAAGGGCTCTACATTAAAACAAAAAGTGGAGTAGTTTTGGGGAAAACCAAGTTCACTGTAGGGGTCAAATACAAGTTCTAAAAAGTTACATTGATTTAAATTGAGCTTTTAACACATCCTGTATAATAATTTGCTAAAACGTGTGTAATGACAAAGTCATGCGCAGTAGAGACTGCTGCGTGTGCTAAAGTCATGCACGGTAGAGACTGCCCGCGCCATGGCTGATACAGAGCTGAAGGAGAGTCCAGCTCTGTATCAGCCGCGGCGCGGGCATTCTCTACCGCGCATTACGGCACCATGACCGGCTGGCAGTGGCACTGTGGCCCGTTTAACGGGCTCTTCAACTAGTTATATTGATAAAAGAGAAGAGAGTCTCCTTCTGTAGTGTATCAACATACATATGCCACCACCAACAGTACACACACCCAGAGGAGATATACTCACAAAGGAATATGCTGTGAATCTACCTATGTAGTACACAGCGCAACAAGCTTTATGAGGAATAACGCTATTCCCACCGAAGATAATACTTGAAACACTCCCTATGGGGCTTCAGAAATATCCTCTCTCCAAAATGGCCAGGTCAATGTGGAAGCTTAGAAAACAAAAATGGAGGGCTCCCAACAGTGTAATCAATTTATCATCAAACTGATATCCTATAAATAATTTGCTAAATCGTGTGTAACGCCCGACATGTGCAGTAGACACTGCTGCGCGTGCGGCAGTCATGCACAGTAGAGACCGCCTGCGCCGCAGCTCATACAGAGCTGGGCGCTCCGAAGGAGCGGTTAGCTCTGTATCAGCAGTGGCGCGGGCAGTCTCTACTGCACGTGACTGCCCCGCGACCGGCTGCCAGAGGCACTGTGGCCCGTGTAACGGGCTGTTCAACTAGCAATTTATAAAATGCTACTCACAATCTGTATTGGTCAGAGAAACAATCTGACTGAAAAAGCTTTTTTACTTTTTAGTGCAAATGGTTTGCCCCAGAACTCCTCCAATCTCCTTTTAAACATATGGCCCTAAGCTATAGAGGTGCAATTGTAGGACAAACCATGTGCACATAGGGGTGACAGGAAAAATCCCATTGATTTTATTTTTTTTTAACCTCTTGAATGCTAAAGATGTCTCCAATGCATCACTTTTCACTCATGAAGTTAAAAAAAAAACCTCAATGGGAATTTGCATAACTAACATTTGAACCCTATGCTGCATTTGATTTGCTCCAGATTGCGCTCCTTTAACTTGATGAATAAGGCCATTAACCCTCTGAGTGCCAGAGCGGTATGCAACACATTGTTTTGCATTCCCTTCTGGCACTGAAAGGGTTAAAATCCAATTTCATAGTAAAAATATGTTTTTTGCTTGTATGAAGACAAGTTTCACATCCTTTCCGAGGTGAAAAACATGACTTTCTGTGCCTTCCGGTGCTGCCAGCTTAAGGTTTTGTTTTTTTCACAGTTCAATAAAATCTAGTATAGACCTGTAGTGATTCTTCTGTTACTACAATGGTTCCTGTGCAGCCCTGTTACAAGAAGTCTGTAAGGGATAGTAATGTTTCATAATAAAAGCAGCTCTAATTAATCATCATAGTATTTGGACTCTGGAGAGTGTTATTTCAGTTCTGTCAGAGTTGTAGTACAAGAGTAATTCAATGACAAAGTATCCCCTCCTGCCCCTTTTACTGATGTAACACTGTTCAGCTAGAGCAGAAGAGAGGTGCCCAGGTAGATTGCACAGAGGGACAATCTTCAATTAAGATAAGGGAAAAACCTGAAAAACTTGTCAAGGGGGGCAGGGCCTTCATTGTTCTCACAGGAAGAAGATTGTCCCCTGCTGTTATCTGTCTGGTCTATGGACTGCATTCCACATCTGAGAAGAGATGGCTTACACTAGGTAAAAGGGGTGGGAGGGGAGACTTTGCTTGTGAATATCTCATAAATCATAAAGGTTTGAGAGATAAGACTTATATCATTCTTCATGTTTTTAATGCCTACAAAATAAAATAGAGTTAAAACGAAGTATTACTATCCCTTTAATAAGCTTCAGAATTTAAGGCTCATAAACATCAGATTTTGGATTTACACTGACAGTTGGTTTAATGTACTGAAATTGCATATGAAATCACATTTAAAAAATATGCGATTATCATGTAATTATCATGCTCTTTCCAATGAGATTCATATCCATACCTGGGAACTCTCTGGATTTGCACCGGAGACTCTGGTTTTGCACCGGAGACTCTGGTTTTGAGAGTGCTTTACCGGGTCTCCGGGGCAGAGGCTGATTCCCTGGATGTAGGGAGATTGCTTTAAAACTCTGCCCACTTCTGCTCCTTCCTGCCCAGTTCCTCCTACTTTCTGCCCACTTGTAGGTAAACCCTACCCCCTTTTGCTGCAATTTACGGCAATTATACTCCCTCCGGGGACTCCACATATTAAAGTTCCCAGGTGTGTTTATATCCCATGAATCTCTACTTTTTCCACCCATAATGCATTTCTTCAGATTCAACATTATTGCTTTAACATTGCACAGTAATTATGTTATCCTAAGATATTTGGTGTGATACCATTGAAACCAATAAAAATTGTATGTATTTGTAATAATGCACTGTCAGACCCAAAGTCACAGCAAGATGCATTACCTTTCAACATGCTCTGCATTCTTCAGCAAAGTGAAGAGCCCCCTACTATCCAAATATACCAGTTTCTTGGGTTTTTGTTCATGTTTTTGAATCACCACAGTATGAATTAGGCCTTAAGGAGACAGTATTTCCTGGAAATAAGTTGCGTTTAAACAACAGTAAATCATTGTAAAACATACCTTCCAACTGTACAATTTTAGCAAGTTCAGTACCTTTTTGTGCTTTTGTTCATAATAAAAATCACAAGTGAAACTTTACCTTTTTCAGCACAAAAGGAAGTAGGATCTCTACTTGGTACACCTTTAGGTAGCAGAGAGAAACTCATGCACAAAACTGGTCACAAACCAGTGGTGTAACAATAGGGGTCGCAGGGGTCTACCTGCAACCGGGCCCATCACGCCAAGGGCCCGGCCACCCCCTGCGACACCCTGCCCGGAGCTTTCAAAATGCTGAGGTCTGTGCCTTTTTTCAGCACAGACTTCTAGCAGCTGTGCTCCCTCTTCGGCTCTTTAGTAATGCAGAGCGCTGGGGGATGACATCATCTTCCAATGCTCTGCATTACTGAAGAGAAGACTGTGCAGGAGCTCCAGCTGTATAGAGGTCTGTGCAGTAGGAGGCACAGACCTCTCCTGCCACACTGCTGGACCACCAGGGAGGTAGGAAACAGACACTGGGGGAGCAATGTGGAGATGGGGAATAATATGGAGATGATGGGGGGCAATATGGAGATAATGGGTGGCAATAATGTGGAGATGGGGGCAATAATGTGGAGATGGGGGCAATGTGGAGGTGATGGGGGCAATGTGGAGACTGGGAGCATTGTGGAGGTGTCCAGTGTAGATTGCCAATGGGGGAGCCAATGTGGTCGGGTGGGGTCCAATGTGGTTGGAGGGGGCCCATAGCAACTTTTGCACCAGGGCCCTGTGGCTTCTAGTTATGCCTCTGTCACAAACATATACTGTAATTATATACAGGATCAGGATCATGAAAAATAAAAAACAACAGGAGGAATTGTGGTACTCACAAAGCAAGCATGTGGAGATATTGCCCCGTCCCTACTCGGGCACATCAGAGTATTCATTGATATCTCAAACACTTACTAACAATAGATGAGTATCCTTAGATCCATATATGGGAATCAAATTTCATATAAAAAAGATTGTATTGGGAGGATATTTAAAAAAAAGGAAAACAAAAACACCAAAATATAAAAAAAAAAGAATATGAACAGGAGGCTCTGAATGATTATATAAAAATATATTATCTTATATAATAATTCGCTAAGTTGTGTATAACTCTGCGACATGCGCAGTAGACACTTCTGCGTGTGCGGCAGTCATGCGCAGTACAGACTGCCCGCGCTGCGGCTGATACCGAGCTGGGCACCCAGAAGGAGCGTCCAGCTCTGTATCAGCAGTGGCGCGGGCAGTCTCTGCTGCGCGTGACTGCCCCGCGACCAGCTGCCAGAGGCACTGTGGCCGGTGTAACGGGCTGTTCAACTAGTTTAATTATAAAATATGTGAGATCCATAAATTAAAACTACAACGTAAATACCATATATACAGAATAATAAAAGGTTTAACGTGTTTCGCGGTGCTAGCCTACTGCTTTCTCAAAGGCAAAGATCCTGATCCCCATGTACACTGTCTGTCCCTCTCCTGCCTTTTCCCCTTGCCTACTGGTAGCCATAGATCCCCATGGGCACACAATTGTGTGTTAGCCCACATACACTGACTGACACCCCCAGCCTTGTTTCCTTGCCCAGCCAGTGTCCATGGGGTCTGTGCCTACCAGAAGGCAATGGGTCAAGGCTGGCGGGTTAGACAGTATACATGGGGATCTGTGGCTACCAGGAGATAAGGGATCAAGGCTGGTGGGTTATACAGCATACATGGGAATCTGTGGCTGCCAGGAGATAAGGGATCAAGGCTGGGGGGTCAGACAGTATACATGGGGATCTGTGGCTACCAGGAGATAAGGGATCAAGGCTGGGGGGTCAGACAGTATACATGGGAATCTGTGGCTGCCAGGCAGCAAGGGATCAAGGCTGGGTGGTCAGACAGTATACATGGGAATCTGTGGCTAACAGTGGGCAAGGGAACAAGTCTGGGGGCCAGGCAGTGTACATGGGGTTCGATGGCTACCAGTGGGCAAGGGAACAAGTCTGGGGGGCAGACAGTGTACATGGGGTTCTATGGCTACCAGTGGGCAAGGGAACAAGTCTGGGGGGCAGACAGTGTACATGGGGTTCTATGGCTACCAGTGGGCAAGGGAACAAGGCTGGGGAGAAAATGGTAGCTACAAATCCCCATGGACACTGCCTAATCCCCAGCCTTGTTCCCTTGGGAGTGCACAACATGCATAATATATGATACAGAGCTAAGGGGGTAATAGTACAGTGCTTGGTGTACTTTTTTTTAACCCTTTGAGTGCCACAGGGGTGAGCAATGCACACCATATGTCGCTCAAAGAGGTAAGGGAGTGATGCTGTCCATGGTGCTGAAAGCATTCTCTTCACCCCGCTATCGGCCAAGTGAGGCAGTAGAGAGAGAATGCAGTCAGACTTCAGTGCTGGTGATGTGTGAGAGAGGGCATTCCTGCCACATCGACAACAGTTCGACAATCCTGTATGCTAATGGGGACCTTCTACTCCCCTTGCATCCGTAAATTTTAGTGCATATGGTGATGCTTGTGTACATCGAAATGTCAAAGTGCTTTGAACACATCAACAAAATCATATCGCCACAGCATCGACCTTTAGTGCATCTCCCCGCAAGAGAGGTATTTTAATGCCACAGTATAGATCACTGGTAAGACCTCACATGGAGTACTCTGTCCAGTTCTGGAAGCAGTTAAAAGAAGAGCCGCTAAAATGGTACAAAGTATTCATGACAAAACTTACCAGTATAGACTCAAAGGAGTTAAAATGTATATCTTGAACAAGAGGAGGAAAAGGGAGTATATAATATAAACCTTTATATTTTGTGAAGGATTTAAAATATTTGAGGAAAAAGACATTTTCATGAAGAGTATAATCCTAGAAAGAGGGCATGAGCTAAAGTTAGAAGATTGAGGATGAAGAAGTTATGTGTATGAGTACTGCTTTTGTGGCGATAGATTCATGGAACAGGCTCTCAGTGAAAGTGGTAGGGGCTAATACAGTAAAGGGATTAAAAAATTCTTGAGATAGACAAGCCTGTTCTGAGAATTATGTAAGACTGTGCATTTAATCTAGATAGGAAGATGGGCAGACTGGATAGGCCGATTGGCTCTTATCAGCGATCAAAATCCATATTTCTATGTTTCTGTTGAGAAACAATGTGTTTGAGATTTCTCCAGCTTTCAAGAGACTAAAAGGCCCCATTGTGTTGGATACCTCTATGTCACTCAAAGGGTTAAATCAATTGGAATCTACAGATATTTCAACTCCCTATGTTGTAGTTGACATGTTCCAAAAATTGCACCTCTTTATCTTAATGAATAAGGCCCAAACTCGCAAAGGACTATGGGGGAGATGCAATGAGGCATGATAAAGAGGTGATAAAATGTTATTAACGTCTCCAATGATATCACTTCTCCAGTTCCCATGTTATTCTGTGGAGACTATGCACAAAGATTTCTTATGCTTTAGGGATCTTAGTGAATTGGTTTCATAGAATAATATAGGAATTTGAGAAGCGATATCACTGGAGAAGTCATCTCCACTTTATCACCTCTTTATCACACCTTAGTGACCCCCCCCACTTGGGGCTGGGACCATTCTAATTGATTTGAGTGATTTTGTGGCCCAATTGCATTATTAGTAATATTAGCAGGAAAATTAGCATCATTATATGTCCCAAACTGGCAACAAGACCCAGAGATTTAAGTGTGAGACTTGGGACTCTGGTTCATTCAGTCGATAAGTATCATTTCCCCTGGTTGAACGTTTATGTAAGTGTAAGATTCTGTACTAGTTTGTGTGTGAACGTCTTTCAAATGATTAATAGTATACAAAGGCACGTTCTCTCCCTCAGGATATTACTGTATATATTTTATCATTACACAAAGACCTCTAAATGGTGTTCAAACATGTAAATAATGTGATTTCTTAGAAAGACTTAATCTTTTTGTAACTATGCCGTGTGATCTTTTTTAGAAGCCAGTGAACACTTCTTTAGGTTTGAGCAGTCCTGAAACAGACTGAAAAGTCCCACTCCTGCAGCTCCCAGCACCAATATCTCTATCTTTAACCCTTTATGTGCCAGAGGAGGATGAAACACATTGCATACAAATGCGTTGCATAACCTTCTGGGACTCAAAAGGTAAAGTCTATGCTTAAAGGATATATATATAAAATAAAATACAAATAAATAATCCTACCCCCAAAAAAACAAAAAACACAAAACAAAACAAATGTCCCATGCAGTTGTATGCATGACTAAATAAACCTAGAATGTGATACATGTCTGGTAGTAGTAGGGTTAAAAAATTAAGTAGATTTATGTTAGGACTATTTTCCCCTGACATCAAGGTAAATCCAGAAAGGTTTCTCCCTAAGTGTAAAGGGTAATCCAGACGTGGACCCCTTGCTCTCAGTGCCTAGGGAAGCCAGCTACACCTCACTGACGAGGCACAAAAAAGGCTGAAACGTATGTCTGGTGTTAGTTGTTTTTTCCGTGCAGAGGAGACTTGCCCATCATTTTTTGTACTGGACCTCCCTTATGGGCAGGATTAGTCGAATATGTATGTGGAAATTTCTCCTCTGTAATGGCACTAGAGAGCTAAAATGTGATGCTCTTGAGCAGTGAGTAGCCGGAGAACAGGCCATTGTGCTTTTGTTCGTGCTCAGAGTTTCTCACATTCTTTAGCTTGTTTCTGTGAAACATTTAGGGTCTCTCCCTAAGTGTAAAGGGTAATCCAGATGTGGACCCCTTGCTCTCAGTGCCTTGGGAAGACAGCTGCACCTCAATGACGAGGCCCAAATAAGGCCGAAACATACTTCTGGGGTCAGCTGTTTTTTCTGTGCAGAGGGGACTTGCCCATCATTTTGGTACTGGACCGCCCTTATGGGCGGGATTAGTCTAATATGTGTGTGGAAATTTCTCCTTTGTAATGGCACTAGAGAGCTAAAGTGTGATGCTCTTGAGCGGTGACTACCCGGAGAACAGGCCATTGTGCTTTTGTTCGTGCTCAGAGCCTCTCACATCTTTTGCCTTGTTTCTGCGAAACACTTAGGGTCTCTCCCCAAGTGTAAAGGGTAATCCAGATGTGGACCCCTTGCTCTCAGTGCCTAGGGAAGCCAGCTGCACCTCAATGACAAGGGCCACATAAGGCTGAAACGTACGTCTGGGGTTAGCTGGTTTTTCCGTGCAGAGGGGACTTGCCCATCATTTTGGTACTGGACCGCCCTTATGGGCGGGATTAGTCTAACATGTATGTGGAAATTTCTCCTCTGTAATGGCACTAGAGAGCTAAAGTGTGATGCTCTTGAGCGGTGACTAGCCGTACAACAGGCCATTGTGCTTTTGTTCGTGCTCAGAGCCTCTCACATCTTTTGGCTTGTTAAATCCAGAAAGGAGACAACGGGGGAGATTTCTGAAAGTGGAGTTAGTGGAAAGTAAGTGTTAAAATGGCTGTAAGATTGTCACTGGTAGGTATAGAAATACTAAGGACTTGTATAAAATGGAGTAAGGAAGTTTCTAAAAAGTTGCTTAGTGAATTTATAAAGAATTGTCTCTATTTGCAACAATTTAGTGACAGAATTTTCACCAAATATTTAAGGCCATGTCTGATCTGTTCTTATTCTTTACTGTCACATCATTTATAAATACCAACACTCATGATAAGGATCCATTCAACAAATAGTACAAGAACACTTTTTATAAAAATCTCCCCCAATGTTCTTAACCCCTTAACGACCCATGATGTACATGTAAGTCACGGGGTGGATGTCTCCAAAGGACCAAGGACTTATATGTACATCATGGAACTCAGGGCTCCCTGTGCCGTTCGGGGAGCCCTGAATCCAATCCCCCCCCCCCAAAAAAAAGGACTGTGGTCCTTAAAGGGATAGTAAAGTCCCCCAAAAAATATCCTGTAAATGGTAGCTGCAATAAAAAAACACTTAATGCTCTTAATCCTTTCTCTCAAACCGTTATGGTTTGAGAGATGTAAGAAAATAAAGTCCTCAGTTCCCTCCCCTTTCTGCCGGACGAGCTGTAAAGCTGTCAGAGGCAGAATCCAGTCGCTCTTCATGAATGTTGACATCAGGATATCTAACTGTAATTACTTCATCGGTATGGTCTACAACGTGTGCCTGGCTTGCAAGCACACATTGTAGACCATTCCAATGAAGTAATTAAACTTAGATATCTCGATGACAGTGCTCCTGAAGAGTCGCCGTCTGGTCCCGAAAGCAGGGTCTCATAATGTCCGCGATACAGGGGGAGGGAGCGTAGGTCTTTATTTTCTAATATCTCTCAAACCATAACGGTTTGAGAGAAAGGATTAAGCGCATTAAATGTTTTTTTTATTGCAGCTACCATTTAAAAGATACTTTTTGGGGACATTACAATCCCTTTAAGGAGATAATGACTAGATTGTTGAATTTTCAGTGCTTAGCCCTTTCAACTCCAAAATGGTGTGCAACACATTGCAAAGTATTATGTTACATAACTCTCCATCAGTGAGCGTGAGTGTGTGTGAGTGCTTATGTGAATGAGAGTGTGTGAGAGTCTATGTGTATGTGAGAATGTGTGAGTGTATGTGTGTGCTTTGAGCGTAGTGTTTTGCTTTTTGCATATTGTGTTTTGTATATAGCATTTTGCGCATAGTATTTTACGTTTTTCACATAGTGGTTTGCGTTTTGCATATCGTATACCTTATTGACTATAGTGTTTTGTGCATTGTGTGTGTGTGTATTGTGCATATTATGGGTGAGTGGGTTGGTGTTTTGTCTAGATTATGTGTATTTATTGTGTGTGTATTGTGTTTATTGTATGTGTTGCATGTATTGCGTGAATGTTTTGTATGAATTGTGTTTGTGTATGTGTGTATACTGTGTTTGTGTGTATTGCTTGTGTGTATACTCTGTGTGTGTATATATACTGTGTCTGTGTATGTGTATATACTGTGTGTATGTGTATTGCTTGTGTGTATATTGTGCTTGTGTGTGTGTATTATGTGTTATTTGTGTGTGTGTATTGCATGTGTGCTGTGTGTGTATTGTGCGTGTGTGTTGTGTGTTAGTTGTGTGTGTGTTGTGTATGTGTTGTAAGCGTGTGTATTGTGCATGTGTATTGTGTGTGTTGTGAGCATATGTGTGTGTTGTTTGTGTGTATTGTGTGTGTGCTGTGAGTGTGTGTATTGTGTGTGTTATGCATGTATGTATTGTGTGTGTGTGTGTTTTGCATGTGTGGATGTGTGTGTATTACGTGTGCATTGTTCGTGTGTGTGTTTATTGTGGTTGTGTGTGTTGTGCTTGTGTATTGTCCATGTGTATTACATGTGTGTTGTAAGTGTGTGTGTTTTATGTGTGTATTGTGTGTTTATATTGTGTGTGCTGTGGTGTGTTGTAAGTGTGTGTGTTTGTGTAGTGCATGTGTGCGGGGTTTTTTTGTGTGTGTGTTAAGTGTGTGTGTTGTGGATGTGTGTATTGCGTGTGTGAGTGTTGTGTGTGTATTGTTTGTGTGTTGCTTGTGTGTGTTTTGCGTGTCTATGTTGTGTGTGTGTTTTGTGGATGTGCATTTTGCTTATGTGCATTGCATGTGTGTGTATTGTGCATTGTGTATTGAATGTGTGTATTGTTTGTGTGTTTTGCACATGTGTTGTATGTATGTGTGTGTGCGTGTGTTGTATGTATGTGTGTGTTGTATGTGTGTGCATTGTGTGTTGTGGTATATTGTGCATGTGTGTTGTGCTATTAGACCCCTTGAGTGTTAGAGACATCTCCAATGTGGAGCTGTAGTCCAATAAAAGCTGGGATTACAGGTTGCACATCCCTTGATTAGAGGGCTCAGTGAGAAATTGAACAAACCAACCGCTCCATTGGAAACAAATAAAACTTCCCAGTGATGAGACCTCTCATTCAGGGAGTTAAAAGGATAGTAAGCATTAAAATAATAGCAATTTTGGGAATCTTTATTTCTCAGCTTTGGCATACCTTTTCTCAGAGACTACTAATAGGCCGTGTCTTTGGCATATCCCATCATCTATTACAGGTGAGTTAAGAGGACTGAAATCCTAGACACAGCAGCCTTCATGCCGTTGGTTTGCTCCACTCAGATACTTAAAAATATGGGTAAATTGTGGAACTGTGTCAGCCATAGAAAAAGCGAACATGTTGAGTAAAAATTATACCTTGTATTGGCTGAGTGGCTCTAGGATGCAAGCTATCAAAATAGCTAGGTTTCTTCTTCAGGCATAATATAATGTCTGAAGAAGGGACTTATGGGGGAGATGTATAAAAAGCCTTCTTAGTGTATATTTAAGATTTGGCGCTAAAATTCAAACAACAAAAAAGACAGAGACACCAGTGGGAGAACATTTCTGCCAAAATGGACACTGTGTTAGGGACATTAAATTGACTGTACTGATGGGATTGTTTCACACTCCGAGAGAGAGAGAGAAAAATATGGGAGGTTAAATTAATGATCATGTTTAAAGCTTTGAATTATGGTTTGAATAGAGACAGAGAATTTCTTTCACATTATCACATTGTGGATTAAACTTTACAACAGTCCCAGTGGGATCATAAATACCTTGGACCTCTTAGAGGAAGACTGTAATTTACAGCACTCTCCTCTACCACTGACTGATCAAAGAACCTGAGTCTGGACTGAGCTTTCTTATCTGATTTCCATTCTAAACAATGCAATGTGTACTTGTATATAAGAGAGATGTTTTCATATTTACAGGTCTTGAAAGCTTGCATCCTAAATCTGCTTAGTTAACCAATAAAGGTATCAACTTGACTATATTCGCCTCCAGGGGAAACTTATTGCTCACTGTGTTACTGGAAATGTCCATGGTGCTAGCTTTAAGGTGAGCACAGATGAGGACTGTTTTTACATGGCTGCATTAGAATACCAGGGAGGAAATGCAATAAAGTATTATAGGAAGTTGATAAAGTGAGATTACTTCTTCAGTTATATAACTTCTGCGGTTACTATGTTATTCTCTGGAGCCAATGCACTAAGATTTCTCCAGCTTTAGAGATCTTAGTGCGTAGGTTCTACAGAATGACATAGGAACCAGTGAAGTGATATCACTGGATAAGTGAACTCCACATTATCAACTCTTTATCAACCCTTAGTACATAACCCACCCAGATGCACCATATACTTCCTCCCCAATTTCTAGATACTGTTTTAACTCTTTCAGTTCTGAATCACTCATTTTTGCACACCTTAGAGGGAACACTCGTACTCAGTGTGTGAGATGAATATGCAAATACAATTTTTAGTTAAATCAGACACCAGAAAACATTTTCTATTCCAATTCCTTCCTTACTGCAATTTGCTAAACTACATACACCAAAGTCCCCAGATAAACACTGTAGAACTGAGGACAAGGGTGTCCAAAAGAGGCATTTTTGCCATATTGTGGGTGGGGTTTGGTTGGTGTGATTGAAAGGACAAATTTGTCATGGAATGAGTGTGAAATGAGCAAAATGGGGATGGTACAGACTGGAAAGTAGGTGGGGCCTTACTCACCAAGCCAGAGAACAACCTCTTGCCCTGGAGACCCTGGTAATTCAGTCTGCAAAACCAGAAATTCTGGGGCAGATTCGGGGAGTGAAAATATTGGTCCAGAACATAAATTCATTATCATAAACTGTCACACTGTCCCACAGACAGTTAATGTCTCAAAAACAGTTTATTTTATAAACAAATAGTTATCACAACATACCTCTAAATCCAACTAAATCCAACTGGGGGAGTGGCTGGGGGATGTGGCATTACCAACATTTTTGGGTTATTTCATGACCTATTGTGTAAATGAATAAAGAATTTAGGACAAGACCAAAGTATTTTATTTACACAGACTAATTTATAGACACATGTACTGAAGTTTAAACAAGGATTAATATGAGATTTATCGCTGTGGAACAATTTGACACACTTATATACACACCACCACACAGTCTGATCTCCTACAACAGTGTTTCTCAACTCCTGTCCTCAGGATTTGATGATTTCCTTGTTAGAGCACAGGTGAGTTAATCAATGTGAATGAGCCTCTGATCACCACACCTGTTCTCTAGCAGAGAAATCCCTAAGTCCTGGCCTGTTACTGTGTCCTGAGGGCAGGGGTTGAGAACCACTGCACTAACAGGCCAGGATTTGATGATTTCCTTGTTAGAGCACAGGTGAGTTAATCAATGTGAATGAGCCTCTGATCACCACACCTGTGCTCTAGCAGAGAAATCCCTAAGTCCTGGTCTGTTAGTGGGTCCTGAGGACAGGAGTTGAGAAACACTGTCCTACAAGGAGGGACACCAGGGTGGGAAAGAGGGACACTTGAGAGGTAAGGCTTAATGCATTATGGAGCAATGCATGTCTACAGCACATAGTAAGATTAACCTCTTGAGGTCCACAGTACCCTACGTTGCATTTCAAACCTGGTCCTCAAGGGATTAAAAAGTAGAAGGCCAACAGTCTAGAACAACACTAGTACATAATTATTTCTGTGGCACTAAGGGCGGAATGCAAGAAACATGCTCAGTCACTATTTATGGTATACTTTTGATGGAAAAATGATTAGCGATGATGGTTAATTTTATGAATTAGTGAATACGTTTCAAAAAGAGGGCGTGGCTAAAATATCTGTCATTTTGTGAGTGGATTAATGACTGCTCTTAATTCAGCAAAGCAGTTAGCACAAATTTTCATACATCTGGCTATTCAGCAGTGAGCAATCACAAATACCATATAAACAGCTAATGCTCCACTTTCTTGAATTTCGCCTTAAAGGGATAGTAATAATTAAAATGTAAAAAAAAAATGTTGTAGGGTTTATCCCCCTGAGTAAAACAAGAGCACTCCCACTGCTGAAAGGTGTTTCATTCAAAAGTTATTAATTTTCAAAGCTGAATTTTAGAGGTGCAATATCACAGTGGCCTGAAATTGTACAGTGGCGCTGTTGTTACACCATCCTATGGAGATTTAGCTGTCCATAGGATGGTGTAGCAACAGCGCCACTGTACAATTTCAGGCCACTGTGATATTGCACCTAAAAAAAATCAACTTTGAAAATTAATAACTTTTGAATGAAACACCTTTCAGCAGTGGGGGTACCCTTGTTTTACTCAGGGGATAAACCCTACAACATATTTTTTTTTACATTTTAAGTATTACTATCCCTTTAAGAGATAAGACAAATGTGGTGGTATACACTAACCTAAGTAGATGCAATGATAGAGCAAAGCAGCTACAGCAACAGGGACAAATAAATATTTTAAATGATTTAAGCAGTTTTTTTTTAGCCCCTTAAACGTTGGAAAGATCACCAACTCATTGCTTTGCTGGTATACACTAAAGCAGTGGCAACTGGTGTGTCTTGCGCACCAGATTAAGGTGACGCAGTTTTCTCTGTGGACATTCTCAAAAATGTGTATATGGTGTTTCAGATTTATATATAAGGAAATTGTCATTCACTACATGCTAGTTTGTTGTCATTCTGACTGTGAGATCTGAGAATAACTTTATGGTTATGTACTTTTTTACCTTCCTTCAATACGTCCTTGACAAATGACCTATAAAATGTTAGACATACACTGAAAATTCCAGTGTGTCTTACGGGTTCCTTAAAGGGATAGTAATGTTTCATAATAAAAACAGCTCTAATTAATCATCATAGTATTTGGACTTTGGAGAGTGTTATTTCAGTTCTGTCAGAGTTGTAGTTCAAGAGTAATTCAATGACAAAGTATCCCCCTCCCGTCCCTTTTACTGGTGTAACACTGTTCAGCCAGAGCAGAAGGGAGGTGCCCAGGTAGACTGCAGAAAGGGACAAACTTCAATTAAGATAAGGGAAAAACCTGAAAAGCTTGTCAAGGGGGGCAGGGCTTTCATTGTTCTCATAGGAAGAAGATTGTCCCCTGCTGTTATCTGTCTGGTCTATGGACTGTATTCCACATCTGAGAAGAGATGGCTTACACTAGGTAAAAACTTTGCTTGTGAATATCTCTTAAACCATAAAGGTTTGAGAGATAAGACTTATATCGTTCTTCATGTTTTTTTTAATGCCTACAAAATAAAATAAAGATAAAACGAAGTAATACTATCCCTTTAAGCAGAAAAAGAATGATAACCACTGCACTAAAGCAATCATACACTGCTGAGCAGCCATATGGATTGCATGCCTATGTCGCGGCACAAGAAATGAGTAGTGTTGGCAGATTAGTACATTCCTAATACAAAAACAAATGTGAAGACATCATGGAGCAAACCAACTGCGCCAAAGAGTGCAAATAAAAAAAATCCAATTGATTTAAAAAATGTTTTAACTTTTTTGAATGCTAGAGAGGTCTGCATTGGGGACCTTTCTAGCATTCAAGAGGTTAAAAGTCCCGTTTAGTTGAAAGGAAATTTGGGGAATTTTTAAATTCTTCCTTATGGTTAAATACGTTTCCCCAGATTGTTAATTGTTTGGATTGATGTCCCTAAGCCTTTTATCTGGTACAGTGCGTGTTTACATATATGTTCCTGACTGGCCTATTTAGGTATCACAAGGGCATTCCAATCCCCAGCTCACTGTTCTGTGGAGGTCCCTGGAAATTCTTTAAAATGCGTTAAGAATAATGTTTACTTTGTCACAGATGTCCCATATGATTAAAAATCTAACATAAAAACATCTCCTTTCTACTGTATGGAATAAAATACTGGGATTCCCAATGTGGTAATGCTCTTGCCAGTCATGTAACTAGTCTTTGGACTCCCCAGAGCAAAGATTTTTGGTCCCCCCATCACAAAAATATTACCACAGAGGCATAACTAGAACCTGTTGGACCCTGAAGTAGATGGGACCTCCTTCGTGTTACGTGTGCCGGATTAATACGTTGTTCAGGGGAGTGGGGTCATGCAACAGTGACACTTTTGCCTGGGAAATAGGACTGGAAAACATCCCATGTCCTCGACAGATACTTTTTCCCGTTAAGGAGTGAAATTCACGGGGCCGAGGACAGCCGGCAGAACTATGACAAGCCAGCATTGACAACATGGGAAAAGTAGGCGACTTCTGGATTGGCCGAAACCCTGGGTGACAGGTTTAAAGGTCCCCCATAGAGTTAACATGGGGGAAAGTAGGCCACCCAGGGATTGGTCAGTCCGCTGCTCACCCACAGGGTCTGATTGGCCGAGACAGCCATGACTAGAACAGTCAGGATTGGTCAGGCAATTCTAGGCACCGGATTGGCCAGGGGTTGAAGCAAAATATTCAAAGATGCTTCAACCCCCTGGCCATTGTTTAGAAATGTGTATTGGAGCCCCTCAACCTTTTGTCCCAGTGTTTATCCATTGTTACATCCTTTGTCTAGATAACCTAATCATGTCTGCTCCTTTGTATCATGTATTTACCGTGTGTTTCAGTCTTTTGTGTACATTGTGTGATTCGACTGAGTAACTGGGTATATAAGCCCAAAGAGTTGTGCAATAAACAGTGTACATTTTACCCTCCAAACTGGTCCTGTCTGGTTCTTGGAGGAGTTATGCTGAATGAAGGATGGAGATTGGGATGTCGGTGCAGCGGAAGCAGAGAAGTGACGGTGGTACTGACCTCTAGTACCAGGACTCACGTCACACTTGGATTATGTACCTCAATAGAACTGGACCATCTGTAGTAATGCCTTTTTGGTTCTTAAAAAGTTAGAAGAAGCTAATTTCCCAGGTAAATACCTAGGACTTGTTATCCATGGAAGTTTTCACCAATGGGTAATAACCAACCAAAATATACAAGCAAAGAGTGTTTATTCATGGGGAACCATGGAACTGAGGACAGTTTCACCAAAGCCCATAGAGGCAGAGGCACATACATCAAGCTGGTAATGTCTAAAAAGGTACTGGTAGAAGACCACATTGCTGCCTGCAGAGGAAACATTTGTATCTGCTTCCTGGAAAATACAGGTCCTGCAAAACCTATTGTCCATCTAATCATAGCAAAAGTTGCTACTTTTTGTGATCCATCATTAATTCATGATGGCATTTTGGTGTAGAGTGAAAATATTAAAAAAGAATATGTAGTAATGCCTGAAAAGTACACATGGGGGTGAAGTGAGCTGTTGTGTTTCAGCACCTTAAAGATGTCTGCCATCCTAAGTAAAGCACCTTGCACATGTATATGTGAATTATATTGATATCAAGATTATAAGAACCTAGAGTTCACACAGTTGTTCAGTGCTAGTCAGTGTGCTACCTCTGTATAAGGATTGGCAATAGGGATGAGCAAAAAATCTGAAAAAAATCCCACAGAATTTTCACAGAAAATACAGCAATTTCCTGCTTTTTTTGCAAAAATTCTTCCCATAGAACACATACAATTTTCGCATTTTCGCCACTGCCAATAAAATTACTGAGAGAACCTTGCCATTTCTTGCCTATGTTTTCTATGACTGCACGATTTCCCTCCGCAGTCTTACCTCTGAGGGCTGAAGGGGAGAAAAAATAGCGGAAAGCAGAAGTTGTGAATCGTACAGCAACATATGCCTTGATAAAATTGTTAGCAGGCTGAGTGCCTTTGTCCTTTGCCCACAACACTAACTTCCTGCTTAAGTAACATTGGCACAGCCATCCTTGAAAAATAACTGAGGCCTGGGATATTCTAGCAGGGTGCAATGCATCACATCCGTTCTTTAAAGCCTCTATTTTCAACAAAAGAAAAGGGCTGCATGTCAACCACCAAATATTTTGGCAAGTTTACTGTTCCACAGGTGTACTTTTGCATTATTTTTGTGCAGGTTTTTACTTCTTTCTAAGTAACTATCACGGTGGCTGTGTTATTGCTGGCGACATTATGACTGTGCTTCTTCCTGATACATTTTTATTGGCTAACGTGGTGTTGCTCCACCCAGTGATAACCCTTAAACCCTGAGCCCTGTCACTTTAGCAGTGCCCTTTTGTGGTGTTTCCGTTGCTAAGCGCTTGCTCCAGAATTCGTGTGTTTCCTGTGTATGACCTGGACTGCCTGACTACTCTGCCTGTATCGTTCCTGCTCTGTGTACTGACCTGGATTGGCTGACGTTCCTGCTCTGTGTATCGACCCGGCCTGGCTGACGTTCCTGCTCTGTGTACTGACCCGGATTGGCTGACGTTCCTGCTCTGTGTACCGACCCGGCCTGGCTGACGTTCCTGCTCTGTGTACCGACCCGGACTGGCTGACGTTCCTGCTCTGTGTATCGTGCTGGTCCTGCTTACTGCTCCATCCGGTATCGGGATGAGAGCCATACTCCGGTTTCTCTCTGTCCATGGACGGATCCTCTGTTGCCTCCGTTGCTGTTCCGGCAGCCAGTTACTGTGACCCGATCAGTATTGTGCCTCGTGATACGACACCTGGTGTTGTAGCATTCTTCGGTAGCACCACGGTACGCTTGACCTATACTGCTCTACCTGAGGTTGGTCTTTCCTGGACGCCTCAGGCTTTCTCCATACTGGTAGTCGACTCTAGGTCTGAGCGTTCATTAACCCCTTGTGGGTTGGTGCCTGGCACATTTGGTACAGTCATTGCAGTCGCTGATTGGCGTTACTCCGTGCCTCTGTGGCAGTCCTCCTTTGGCAGTTCCAGTAGTCTACCGTTTGTCCAGGGCCTTCGTTACTGTCGTGGCCCTAGTTGCCATTGTGTCACTCTCTGCGCAGAGAGTGTACTAAGGGCCATTGTACTATTAGGGCCTGCCTGTCCTCCCGGCCTAATAGTAATCACACCAACCGCACTTCATTTGGATTCACACAAACTGTACCTGACCTGTGTCAGTATTGTATTGTATATATATACTGGACCTGTGTGGGTATTTTGTACTGCTACCTGTCCTGTGTCAGTAGTATACTGTCAGCATACATACTGGACCCACGAGAGTTATTCTATTACTGTGGGTTTTCAATAAAATTGCATTATACCTAAACCTTCCGTGTCTGAATGTCCATAGAACCGTTACAGTACTTAGTAAGTGTGGGATGGCAGTACATAGTGGAAGAACTGTGTAACTGTTTTGCTTTAAAAACATCACTTGTGGAGGTGGTAGAGGTGGTAGTGCTATGTTTTGGCACTCTGTGACTTTTGTTATCTCCAAAAACAGAGTCATACCCCTCTGCAGCAGGAGCAGAAAATCTTGGCACACTCTCTGACACATCAATAGCACTTATATTATGCTCCCCAGAGCACCTCTGACCTGTTGATGTTGTGTCTCCCAGTCAGACCTGTGGTTGTGCTTCAGGTGGGATCTTACTGAGGAGGTACCTAGGTGTGAGCCTGCTTTCCCCCTGCTCACATGCTTCTTGCACAGACAACAAATATCAACATGCTTAACTTTTGGATCATGAGTGGAGTATCTCTATACTGTGGACTTCGTAGACTGCAGGGTTCCTGAGGGGCTGCTACTACTACTGGGGCTAAATGTTGCTGAATTTGCACTACTACTAGGTGTCACAGGTGCTGCACTTCCAACAGCAGCAGAGGCACTCATCATAGCTAGGGTTGTGGATGTTGATAACCTGTGTTGTTACTGGTTACTCAACACTAGTGTCATGGTAATCAAGGAAGAGAAAGACAGACACAAGTATAATGAATAAACCACCTTTATTGATAATACACAGATTAATTAGAATACAAACAATATCCCCAGAACACCAGGCGGCAGTACACAGACCACTACCCAGAGCTGCACACTGTGCTGAGGCCTGCACTACTCACACTATACCGTAGGATGATAGGAAATTGCCTAGAGTTCTAGCACCTGCTAAGAATCAAGCTGTTAGCGTAGTGGTGCCAGGAATGGTGTATATAGGATGGAGCGGAGGCAACAATGCTGAAGTCTCCCAAACAAGGTATAGACAACCAGAGGGAACAAGGAGCGAAGAGCAAGCCAGAGCCATGGGTAACCCTGATGAGGGTGGTTAGGCAAGCCGAGTAATGCACGGAGTGAGTAGTCAGCCAGAGCCACAGTTCAGAACCGATGTGGGTAGTCAGACAAGCCAGGGTCATACATGGAGCGAGTAGTCAGCCAGAGCCACAGGTCAGAACCGATGTGGGTAGTCAGACAAGCCAGGGTCACACAGAGCAAGTAGTCAGCCAGAGCCACAGGTCAGAACCGATGTGGGTAGTCAGACAAGCCGGGTAATACGCAGAGCGAATTCGAAAGCCAAGCATGGGTCAACACAATACAGAGCAATGCCAGAGATACTAGGAGGAACACCACAAAAGGGCAATGACTCCTAGGCCCAGGGAAGTTTAAATAGGAGCTCTCGGGGCGGGAACAAATCAGGCCAATTGGAACTCGCCAATAAACAAGCGCATGTCACTGCGCCCGCACTAGTGAACATCAGGAATGCGGAAGTAACCGGCGTCCATGCCGGCCGACCATGCTCGCCAAAGAAGAAGCACAGGAGCACTAGGCAACCTAGGGATACGGATACTGTGATAACTAGTATTGTGTGTGTATGGCTGAGTAGGGCTTTATCACGGTGCCCGTGATTGCTGCAGTTCTCTGTCTATCACCTGCAGGGGGCTCCCATTGGCTGTCTGCAGTCAGCCCGCCTCTGGTTGCCTTTTTAAACTCAGTCTGGGCACCCTTTAGTTGCCCTTTCGTGGTGTCTCTGACAGCATTCACTTTGCCTGTCTGCTGAAGCTATTGGGCCTGTTCCTGAGTTCTTGAGTTTCTGAGTTTACCTGTTCCTGTGTTCCTGCCTGCTTGTCTGTTCCAGTCCGGGTCCGGTTGCCAGCCGACTTGCGGTGCTCATCCCGGTTGAGCCTCGGTCTGCTCCTGCTGTTTCCTGTGTTCAGTTCCTGTGGCGATATTTATCTCTTGTCGCTCCGGTGACATTCCGTCTGTTGGTCCCAGCGTGCGGACGCTAGTTTACTCCATTAGCCTTGCGGCTCACTATACTGTTTGTTGGTCCCAGCGTGCGGACGCTGGTTTACTCCATTAGCCTTGCGGCTCACAATACTGTTTGTTGGTCCCAGCGTGCGGACGCTGGTTTACTCCTTTAGCCTTGCGGCTCACAATGCTGTCTGTTGGTCCCAGTGTGCGGATGCTGGTTTACTCCATTAGCCTTGCGGCTCCCAATACTGTCTGTTGGTCCCAGCGTACGGACGCTGGTTTACTCCATTAGCCTTGAGGCTCACAATACTGTCTGTTGGTCCCAGCGTGCGGACGCTGGTTTACTCCATTTGCCTTGTGGCTCACAATACTGTCTGTTGGTCCCAGCGTGCGGACGCTGGTTTACTCCATTAGCCTTGCGGCTCACAATACTGTCAGTTGGTCCCAGCGTGCGGACGCTGGTTTACTCCCTGACTTGCAGTCAGGTTTCTGGTGCTGTCCAGTCCTAGCAGCACTTGTTTCAGATGTGTACCGACACTAGCCTCTTCTTGGGTGAGACAGCTTGACCGTATACTCTGTTTACCATCCTACTGTCATTGTCATCTGACAGTCACTGGTCTTAGTGTTGTCTCCCTTCTTGGGCTGCCCTGCCCGGTATTGGTAAGGCCGGTAGAACCTTTCACGTTGCCACCTTTAGGTTGCCTTACCCGGTATTGGCAGGGCCGGTAGAGCCTGTTCCTTGTGTATTCCTCAGGCTGCCCTGCCCGGTATTGGTAAGGCCGGTAGAACCAGTACGTTACCATCTCACAGTTGCCTTACCTGGTATTGGCAGGGCTGGTAGAGCCTACTTATCACTATTCCTTCAGTATCGCTTGGGTTGCCTTGCCAGTATTATTTGCAAGGCCGGTAGAACCTATCTCAATTGTCAATTGCTTATATATATGTGATGTTTGTATGTGCATGAAAACCCTATGGGATTGCCTTAACTTTTCTAATAAAGTTATGTTTTTACCTAAACTTTACGTCTGAGAGTCTTAACAAACCGTGACAGGCTTGCCACTGCAGCTGATGACTGTGTATTTTTTTAGCATCTTTGCTTGTCCATTTGTTTTCTCGAACAGTTTATAGACAGGCACAGTGCTCCTTTTTAATATAAATATATATTGAAGGGTTTATCCTCTTGAGAAAAACAAGGGTACTTCCACTGCTGAGAGATGTTTTATTCAAACGTTATTGCAGCTCAAACTTGAATGTTTTAGGCGCAATATCTTAGTGGACTGAAATTTTACAGTGGTGCTGCTTCTGCACCATCCTATTGAGCTGTCTATAGGATGGTGTAGCAACAGTGCCACTGGGGTCACAACAACGCCACTGTAACATTTCAGAACATTGAGATACTGCACCTAAGAAAATCCAGGTTTGAACTGCAATAACTTTTACATAAAATACCTTTCAGCACTGGGAGTACCCACATTTTATTGCAAGGGCATACGCACCACTAGATTCATATCCAAAACAAAGCCATGTAAAAACATCAACTTTATTCACAAATAGGCATAAAAAATACTTTACAGCTTCATTTGTCCATAGTCAAGTGCGACAATAGCCATGGAAAGACTGATCAATGTGTTTCACGATACCTGCGCTTGATCATAAGTAAGCACAGATAGCGCAAAACGCTTTGATCAGTCTTTCCATGACTTTTCTGTGACACCCGTCCTTCCACCTGATCTGGGAAGTCTCTCCTATTGTTGCACTTGACTATGGACAAATGAAGCTTTAAGGTATTTTTTATGCATATTTTTGAATAAAGTTGATGTTTTTAAATATTGGGCTTTATTTGGATATGAATATACTGGTGCAAATGTCCTTGCAGTGAAAATAAATGTATTATACAAGCAACAGAGAAGCTTTTTATACTGCACACTTAGTATCCTGATAAGCCCTGTTTAGTTGTCTGGAGAAATTATTTCATGTTCATAAAGTTGGCTTAATTGCACGTGAATATATTGGAAAATGAGATACTACATGTATATTTGGTAGTATGAGCAGCATCTTTATATATCACTGTCAGTACCCATGTTTTACTCAGGAGGATAAACCCTACAATACATATATTTTTAAATATTAACCCCTTAATGACAAAGGAGTTACCAGGTACGTCCTGCAAAAACTGTCACTTAGTGACAGAGGACGTACATGGTAAGTCCTGGAAATAGTATCGGAAGTCCGGGTCCCCGTGTAGCTGCACGCCGTTCAGGGACTCTGGAATAATATATGTATGACGGGTGTTAAGGTGACAGCCGCGTATGCATGCGGCTGTCCCTAAGGGGTTTTTAAGTATTACTATCCCTTTAAAAGGTTAAAGCCTTCTCCATTACCTTCAGCTTTACACATGGTGATTTTTCTGTACTGTATGTCTGCATGGGGCAATGAATCTGCATCAGTGGATCCAACGTCTAGTTCTGCAATATCTGGGCTTGGCGGCAGGTTCTCCATGCAGTGCAGGCAGAAAATCCTCTGGGTGCCGACAGTGGCGTAACTATAGGGGTCGCAGGGGTCGCACCTGAGGCCGGGCCCGTGCACTCCAGGGCCCCGGACTCCCCTTTCGACCCCTCCGTCTGGTGCCCTCAATCGGCGCTCTAGTAATGAAGAGCGGTGGGAGATGACATCATCTCCCAGCACTCTGCATTACTAAGAGGACCGCGCGGGAGCTCCAGGTAGGAGATGGGGTCATTGTGGAGGGGGTCAATGTGGTCAGGGGGGCCAATGTGGTGGTGGGGCCCGTGGCACTTCTTGTACAAGGGCCCGGAGGCTTCTAGTTACGCGTCTGGGTGAAGAGGTGAAGAAATACTGAGAAAGACCATGGAGGACTATCTGTCAGACTCCTACAGTTCTGGAACAACAATTCCCACCATACTCAGCTGGCAGGGCCGGACTGGCCTACCGGGATACCGGGAAAATTCCCGGTAGGCCGCCAGCACTGGGCTTCCCTGGGGCTGCTGGCTTAAATGAGAAACAACACATGCCAGTCTGCAGCCGCTGACTGGACCACGTTACCGAGAAGTACTACCCGACGGCCGCTGGGGCCGGTCAGCGTCCGGTGGCTGACTCTGACTCACTCAGAGTCTGCAGTGTATAGACAAGCTGGCCGGGTGATGTGACGTCAGATGCAATCACGCAGGCTACGCAGCGGCGTGATGAAGCGTACTAGGTGTCTGCGCGCCGTGCCACCCGCACCTAAGTTAAGCGCCAGAGAGAGACAGAGGCAGACGGCAGTGACACCCAGGCCAGAGTCCAGGCGAGCTCACTGAGCTGGAGCGTAAGGGAGCCGGAGGCAGCAGAGGCTGAGCCGCACACATAAGAGCGAGACAGAGAGATTCAGCTACAACAGACACCCACACATCACACTCGGACTGTGTTTGCAGGCAAGAGGGGGAAGTTGGGAATCGGGGAAGGCAGAAGGGAATTGGGGATGGGAATGGGGAAACTGTAACAGCGGCGGTGGCCTGCTGCCTAACAGGCAAAAGGGGGAGAGAATCAGACCATGACATTCTAGGCTGAAATTTGTGAAACAACGCATTGTGACAATTTTAGAATTCAAGGGGTAAAAAGCCCCATTTAAATCAATGAGCAATAAAATGGGTCTACAAAGATATGCATTTCTACCTAATGTACCATAGGGGATGAATACAAATTGCAGAGGTATCTATTAAATGGGTATTTGTACCCTTTTAATGCTAGAGAGATCCCATTAACGGGAGATAAAGACGGTGAAAAGGGCAAAAGGGGATCAAGAGGGGTAAAGAGAGGTAAGAGGGGGAGAAATCCAAAAGGGGGATCAAGCGAGGCAAGAGAGGTCATCAAGAGTGAGTGAAAGAGGCAGAGCGGGTCAAGAAGGAGAAAAGGATGCAAAAGGGAGAAAAAAAGAGGAAAAAGGAGGAAGGATCAGGAGGCAAAAAGAGGGGAGATCAGGAGGGAGAGAAAGAGGCAAAAGGGTGGGATCAAGAGTCAAAGAGGGGGAGAAAGGGAGAGAAAAAGGCAAAAGGAGGAGGCTCAAGACTCAAGAGGGGGAGAATGAAGCAAAAGGTGGGAATCAAGATGGGGAGAAAGAGGCAAAAGGGAGGAATCAAGAGTCAAGAGGTGGTATATATATATATATATATATATATATATATATATATATAATTGTAGAAATGGTATAGAACCGTGAAATGAGTGCACGACCAGGACTTGCAAAAAAAAAAAAAAAGGTGCTAGTTTATTAGTCAACATTTCAGCCCCCTTAAGGGCCTTTATCAAGACCGGTCTTGTGTAATTTCATTTGAGTAGCACACAGGCAGTTGTTCCAGCTCCTATACTATTAGGTTTGTCTAATAGGAGTGCCCACTAACCTAATGAAGCAGTACTATGGGCCTGGTATAATGACATAATGCTATGGGGCTGGTATAATGACGCAGTGCTATGGGGCTAGTATGACGACATAATGCTATGGGGCTGGTAAGCAAATTTTTTCCAGGGCTGGTTTTTATACCCAGTCCGGCCCTGTCAGCTGGCTAACATCCTGGTGAAGATGATGGAAGCTGTAGTCTAATAACCACTAGGGAGCCACATGTTTCCCATCCTTTGCGGTAAAAAAAGAAATTTCAAAATACAAGTGATCTACCACAAAGATACAACATGAGGCAATCCTGAGGTTCAGTAAAGGAAACCAATTGTGCCATAGCGGAGAAATAAGATGTCTTAACATTCCCACTGATTTAACCTCTTGAATGATAAACAGATCTCAACTGTATTGTGAAGTGATGCATGGGAGAGCTCTTTAGCATTCAATTGCTTTAACCCCTTAAGGACCAGCGGTCCGGGGGCGTGCCGTCCCTTAAGGACCACATAGGAAACTTTGACGTGCCGTCCCACGTGACTGATCACGTGGGGCGGCACGTCAAACGGGGCACTGGAAGAGATCGCTCCAGTCTTGGAGCGATCAACTTCAGTGCCCAGTATTACTCACCACGCTCCTACAGGAGCGCGGTGAGTAAAAGTACGTGACGTGCCAGGACCGTCACTGGTCCTTAAGTGCCGGACCAGCGTGACAGTCCTGCCACGTCAATGGTCCTTAAGGGGTTAAAGGGATAGCAATGGCTGAAGATAAACACATCTCTTATTAATCCTCATATGTTTTTGGCCATGTACCGCTGTATTTCAATATCCTCCGACGTGTAGTTCAACAGTAATTCAATGATAAATATTCCCCTTCCCGCCGATTTTACCTACGTAACTCACTCTCCAAGTCTATCTGCACAGCTCACATCAAGGGACAATGTGGGGGTTGTATAAAAAGCCTTAGTGTATACTTAAGAATTGTCACTAAAATTCAAAATACCTGGTCATATTTATATAGCATTAAATTCAAGTTTATAAATATGTCTGTCTGAGAATAAGAACAGGTTTTACCTGGCATTAAGATGTAATCCCTAAAACTGCCTTTATTTTTGGCGCAATTAACGAATTTCTTTATAAATACACTGGGACACAGTTATTATTTGGCCAAGCCCATTTTTACTCCACTTTTCAAAAAAGTCAAGTAACTGGAGTTAGCACTTAGCAAAATGGCATTAGATGTTTATACATACACTTATGTCACCTAGAGACACTTTTACAGACACTTTCTTTATAACTCCCCCCATCTGGGTGTCCCCGTCAGTCGCTGCTTCCTTCAATCCTGAGCAAGGCTGCTCTGCTGGAATATCACAGTTTTCCCTACAGTCACCAGGCAAGACTAGTATACTGTTTTAGAATCAGCTCACTTTATTGAATGGAACACGCAGCTTATATACACTTAATAGATGAGAGTTGGTACCGTGTTAGCCGTAGAAATACTGGATGCAAAATTTTTTTGTAAAGTTGATACCTTTATTGGCTAACTAAACAGATTTAAAATGCAAGCTTTCAAGACTTCTTAGGTCTCTTCCTCAGGCATGTTATACAGATGAATATGAAAACTTCTCTCTTAAATACAAGTACACATTACATTGTTTATAATGGAAATCAGATAACAACGTTAGTCCAGATACCAATTCCTTGATCAGTCAATGGTAGAGGATGTGATTTAAATAGCATTCTTCCTCTGGGTCCAGGTATTTATGATTCCAGAGGGACTGTCGTAAAAGTTAATTCACCATTAAGTACTGTGTCAGGAATTCCCTGTCCCTGTTCATGCCATAGGTCAAAGAGTCAAATTGTAACATTAATTTTACCTCCCACCATTTTCTGTCCCTCTGATTGCGAAATTGTCCCATTAGTACAGTCAATTTAATATCCCTGATACTGTGCCCACTTTGGCAAAAATGTTCTCCTACTGGTGTCTCTGTCTTTTTGTTATTAACACTGGATCTGTGGGAATTAAATCTCCTATGTAGTGCTTGTCCAGTTTCTCCCACATACAGAGCTGTTGGGCATTTTGCACACATGATAAGGTATATTACATTGGATGATTTGCAGGTGAAATTACCATGGATCTTATGGTGTAACTGGGTGTTTGGGATGGGTATCTTGTCTGTGGTATAAATGTGTGCACAGGTTTTACACCTACTTTGTAGGCAGGGTAATGTGCCATTTTTTGTATTTTTGTTCAGGGCACTCCTTACCATCAGTTGCTTTAAATTGGGAGGCTGTCTGAAGGAGAGTAAGGGAGGCTGTGGAAATATGTTCTTAAGTCTTTCATCTGTGTGTAAGGTTGCTTGAAGTTCTCTTGATATTTTGCGCAGAGCTTCAACCTGGGGGTGGTAAGTGACAACAAGTGGCACACGGTTTCCCTTATGCTGTTCTTTGTAGCTCAACAGATCTTTTCTTGGTATGTGAGTAGCTTTCTGTATCTGACTGTCAATAATCCTTGCACTGTAACCCTGTCTTACAAAGTCTCTTCTGAGTTTCTGGAGGTGCTTGTCACGGTCCGCCATGTCAGAACAGATGCGATTATATCTGATGGCCTGGCTGTATATGATGGAGTTCTTTGTGTGTTTTGGGTGAAAGCTATCATTCCTCAGGTAGGTTGGTCTGTCTGTTGGTTTACGGTACAAGGATGTGTGGATGGAGTTGTTCTGAATACTGATAGTCGTGTCTAGGAAGTTAATGTTTGTGCGTGAGTGACTGAGTGTTAGATTGATACTGGGGTGGAATGCATTGTAATTTTTGTGGAATTTGAGAAGTTCCTCTTCACTGGCTGTCCAGATGATAAGAACATCATCTATGTAGCGGAGATAGACCAGGGGTTTTGTCTGGCAGGTGGACAGGAAGTCCTCTTCTAACTTTGCCATGAACAAGTTGGCATATTGTGGTGCCATTCGGGTACCAATTGCAGTCCCCATTTTCTGGAGGTAGAGGTCCTGTCCAAATTTGAAGTAGTTGTGGGTGAGTATAAAGTGTATGAGTTTTGTTATTGGTTCCGTGGCTGTGTTATTTCTTTCTAGATATTCTTGGCATGCTGCTATGCCATCTGTGTGTGGAATGTTGGTATAAAGGGATTCTACATCCATAGTGGCAAGGATGGTGCTCTCTGGAATGGGGCCCAAGTCTGCTAGTTTGTTCAAGAGATCCGTGGTGTCTTGAAGGAAGCTGGGTGTTCGTTTTACCAGGGGTTTCAGGGTATTTTCTACCCAGCCAGAGATATTTTCTGTGAGTGTGCCAATTCCTGAAATGATGGGTCTTCCCGGGTTTCCTTCTTTGTGTATTTTTGGTAACATGTAGAAAGAGCCCGCTTTTGGATCTGTTGGTATTAGGGGCCTTATCTGTTCTCCAATGTTTGATGGCAGTTCTTTTATGATCATGTTGAGCTGTTTTGTATATTTTTTTGTGGGATCCTCTTGTAGTTTCATATAGTATCTTTCATCAGAGAGTTGCCTATTTGCTTCATGAATGTAGTCTGCAGTATTCATAATAACAACAGCTCCCCCCTTGTCTGCAGGCTTAATAATAATGTCCTGGTTATTCTTTAGTGACTGTATGGCTTTCTGTTCCTTGTGGGTTAGGTTGGGTGTTGGTTCACACTGTTTCTCCAGTATGTCTGTAGTTACTCTGTTTCTGAAGATACCTATGTATCTGTCCAGTGTAGGGTTACTACCTGGTTTTGGAGTCCAGGTGGATCTTTTTGTGGGTGCATTGATATTGTGATGTTGCTCTGTGGTGTTGGCATCATTGTTATCCATTTTGTCATGGAAGAATTCCTTGAGTCTGAGTTTTCTGAAAAATTCCTCCATGTCCCTACAGAGTGTTACCCTGACACAGTACTTAATGGTGAATTAACTTTTACGACAGTCCCTCTGGAATCATAAATACCTGGACCCAGAGGAAGAATGCTATTTAAATCACATCCTCTACCATTGACTGATCAAGGAATTGGTATCTGGACTAACGTTGTTATCTGATTTCCATTATAAACAATGTAATGTGTACTTGTATTTAAGAGAGAAGTTTTCATATTCATCTGTATAACATGCCTGAGGAAGAGACCTAAGAAGTCTTGAAAGCTTGCATTTTAAATCTGTTTAGTTAGCCAATAAAGGTATCAACTTTACAAAAAAATTTTGCATCCTATATACACTTACAGAGACTCTTATCAAGATCAGCATGCAAACTAGGAATTGGGACAGTGTTTCTACGCTTGACCAATCAGCCACCAACACCCTTATCAAGATAAGCATGCAAATTAGGACTTGAAAAATAGACATTCTTAACTGACTCATAAACAACCTCCCCTGATTGGTCAAGAAAGCACAGCAGGAATCAATTAACTTTCCTCAGCACAGACCTGGTATATATTGGAAGCAACGCCCAACCCCCACTATCTCTGCACTCTAGCTTCCAGCTGCCAAATCCTGTTACAGACTTTATATTATAACACCACACACTGTTACATTATACCATACAATATACAATACAATGAGCAATATATCAGATGTTATAGTCCTGGAAGTGAACGTCACCACATGTCCCTGTGCTGATTCCCCCAATCAGTCCAAGGGCAGTCCTTTTCTGTGACACCCTGTGCCCATCAAGCAGCACAGGGTGACTTAGACCCACGAGGGGACTGGGACGCTGGGAAAGCCGCTTCCCCATGCATAGTCTGTAGGAAAGGGGCTGGCCCTCAGGCCCCTCCAAGAGCCAAGGGCCCAGTGGTTTCCGTGACACTCCAGTTTTATACATCTCTCCCAATCTTCTGTGAGCCTAAGGTAAATCCTGCCCTCCTTCATCAAGGGGGGAAGGGTTTTCCTTATGCTCTCAGTGAGAGGATTGTCCCTCACTGTGACTTGTCAGGTCAAGCGACCGGATTCCATGTCTGCGGGGAGGTGGCAGAAAAAAGGTAAAAAGGGTGGGAGGATGATTTTTTATAATTGATTTACTGTCGAACTACACTTCGGAGGATATTGAAATGCAACTGCATATGGCCAAAAACATATTAGGAGTAATGGGAGATGTGTTTATTTTCATCCATTACTATCCCTTTAAAGTATGTATTAACTCTTGCACCACATAATGTATTCTATAGGAAACACCCCATTCCCCGCCTCCTACACTTTTTCGCCTTGGCTGAGTAGGTAAAGACATGCAGAGTGTGTAAGTGTATTGGTCAATTGATTCCCTATTTATCACCAACTCTTAAAGCTACAGTAAAAATATGGTACTCTAGTGTCACTTATTTACATTTTAATACTTTCTATTATATGCAAATAATTTGAATTAATTTACTTGTTCATTATTAAAAAATAACAAAAAAAAAAAAACTTTTGGGATATTTTTAGCTGTTTTTCAAGACCTGTGAATCCATGAAGGGAGTCATCCTGCAATGCTGCCTGAACTGATTTCCAGGAAAAATACATATTGTAGGTCTTTTCCTGATAAGTAAAACAAGGTGCTCCCAGTGCTGACAGATGCATATTTCCAGTGGTATTACAATTTAAACCCATGTTTTTTATATATATTATATAAAAAAATGGCCATTTTTAAAAATAAATGGAGAAAACAACAAGGGAAAATGATTGGGGGGGGTGAAAGGAGAAAGTGGAAAAGAGGGGGAAACAGAAATGGGGGACAGAGAGAGGGAGACACAGACAAGGGGGCAGAGAATGAAGGGGAAACAGACTGGGGGAAAGAAGGGGAAACAGATAACTGTGCTCAGTATCCCAGATCAGTATATCGTCTCTAAACACTTAGTAAGTGATATTTATCAGATAATAACACATCTCTCAATTCCGGGGGGACTAATTGTGTCATACTTAGAGAATGATTTATATACTGTGGGATTGAGAGATATAGGTATGTTATTATCATATATCTCCTATATAATAATTCGCTAAAAAGTGTGTAATGACGAAGTCATGCGCAGTAGAGACTGCCCGCACCACGGCTGATACAGAGATGGACGCTCCAAAGCATCAAGCTCTGTATCAGCTGTGGCGCGGGCAGCCTCTACTGCGCATGTCTGCCCCTCAGCCGGATGGCAGTGGCACTGTGGCCCGTGTAACGGGCTCTTCAACTAGTATATATATATATATATATATATATATATATATATATATATATCACTTCCTAAGTATTTAGTGACTATATACTGATCTGGTATATATCGTTATTAACATATGAAACACATAGTGTGTGTTCTTTAAGTAGTTTTCTTTCTTTTGTGTTTTATCACTGTTACTATGTGGCTCCTTCATCTATATACTTTGTTCTTAGTTGTTGTTTTTCCCTAATATAATCTTGGTGATGCAGGGTTTTCCCAATGTTTTCTTTTTTTGTCAACCATTTCAGTTGTAAGCTTTGTGGTATCACTAGTGTAGCCTCATTTCATTTGTAAGCTCTGTGGTATCACTAGTGTAGACACATTTCATTTGTAAGCTCTGTGGTATCACTAGTGTAGCCACATTTCAATTGTAAGCTCTGTGGTATCACTAGTGTAGCCACATTTCGATTGTGAGCTCTGTGGTATCACTAGTGTAGCCTCATTTCATTTGTAAGCTCTGTGGTATCACTAGTGTAGCCACATTTCAATTCAAATCAAGTTCTGTTGTAAATTTTTAATATATTTAACTCCTTGGATAGCAGGGAGGTGCCAATTGCTTTGCAATGCTTTGGTGACCTTTCTGGTATTGAAGGGGTTAATGCATTCATTTTGTCTTTTAATAAGTTGGTACTAATAGCTCTATCCACCAACTGACAAATCGAGAAAGGATTGTGGCAAGGGAGGGGGCAAGCTGTCAGGGGGTCCCAAATTGGGATACTGCCTAGGGCCCTTTGGAGTCTTAATCTGGCTCTGCCAGAAGTGTATGTAGCATTTTACAACTTAAAGGGATAGTAATGTTTCATAATAAAAGCATTAATCATCATTAATCATCATTGTATTTGGACCTTGGAGAGTGTTATTTCAATTCTGTCAGAGTTGTAGTTCAAGAATAATTCAATGACAAAGTATCCCCCTCCCGCCCCTTTTACTGATGTAACACTGTTCAGCCAGATCAGAAGGGAGGTGCCCAGGTAGATTGCAGAGAGGGACAATCTTCAATTAAGATAAGGGGAAATCTTGAAAAACTTATTAAGGGGGGCAGCGCTTTCATTGTTCTCATAGGAAGAAGATTGTCCCCTGCTGTTATTACAACCAGATTCCACATCTGAGAAGAGCTGGCTTACACTAGGTAAAAGGGGCGGGAGGGGGATACTTTATCCTTCAATTACTCTTGAACCACAACTCTAACACTATTGAAATAACACTCACTATGGGCCAAATACTATGAAGATTAATTGGAGCTGCTGTTTTTGAAAAACATTACTATCCCTTTAAGGGTTTAGACACTACAGACTGACAAGTACTTAGCAAAGTGAAACATTGAAGTAGGGTTCCTGCTCAAAAGCTTACAATCCAAAGTATTTATTCAAATACAATGCCAAGATTCTTTGAGATGTCCAACAAACAAACAATCAGCCTCATAAATATGGACAACTGATTTTTATCTACCATGTTAACTATGAGCTATATAAAACATGGATAAAAATGTGAACTTTGATAGGACAAGGGGCTAAACAACATTGCCTCAAAATCTGAGATAAGAAATAGTGTCTCAGGTTTAATGCCAAGTTTACAATGACACAAAACACTATCACATTTTAAGACTTCAGTAAATCATTTTACAAATGCTAAGATGTATTAGTAAGATGTACCAAGATGTAGTTCTTACATGTAGTACTTCTTAATTAATATGAAGTTACACATAGTGTTGAGAACTTACTTAACTGTATATTTAGTGGGGAAAGGACTATGCAGTAGAGACTTAGAGCTGAACATCTACCTCAAACAAGTAGTAATGTTGAAATAATATATATATATATATATATATATGAATTTCTGTAGTACAAATAAAAATGCCCAGTATGGAATGGACACTGTCAACCAATAATATGAAAAAAATATATGCCTTAGTGTCCAATATAAGTTCCTGATGGATGTGAAATGAGTTAGTAATGCCCATGATGGTGGTTGACTATTAGATATATAGATAAATCAATGATATGGAAGTCAAGTCAATAGAAGGCATTGTTGACCTGGTCCTGAGGCAGCTGTACATAAAACAGCCTTGTCCAGGTACAAATGTGCTGAAAAAATATATACCTTAGTTCCAATATACATTCCTGATGGATATGAAATGAGTTAGTAATTTCCATGATGGTGGTTGGCTATTAGATATATAGATAAATCAATGATATGGAAGTCAAGTCAATAGAAGGCATTGTTTACCTGGTCCTGAGGCAGCTGTACATAAATCAGCCTTGTCCAGGTACAAATGTGCTGAAAAAATATAAAACACAATTGGAAAACAACAGGGCAGAAAATCTAAGTGAAGTAAATGTATTAATAGACAAGAAAAAAGAGGGAAGCTCACAGCGCTAACGCACAATGAAATAAATATATAATAAATACAATTTAAATAAAAGTATTAAGATATGAATATAGATGGCGCAAGGAATGAGAGGGTTCTACAGTCCCCAGACATTAGGCCAAAACCCAAAAGTGAAAACACCAACAGTGAACATTTGCAAAGGAGAGCAGGTTTGTCTTTTTTGTAAATGTATTATTAATAACGGAATTATATGATAAAAGCCCCCTCCCCAAGAAATGCACTCACATGCAGCCCATCTTGGGCTTAAAGCATCTTGGTGTCCCTTCCTGAAAGACAATGATCTGTGCCCATCGCCATGTCCTAAACAGATAATGTCTATGGCTGAATGATATCCAGAAACAGGTGCTCTGCTTTTACCATTCTTTACTGTAAGTTATACTTCATGATAAGAAATTGTATCTAGAAGCACTGTCTATATATATCTAAGACACTGTTTGAGTGGCAAAGTGAAAGGCGGTGACAGAACAGTAATATTGGTGGGTTCTGACAGGAGGCATGGCAGAGACAAAAAACAGGACTGCGGTGGAAGAGCTGATAGTGGTGGGAAATAACAATTGGTTTATGTTGGATACATTTTGTGGAGAAGTGCTCCACTTCCTCAGAGGTATAAGGTACACAGAAATTCACTCTCTCATGTATATATATATATATATATATATATATATATATATATATATATAAATATATGTAAGGGATGGTTTTTGGTGATCTCCTCACAGTCAGTTGGGGGTTAATGCTCTGCAATTGTGGTTAGCAACAGCCGAGGGGCAGGCACTGTTAGCTTACGTAGTGTTTATGAGAGACAGGTAGTGATGTCTCCAATATTCAGCCTTCTGTAACCAAGCACATACGCATGCTTCGTGTTAGGGAGTAGTCTGTATTTTAACCTGTAATCAACACAATACTTTTAGAGCCATATCTGGGACGAAAGAGTGTGTACCTGATTCTCACCTCTGTCCGTGCATCTGTGTCTTGAGACTATGGAGTTTCGTGTGACAGGCTCTCCCACACTGATTTTACAGCTCCGTTGATAAGTACCTTTTCTTTTCTTACTTTTTTTTGTATTGCATTGCAGAGTCTGTTTTACTGCTGTAAGCTCTGGCAATAGTTCTGGTTTCTCATAAATCATTGCATGTTTAAATAAACTGTATTTCACTTCAGTGTGTTTTATCTTTATTCTGAAATTCCAGATCTCTAATTGTAACAATATATATATATAAGTATAATCTTCCAAATGATTAACATGAAGAATTAATTTAAAATACAATAAGATCAAAGGGGTATATTACACTTCACAACTATTTGAGAAATTCTCAACACCAGCATTATAAAAAGGGACAGAAATGGAAAATTGAATAATAAAAACAAATAAAAAGGATCATCTTTGAATAATAGAAATAAAATTAAATGGTTCTCCAATCATTTCATCTTTAGTCAGTATGAATAATGTGGTCTAAAACAAAATGCATCTAAAATAATGCATAAAATCCAAATTTAAAATATATGCTGAAACAAAATACATCCCATATAAAAGTACATACAACTAAGAAAAAGGTTTGGATGCAAGATTCTGAACTATCAGAGGAGAGATCTTTACACTGAGCCAACAATCTGTTCATTCAGACACCAGGGAGAGACTGAGGAGGAGCCACTGTTTCACATTTTGTGTTACTATAATTAACTAGTTGCAGTGTCACAACAAGCCACTGTCACAGACAGTCAAGAATTTGTACTGAGACTGAGCAGACAGCAGAGGAGCTATCATTTTGGGTACTACCATGCATGCAGGAAATTTTGATCAAGCGCCATCTGATGGACACATGACTGCGTGTGTAACGACGCAGTCATGTGCATTAGAGACTGCTGCGTGTGCTTCAGTTATGCGTAGTAGAGACTGCCAGTGACGAGGCTGATACACCTTCGGATTGCCCAGCTCTGTATCAGCCGCGGCACGGGCAGTCTCTACTGAGCATGACTGCACCATGACCAGCTGGCACTATATCAGCCGCGGCATGGGCAGTCTCTACTGTGCATGACTGCCCCGCAACCGGCTGGCAGTGGCACTGTGGCCCGTGTAACGGGCTCTTCAACTAGTATTAAATATAACCAATTCTTTCAGATGGAAATCTTTGGCTAATACATGGCTTGACTTTATAACATGGCTAAAAAAGAAACCACGGACAATAACTACCATAACATCTGTAGAAATGGCTCTCACTGGGTGGGTGTTCAGACCCCAAGGCATTGGAACTTGTTGTGCCATACAAGCCTTTTCAATAGATCTCACAGTCCATCTACTGAGAGTAGATTTTGAGGCTGCTTAGCATTTGTGGGATCCAGATGGAATAATCAGATAGACACCATACTATCCAAATAGAGTCTTAGGCAAGATATCATATGCAAGGTTTGGAACTGAAAAAAACTGCTATCTGGATCTGACAGTGCAGGCAAGATAATGACTTGATTCACATGGAAAGAATAAACCACTTTAGTTAATGGTGAAGGGCTGCTCTAGTGAAATAGTATAGGGCTTCTCTACTGAAAAAACATGTAATTATGAATCTCTCTGAGCAGAAACTGAAAAGAAGAAAAAAAAAGCCCCTTTAAGGGACAGCAAACATAGGATCAAATGGAGGAGTGGTCATGTTATTCAAGATACGGGACAGACATTTAACTGGAGGTCTAAATAAAAATGAGAGGTTAAGCCATAGGAGGACCACTCAGTACCCAAGAGGGCAGAAATAGCTGAGAATTTGGCCCTTGGTGCTGGAGCTAAGACCTTCTCATGCCCATCTACCAAAAAGTCCAAGATTGAGAAAGAGAAGGGCTACCAGAATTAATGTTCTTTTAAAACCAAAATGTCCCAAAGCTTATAGTATGTAGAAGAGGTTGAGGGCTTTCTTGACTTGAGCGGAAGATTAGGACTCTATCCTGGAGTTGGCAGACACTGAAGCTGGAAAAGCTCAGTCTCCAAGCCATCAGGAGTAGGTCTTGAGGAAAGGGATAAACAATCAGACACTGCATTCGAAGATGATACAGGGAAGGCAGCCTCGATCTGCAACTGAGAGCTGAAGGAGTAAGGGAAACCAAGGCCTCTTGGGATAGAAGGGAATCACAGTCACTTTAGCAAGATCCTCCACAGAACCTGTGATGCTGCACTGATGTTATATGATGTTCTCAATGACAGGGGATACTTCTGCCAGCCAGCAGGTGAATACTTCGTGCACCCATCTTGCTTCATGATGTCAGAGGCTGTGGAAACATTGCCTATTCTGAACCTGATGAGCTGGTCAACCAGGTCTCTTGCAAGATGCAGAAAAGCTTGAAAAGCCACTTGGAGCTCTAAGACATTGGAAGGAACGCTTGACCATTCTTATGGCCACTTCCCATGAGTTACATGATTTCTTAGGGTGGCATCCCAGACTTGCCCCAATGAGAAAGCCAAAGAGTCTGGAGGGGAGGCATATTCCATCTCAACCAGAGCACAACATTAAACAAGATGTCTCTTCAGTCAGGAAAGTCCCACCCAGACTTTATTTTATTTTGTAGGCATTAAAAAAACATGAAGAACGATATAAGTCTTATCTCTCAAACCTTTATGGTTTGAGAGATATTCACAAGCAATGTTTCCCCTCCCGCTCCTTTTACCTAGTGTAAGCAATCTCTTCGCAGATGTGGAATCCAGTCCATAGACCAGACAGATAACAGCAGGAGACAATCTTCTTCCAGTGAGAACAATGAAAGCCCTGCCCGCCTTGAAAAGTTTTTCAGGTTTTCCCCTTATCTTAATTGAAGATTGTCCTTCTCTGCAGTCTACCTGGGCACCTCCCTTCTGCTGTGGCTGAACAGTGTTACATCAGTAAAAGGGGCAGGAGGGGGATACTTTGTCATTGAATTACTCTTGTACTACAACTCTGACAGAATTGAAATAACACTCTCCAAACTCCAAATACTATGATGATTAATTAGAGCTGCTTTTATTATTAAACATTACTATCCCTTTAAGAATAGGATGGTTCTGTCTTTGTGACTCAACAGAAACTTCAGATCCTGAAAAACAATGAGAATGTCATCCAAGTAATGAAACATTTGGATACTCTTTTTTTTTTTCTTCAGTTCTGCAATTAGGGGAAAATGTCCTTGGGGCTGTGGCCAACCATAAGGGAAGCCAGGTAAACCAAAACTACTTTCTGTTGATATTACACTTCAGAAATTGTTAGTGAGAGGGTAGCATTAGAATGTGGAGGTATCCGCCCTGAAGATACAACATGACCAGTCTTCTGGTTGAATAACTGATAATAGTTATCCCCCAGAATTCCACCTAAAGAAACTAATGCTAAGAAAGGAGGTCGCCCATTTCAGTGAAGCAATCTGTTAGAGACCTCTTTAGCATTCAATATGTTTAAAGCCCAATTGAAATCAATGCAATTTATTTTTACTGATTATACAATTTGTTTGCCCCAGAATGACACCATTTTCTTAGTATATTAGCCTCACTGTGGGAAATGCATGAATCTTCCAGCTCCACTTTTTCTATAACTGCACATAGCCATAGATGTCATGTACCTGGTGTTCTGGGTATACACTAGTGCTCATGATTGATTTAGTGTGCACACTCCTCCTGTGTTAAGACTTTAAAGGGATAGTAATGTTTCACAATAAAATCAGCTCCAATTAATCTTCATAGTATTTGGGCCATGGAGAGTGTTATTTCAATACTGTCAGAGTTGTAGTTCAAAAGTAATTGAATGATAAAAAACCCTTCACAGGTTTTTCCTTATGCTCACTGAAGATTGTCCCTCTCTGCAATCCATCCAGACAGTCTTGCTGCTCTGAGGTGAGGCGTGTTACATCAGTAAAAGGGGAGGGAGGGGGATACTTTATCATTCAATTACTCTTGAATTACAACTCTGACAGTATTGAAATAACGCTCTACATGGCTCAAATACCATAAAGCTTAATTAGAGCTGCTTTTATTGTGAAACATTACTTTCCCTTTAATGCCATAAAACCCTGAAACCTCTCCTATAGCATGCACAGGAACATGAAAGTATTTTGCTCCAATTTTCCCTAAGACTTGTTAGTGAATAGGGTTAAGGAAGGCGCAAAGAAGTAGCATGCAACCATACACTTTGTTATTGACTTTCCCTTGTAGCATGTCTTTGTAATAGGAGAATTCTCAGTGCAGACATCTTAATACATTGGTGTTATGCAGGCACAGCACAGAAATATGGAATGGATCCAGCTCCTATTTTACAGCAGAATTGTATTAGTACATCTCCCTAGTGTCTCAGCACAAACATTTTCCCACAGTCCCAATAAAAAAGTGTCTATCTAGCACAGAGGTAGGCAGCTTCCCTCTGAGGTGAGCACAGGTTGCAAACCCATCACTGAAAGAGTTAAAAGAGTAAATAAACTGTACAAGGCTAGGGTGCATCTCTTTTTCCAATACAGCCATGCATTAAGACTCCTCTTTAACTCTTTCAATGCTGGGTCACCCAGTTTAGAGTTAACACTGTCTAGCAGAGAGGTAGGCAATATTCATGCTAAGGTTTGCACAGTTGAGCAACCCAACACTGAAAGTGTTAACGATGACTGTTTATGTAGGGCTGAACTGCCCAGTTTGAATAAATTATTTAACTCTTTCAGATCTGGGTTGTTCACTTGTATTGACCATGGAATGAACACTGGCTGTATACACCCTTTGGCACCTCAGCTGTTTTGGGGGCTACAGTTGTTGGCTGTTTGTAGAGGATGGGAGTTACAGTCTATAACAGCTGGAAGGCCAAAAGTTCCCTACCTTTCATATAAGAGTATGCTTTCCACTGTCATGTCAGAATTCCCTGAACAAGCAAATATGGACACCTTCCATCAGCTTTGGGCAACCCACAGCCCCAACAGCTGTTGTTGGACTGCAACCAACCATTGTCTTCAGCCAGCTGAGGATGATATGAGTTATATAACAACAGATGGAAGGACACCGGATTTGCACATTTGCTTAGCAGAGCAAGATTCACTACAATGCAATCAACTCAAGTCTTATTTAATAGGTTGGAGTTAAAGGGACACTAATGTCGCATAAAAAGTATTCTTCTTTTATAAAGGTTAAAAAATAAATGATGTTGCACAAATCATATCTCTCAAACCTTTATGGTTTGAGAGTTATTCACCTGAAAAGTTTTTCCCTCCCCTTCTCCTGATGTCAGCACTGTGTTGACAGCAGGAGACCCCAGTCCGGGGACCAGCCAGCGGCTCTGCAGCAGAGCCAAAATCACATTATGTAACCCCTTAGTTACCGGCCGCGCGCACACGCGGGCGGCACTTAACGCCTGCTGAACTTTTTTTTTATTTTTTAAAAAGAATCCGGAGTTCCTGAACTGCATGCGGCCACGAAGGGACCCGGATTTCCGGGACGTACATGTACGTCCTTTGTCCACAAGAGAACATCCGCTCGAGACATACTTGTACGTTCTTGTGCGGTAAGGGGTTAAAAATAATTACTTAATTGGAAAGGTCTACAAAGTGTCCCTGGTTTGTAAGCACACTTTGTAGACCATTCCAATTAAGTAGTTCTTTTTAAATAACGAGATTATGGCTCTACTGAAGAGCATCCTCGAGTCACACGACTTGAATCTCCTGCTATCAGCTTTACAGCACAAATCCTACCTGTCAAACCGTTATGGTTTGAGAGATATTCACCTGTAAAGTTTCCCTTTTCCTGCTGTCAGCTTTACAGCTGACAGCAGGAAAAGGGAAACTTTACAGGTGAATACCTCTCAAGCCATAAAGGTTTTCCAGGTAGGATTTGTGCAACATAATTTATTTTTTTAACCTCTATAAAACAAGAATACTTTTTATGGGACATTACTGTTCCTTTAATCAAGATCCAATTCAGCAACCAGAAAGTATTTAAAGGGATAGTAATACTTCATTTTATCTTTATTTTATTTTGTACGCATTAAAAAAAACATGAAGAACGATATAAGTCTTATCTCTCAAACCTTTATGGTTTGAGAGATATTCACAAGCAAAGTTTCCCTTCCCGCCCCTTTTACCTAGTGTAAGCCATCCAGTCCATAGCCCAGACAGATAAGAGAAGGGGACAATCTTCTTCCTATGAGAACAATGAAAGCCCTGCCCCCCTTGACAAGGTTTTCAGGTTTTTCCCTTATCTTAATTGAAGATTGTCCCTCTCTGCAGTCTACCTGGGCACCTCCCTTCTGATCTGGCTGAACAGTGTTACATCAGTAAAAGGGGCGGGAGGGGGATACTTTGTCATTGAATTACTCTTGAACTACAACTCTGACAGAATTTAAATAACACTCTCCAAAGTCCAAATACTATGATGATTCATTAGAGCTGCTTTTATTATGAAACATTACTATCCCTTTAAAAAGGAAAAACAGACACAAATACAAGACATATAAAGACAGTTCCCTTTAGGCATATACTCGTGGGCTAGCTCAGTTTAACAAGAACTGGACCTAAGTACAAAATAAAAAAGTTAGGGCAAATGGGTTTATGGAACCAATATCCAAATGGAGGACCAAGTCTGAAAAATATATACAAGGAAGCCAAAACAGGTGACAGAAAGCTGCTCCTATAATTAGACTGGAGAATAAATAGCAGCCTACAGTCATTTTTACAAGCAGTAGGCCTTCTACTGGAAAAGGATACTTCAACATGGAAACTGCTTAACCCTTTAAGTACTGGGGGGCTGACTTTGCACACCCCTCTGGTACTTGCCCCTAATTGAATTTTTTTTTTGTTCAAGTTATTACTTGTTTATTCAGTCGTGGATGTCATATCCATGGAGGTGGACATGGCAGTTGCTAGAAGGACTGTAGGACACAAACTCTGCCCACTGCACATGGTTAAGAACCAGAGGTGGTGTGCAATGTATTTGCTTTGCAATGCCTTGTGCACCCCCTGATTCTTGAAGGATTAAAGGAGCAGTAAACTTTTTTTTATGAAAACCTACATGATATAGGACTTTTCCTGTTGAGTAAAACAAGGTCGACCCCACCGCTGTCAGTTGTTTTATTCAAACATTATAACAGTTCAAATAATCAGGAGGTGAATTTACTGTGTGTTTACTTCCTGATATTTCTAACTGACAGGAAGTGACTCAGCAGTTTCTATCACATTCAATGGAGAACTGTAAGTCATTGACTTTCTTCTCCATTAGAATGTAACAGAAATATTAATTAGAATTTGAGCACTAGAGGGAACTGATAACGTAAAAAAACACAGGTTTAAACTGTAATACCTCTGGAAATATGCATTTCTCAGCACTGGGAGCACCCTTATTTTACTCAACAGGAAACGCCTAACAATATATATATTTTCATAAAAAAGTTTATTGCTCCTTTAAGTAGGCTCATGCACTCTGCCTGTTTTACTGCCAGTAACTGTCATATCTGCCATCTATGAAGAGGATATCGCTTCAATAAAGGCACAAGGGCAACATTCATACCAGCCATTAGGATTTTCTGGCCATAGTAAGGTAAATGGAGGTTATTATAAGAAGATGCTACTCCTCAATGAAAGACTAGGATTGTGATGTTTAATTGTTACCACTTCTTTTTCTAATTTGTACACTGTGTGTACAATTATTAGGCAAGTGAGTATTTGACCATATCATCATTTTTATGCATATTTTCCATCTCCAAGCTGTATAAACTTGAGTGCTTATTGGATTTAAGCATATTAGGAGATGTGTATTTGTGTAATGAGAGAGGGTCTGGCCTACGGAGATGAACACCCTATGTCAAGGTGTGCATAATTATTAGGCAGCTTCATGAAAAAGAGATATAACTGACTCTGAAAACTCAAAATTTGTAAAAAGTCTTTCAGAGGGACGCAGCACTCTTGAAATTGCTAAGATATTGGGGCGTGATCACAGAACCATCAAACGTTTTGTTGCGAATAGTCAACAGGTTCGCAAGAAACCTGTTGAGAAAAAAAGATGCAAATTAACTGCCAGAGATTTGAGAAGAATCAAACATGAAGCTACCAGGAACCCATTATCCTCCAGTGCTGTCATATTCCAGAACTGCAACCTACCTGGAGTGTCCAGAAATACTAGGTGTTCAGTGCTCAGAGACATGGCCACTGTAAGGAAGGCTGAAACCCGACCACCACTGAACAAGACACATAAGTTGAAACGTCAAGACTGGGCCAAGAAATATCTGAAGACAGATTTTTCAAAGGTTTTATGGACTGATGAGATAAGAATGACTCTTGCCGGTCCAGGTGGATGGGCCCATGGCTGGATCAGTAACGGGCACAGAGCTCCAGTTTAGACTCAGACGCCAGCAAGGTGGAGGAGGGGTACTGGTATGGGCTGGTATTATCAAAGAAGAGTTAGTTGTTAGTTGGACCTTTTCAGGTTGAAGATGTACTGAAACTCAACTCCCAAACCTACTGCCAGTTTTTAGAAGTTGGACCTTTTCGGGTTGAAGATGTACTGAAACTCAACTCCCAAACCTACTGCCAGTTTTTAGAAGACACTGTTTTCAAGCAGTGGTACAGGAAAAAGTCTGTATCGTTCAAGAATACCATGATTTTTATGCAGGACAATGCTCCATTTCATGCATCGAAGTACTCCACTGCATGGCTAGCCAGACCCCCTTCCTCACCTGACCTAAACCCTATTGAGAACTTGTGGGCTCTTCTTTAACGGCAGATTTACGCTGAAGGAAAACAGTACACCTCTCTGAACGGTGTCTGGGAGGCTGTGGTTGCTGCTGCACAAAAAGTTGATCATCAACAGATCAAGAAACTGACAGACCCCATGAATGGAAGGCTTATACCTGTTATTAAAAAGAATGGTGGCTATACCGGTCATTGATTTTTTTTGTGGAAATGTCACAAATGTTTATTTGTAAATTTTGAGTTGTTTGTTTAGTATTCTCACTTTAATAGATGAAAATAAACACATAAGATGGGAAAATTATCGTTTTTCATTTAGTTGCATAATAATTCTGCACACTCATATTTTCCCAATAATTGTGCACACATAGATATTCTTCTAAGAAAGACAAAACCTCACTTTTACTTTCTTAAATATTCAGGTTTAAGGTTTTTTAACATTTTGGATTGACGGAGAGCACTGTAGTTGTTCAATAATAAAATAAATCCTCAAAACTACAACTTGCCTAATAATTGTGCACACAATGTAGTAAGCCATGTTAGTCCAGTTGTAACAATGCAGAGCTATGCATACTTTAGTCTCTCATGATACCTTTTTTACTTGGACAATTTTTAATTGAACCCTTTGCGTGCCAGAGTGGTATGCAGCACATTTGCTTTGCATACCCCTCTGGCATTCAAAGGGTTAAGACAAGTTTTTGAGAGATCCTCTCCTTTCTTTAACTTATTTAGTACTAGTCACAAAGTTTATCTAACTCTTTGAATGACAGAGGGGTATGCAATGCGTTGCGTGCCCCCTTGCACTCAAAGGGTTACAAATACAAATGTGCAAAGATCACAGTCTAGGATATAACAGTGAGAGGTGAATGAAGGGCGGGGTGAACACCAGACAGAAAATACTGTGTGTATAACAGGTGGAGAGAAGAGATAAGGAGGGGAGGGAAAGCAACAGATACAAAGTTTGTTTGTTGAAGGGATACAAATCCCTACTGTGACAAGTCCACACAGACCAAAAAGAATCCAAACCCGCGACTACATACCCAACCCGGGAAGATGGAGTAATGAGGCTCAAGCCTCGGTATCCAAAAATCACCACTGATAGATAAAATCTGTCAGCAAGAAGAAGACAAGGAGAGAGATACAAATCCAAGATCTATATTGAGTCCTTTACTCATGAATCTTAAAGGGATAGTAATACTTAAAATGTAAAAAAAATATGTTGTAAGGTTTATCCCCCTGAGTAAAACAAGAGTACTCCCACTGCTGAAAGGTGTTTCATTCATAAGTTATTAATTTTCAAAGTTTAATTTTTTAGGTGCAATATCACAGTGGCCTGAAAATGTACAGTGGCGCTGTTGCTACACGATCCTATGGACAGCTCTGGTCCCGGGACCATAAATCTCCATAGGATGGTGTAGCAACAGCGCCACTGTACAATTTCAGGCCACTGTGATATTGCACCTAAAAAATTCAACTTTGAAAATTAATAACTTTTGAATGAAACACCTTTCAGCAGTGGGAGTACTCTTGTTTTATTCAGGGGGATAAACCCTACAACATATATTTTTTACATTTTAAGTATTACTATCCCTTTAAAGGGGAAATATACCCTAAGAATGCGAGTCCTGGGGGGTTATGCACTTTTTCACTTTTATTCTGTGAAGACTATGCACTAAGATTTCCAGAGTTGGAGAAATCTTAGAGTGTCAGCTCCATAGAATAATACAGGAATTGGAGAAGTGATATCACTTGAGAAGTCATCTCCACTTTATCAGCTCTTTATCACACCTTAGTGCATCTCCCCCAGGTGTTGGTAAGCATGCCCAAAGGAAAAACAAAACTAACAAAAAAAAACAATTAACCCCTTAAGGACCGGCCGGCATTTGAGCCACAGGACTTTTTTTTTTTTTTTTTAGCGATTCCGGTTCAGGGCTTCCCGGAGCGGCGTGCAGCCGCGCCGGGAGCCCTGAACTCCATGATGACCAGGACCATCAGTGGTCCTTAAGTGCTGGACCACCGTGACGGTCCTGGTACGGAAATGGTCCTTATGGGGTTAAAACTGCTGGACTTGATAACAAAGAGCTAAAAACAAAACACAAAATATTGGTGCACATCCATATTTTCTCATTATTAACCTTTTACTCTGCAGAACTCCCCGTGAAATAAGAAGGGGAGGCATGTCTGAGCTGGGGGATGACAAGAAAAGTTAGTAGGTGGGACAGGAAGTGATGAGGAGGTGGGCTTGGTAAAGAGGATATATATAGGACAGAGAATGGATGTACTTCCTTTACAGTGGACAATGGAACAGCGTACCTGTGCAGCTGGATTCGGTACCTGTTTGCCTGGTGGCTGGTTCCAGGAGCTTGGAGTGTGGAGAGGCTTGTTCCTGTTCTGACTGTCCTTGATGCGGCTTCAGGTGGTGATGCTGTGGCGGTTGTGGCTTGGCCGGAGCGCGGCTCATTCGCTCCTCTTCGGGACAGAGTGCGCCCATCTCCTTGCTGGGGTGGTAGGACCCGGGGCTGGTGCAGTGGAGGTGCGGCCCGTGACATCAGCCATGGCTGTCGGCATACTGCATGTCCGCTGCGAGGGATGGCTTCCGGCAGTGGGTGCTGCGGTGCGGTCTGCGGACGCGGCGGTCAGACGGACTGGAGCGGTGGCTGTCTTGTGTGCCTGATTTCGCTGGTCCCGACTGTCCGGCCTTCCAGGTGGCGGTGGTGTGGAGTTCTGTCGTTTAGCGAGTGTTCGTGGAGGCTGTCGGTGGGGGTGGATGCTCTGCGCGCAGGTCCTGCTGCTCTGTGCTACCGTGTAAGTGCTCTTGTATGCCCCCTCCGTTTTGTTCCTGTCTTCCCTGCTTCTTTCGGTCTGCTCCTTTGGCTGATGGTCCCCTTCTCGCAGCACTTCCTTCTCCTTTCCTGGATTGTTTGTCTAGTCTCCCTTTGCCTTCTGAGTGGGCTTTCTCCCCTTTCCCTTCACCCCCTCCTTTCTCTCCTTTCCTCCACCCCCCCCCTTTTTGTCTCTCCTTTCCCTCAACCCTTCCTTTCTCCCCTTTCCCACCCCCCCTTTTTCTTTTTTCTCTCCTTTCCCCCTTTTTCCCTCCTTTCCCCCACCCCCTCTTTCTCTCCTTTCCCCCACCCCCTCTTTCTCTCTTCCCCCACTCCCTCTTTCTCTCCTTTCCCCCACCCCCCCCTCCTTTCTCCCTTCCCCTCCCCCTCTCTTCTCTTCTTTCCCCCTCCCCCTCTCTTCTCTTCTTTCCCCCTCCCCCCCTCTCTTCTCTTCTTTCCCCCTCCCCCTCTTCTCTTTTTCCCCCTCCCCCTTCTCTTCTTTCCCCCTTCCCCCCCCTTCTCTTCTTTCCCCCCTTCCCCCCCTTCTCTTCTTTCCCCCTCCCCCCCCTCTTCTCTTCTTTCCCCCTCCCCCCCTCTTCTCTTCTCCCCCTCCCCCCTCTCTTCTCTTCTTTCCCCCTCCCCCCCTCTCTTCTCTTCCTTCCCCCTCCCCCCCTTCTCTTCTTTCCCCCTCCCCCTTCTCTTCTTTCCCCCTTCCCCCCCCTTCTCTTCTTTCCCCCTCCCCCCCCTCTTCTCTTCTTTCCCCCTCCCCCCCCCTCTCTTCTCTTCTTTCCCCCCGCCTCTCTCCTTTCTGTTTGGTCTGCTTCTCTTTTTCTTACCCAGTTCTTCGGGGTGTGGTTGCTCTCTCTTCTTCTGCCACCCCCCCCTCCTTCTCCTCCTCCTTTCTTCCCAGGCTTCCTTTCTACCTTGCAGGGATGCGGACTACCTCCCCTCCCAGTTGCAGTTTTGCTGTTCTGCGTGGGCGACGACATGTTGCCCGGGGGGGCTTCTTTGGGGTGCTCACCCCGTGGAGGCTGGGTGCCTCTCTGTTGGGGGTGGTACGGGGATGGGGTTTGTCTGGGGGCTGCGCTCCTACTGAAGGGAATGTGTGGTGCTGACTGTATTTGTGCTTGTATGTGCTGTGATTGTGTATATATTGTGTAACGGAAAAACATAAAAAAAAAAAAAAAAAAAAAAAAAAAAAATAATTTCTCAGATCTTTGTGTTAATTTGTACACTTACAGTTCTTATTTGGGGGTTTGTCTTGTGTATACATTGCTTGTGGGGGAGGGGGTTTTTCTTTTGCAGGTTGCTGTATGGTTCCTGGGAGAGTGGCTGCGGATCTCGGGGAAGGCGGTCGCCTGGTACTGCTGCGGATGCTGGGTTGACGCAGTCCGTTCTGCTATTCCTACGTCAGGGCAGGTATCGGGATGTCTGGGTTTGGACGGTGGCTGGGTCCGGCGTTCGGCTGCTGAAGCTGGGTCCCTTTGTCACTCGGGGGGTCATGGAGGGACGGGCATCTTGGCTGTGTGGGTAGGGAGCTCACTCCTGTCAGGGTCGGGGTGGCTGGCTTCGGGGCTGGCATTGGTCAGGGGGTTGTTGGGCCTGTGTGTTGTTGTCTCCTGGTGGTGGGGGTCCCCCCCCCCCTTTTTGTGGGGGCTGACAGTACTGGAGTTTTCCATGGTGTTGGTGGTGGCTGGTGCGTGTGGGTTCCAATTCTGTGGGAGTACCATGGACGGGGGCTACGGGTGTCTAGGGCTATGGGGGAGCGCACTGGGGTTATGGCTCCCTGGGCTATTGAGCTGGTCCTGCTGTTGGGTTTTTGGTGCCTTCGGGTTTCAGTTTTGTATGCGGGATCTTAGTGGGGTTGGGTGGGGTGCATCTGGGTGTCTTTCTCGCGTCGGCCCGCTTGGGTGGGGTCCCGGTCGTGGTTTAGGGGTTTTACATGCTGTTCCGCATTGCCTGACTGGGTAGGAGCGTGTAGGGCGCAGCGCTGGGGCGTCTCGTCTCGGGGTCCTCCATCCCATTGTTGGCTTGTATGGGTCTGTGTGGTGGGTTTTGGAGTTTCGGGTTTAGGGTGTGTGACAGCGGGTGTCCTTTCGGTTTCCGGGTGGGGGGGAGCTGTGGACCTTTAGGTGGGGTGTGGAGCTCTGAGGGTTTTCTCCGGCTTTGCTCCCCTTCCTTGTGCTGATAGGGTCGTGTGGGTCTTCCGGTGCGTTCTTTGTTGGGGGGACTAGGTACCTGACGGTTGGTTCGGATGGTGGCTGCTCGTTTACGTCACGTCCGTCTCGTCTTTGGGGTTTTTCTTTGTTTACGCTGCCTGTGTGGAAATTTCGGGGATGGGGCGGAATGCGGTATACATGCGTGTCGGTTGTGGGTCTCTGCCCTTCTGTATCGGCGGGGGGTTGGTTTGGGCTTGTGGGGTGGGGAGCTGTCACGTCAGTTCCGGTGTCTTTTGGTTCAGTCCCGTCTTTCTAGGCGGGATTTGTGTTGCTGGTGGGGTGCCCTTCGGCGGTGGGAGCGGTTCTCTGTGGGTGAGCTTCTTCCTCCGTTACTTTAGGATTGTTTTCCCTTTGGTACTGGTTTCGGGGGGTGGGTCATGGTTTTGGTTTCTGCGTCGGCGGTGTCTTTGGTTTAAGGGGTGGGTTTGCTCACTGATTCCTCTGGGTGTATGGGGGCGGTGTCTGGCAGTTTGGGACTTGGCTGGTGGGGGGCATTCTTTCTTTGATTCCTGGTATTGTACCCTGTGGTGGTTGCGTTGCTTCGGGGCATGGTGTGTGTGCTGGTCGGGGGGGTGTCATTTTCTGGTAGTAATGGGGTTCGTTCTATCTGTGGGTACTCTATCTGTTTCTTCTCCTCCTGTCCTCGGTTTGGGCGTCATTTAGGGGGGTGTATGTTTCGGGCCTACTTTCTGGTGGGCCTTGGGCCTCTCTTCTGGGTTGTTTCTGTTGTGCTTCCTTGCTTTCGATGGGCGGCGTTTTGGCGGGGGCTCCGGGGTTCGGGTTCCTCGGTTTCACTTTCTCCTTTTCCGTTGGTCGATCTGCGTTCGGTGTCTGCGGGGTTCGGATCTTTCACCCAGTCTTGCTGGGGCGTGGTGGTGGGCTGCGTGGGATACCGGTTAGTCATGTGTGTTGGGGAGCTCTGGTGTTCTACGGGTGTTGGCTGATGGGGTTGGGGTTTGTTGTTCGGGCATACTTCGGTGTCTGTCTTTTTCGATCACTTCGTGTCGGCATCGGTGGTTTGTCGTCGGCTTTCCTGTATTGGCGGGGGAGGCTCAGGGTTTCTTTTAAGCCTGGTTGTTGCCGGGGTCTCTGTGGTGGGGGGTGTCGTTGGTTTACTTCCTTGATTGTTTTTCCCCTCGACTGGGTCGGCTGTGCGGTTTACTGGCTCCTGTTTCGGGGCCCGTATCCTTACGGAAGTCTGGGGATTCCTTGTTGATGGCGCTCTAGTTCTTGGGGATGCATTTTTTTGCCTGGGATGTTTGGGGTTGTGGATTTGTGGGTTGTACTGGACCTCTTGGTTTCCCGTGTTTGTGGTTGTTGGCTCTTTGCTGCCTCTGGTGTTCGGGTCCATGTTTTTTCGTTTGGGGCTTTGTGTCCCTCTGGGGGTGGGCCTGCTCTGTTTTGGCGTCCAGCATTTCAGTTTGTTTGTTTTTGTCCTTCGGATGGGTGTTTTGGTCTCTCCTTCCATGTTCTGGGGGTTTTTAAGTGGGGGTGGGATCGTATTTGGCCGCCTTTGGTGATTTTGGGTGCCCCCCTTTTGCTTTGGGGCTGTCACAGTGTCTGGGTGTTTTGGGGTCCTGAGTCGCTGGTGCGGTGGGTTGTGTGAGCCGGGTAGTGTTGGTTTCCTGTCCGGCTTGGTGTGTGGTTTGGGGTGTGCGTTTTTTTCCGGATGGGGGCTGTTGGTATCATGGCTAGCCTGGTTGTTGGGGGGGGGTTGCGTTGGAGGAGCCTTGGTGGTTTTTCCGTGGCGTTTTCCAGGGCTGCAGGTTTGTCCGCGGGGCTTCTTCTGCTCCGGTGCGGGGCGGTGGTTTCGGTACCTGTGGTTTTTTCTTTCATTTTGGCTGGGTTTCGGCTTGTTCGGCGGGTGTCCACGTCTTCTTTTGGGGAGTTGTTGGTGGTCGGTGTTGGTTTGGGAGGCTCTGTGCTTGTTTTTGGGTTGCTGGTGGACGTCACGATGATTGGTGGAGTCTTCTACAATCTAGTGCTGATGGGGGCTTTGGCTCCGGCCTGGGCTTTATGTGGGGGGAAGGGCCTGAGTGAGTAGGTAAACTCATCAGGCCCTTGTGGCGCTTTGGGCCCTTGCCAATGTGGAGAAGGTCTTTAAGTTGGTTATGGTTACAGGAATTTGGTAGGCCAGCGGCCTAGGGGCAATTGGCACCCGGACTATGTCGCGGGTTTAGACACCGGCCTCATTGAGCTACATTTACCGGCTAATGGGGTGCGGTATGGGGGAACAAGTTTGGGGTGAGCCAGCGGCTCAAAATGGGGTGAGCCAGCGGCTCAAAATGGGGGAGCCAGCGGCTCAAAAGGTGGTAGGCAAGTATGGCCTATCAAAATGGAGAGATTGGCAAGGGCTTAAAGTCTGTGTGTTTGTAAAAGTTTATCATGTAAGTTAAAATAAAGCTGTGGCCTGAGTTAAACCCATAATTGGTTGTTGTGTCTTTTCTCGAATCATTCCCCCATGCATAAGACATGCATTTTGCCTGCTTATCACCATTATATTAAACATGAGCTTTTAGTCACATAATATGGCCATAGTATGCTAACCTTACCACACTAAGGTTCCCCACTACAGGCAAGTCCTAACTTTAATAAGCTTTGTCCTATGAGCTGAATCTCCTGCTTTACTCATTTTTAATCTAATTGATGTTATCCTGAGAGCTGAATCTTTGCCAGCTTTACTCAATAATGAAGAAAGACTCTCTGACAGGCATTATATAGTGTTCAAAAGACAATAAACACTACACCAGGGGTGGGATGGCTGCTTAATTCAATAGAAGCTGGTCAAACTTTCAAATGTACAATTCCAGCCCAGGTTTTGGTAAGTACACCCAATGACCATACCTGGGAACTCTCCGGTTTTGCCCCGGAGACTCCGGATTTCAGAATGAATTACCGGGTCTGCGGGGCAATGTGTTGATCGCCGGCTGGGCAGAGTTTAAATAGAAACTCTGCCCACTTGTGCTCTGTCCCATCAAGTTCCTCCCACTCCCCGCCTTCTTAGATACATTTTGCAGGGGTTTTTTTGTCCTGCCCCCCTCAGCGACTAAGCCCCGTCCCTTTTATGACGCGAATCGCGTCATTTTCTTCACAGGTTGGCACTGACAGGGTTACCCTCCGGGTAGCCCTGTCTCAAAAGTTCCCAGGTATGCCAATGACAAGAAAAACACATTTAAAATTGTTGGAGGGCAACCAATTTTGACCAAAAAAGCTGAAAGCAAAACACAGACTATTGGTGCAAATCCCTATTTAATCAGCATTAACCTGTTTACTGCAAGAATTTGTGGCTCTCAATTTGTTCACCGAATGGACTTACCTAGGTAGGAATTCATCAAACAGCAGCAACTTATTTCTATATACTGTTTAGCTTTCTGTTGTAGTCCAGTGCTAGTTGGTATAGCTGCAATGTGCTTCACTCTGATAACAACATGGACCTTCTACAACTCACTCTTGACTATTGAAGCCTATTGTTTTTTGTGTGGGGGTGTGACCTAGATGTACGCTTCAGTAGAAATCACTATATATACAGGAAACTATAGATATGCATAAAGAACTCACCTAGATACGCTCCCAAGGGTCCCTTTTTGAGACCCAAATCCCTCTGTCCCTCTTTCCCACCCTGGTGTCCCCTTCTCAGGAAATCAGACTGTGTGGTGTGTATATAAGTGTGTCACCCTGGTGTCCCTGTGTTTAGGAGATCAGACTGTGTGGTGTGTATAGGAGTGTATCACCCTGGTGTCCCTGTGTTTAGGAGATCAGACTGTGTGGTGTGTGTGTATATAGGTGTATCACCCTGGTGTCCCCTTCTCAGGAGATCAGACTGTGTGGTGTGTATATAGGGTTTCCACCCAGCCGGTATTTTACTGGCAGGCCGGTAAAACATTGGCTTCTGTCCAATGTTAAGTCTATGGAGGGAATGCCATGGCCGGTATTTTTTTGAAGAAAAGGTGGCAACCCTATGTGTATATAAGTGTATCACATTCAGTCAGTATGTTAAGAGTGACTGATTCCTATGGTACAGTTAAACTTTAAATAGACATATCATCCTCAGTTCAGATGTATTTTTTATTTGGATGCTTTTGAAATGCATTTTAAAGGGACACTAGCACCTAAAAATTAAATTGGGTTACATAATTTTAAATATTATGTACTTCCTGCTAGCTTCTGTAAAATATAGTTATTTTAGGTTAGTTCCTAAAATCTAAAACAAAACTTGTGTTTTAATGCATGACGAGACTATCCTATAAAGATGTAATTTGGTTAATTGTTATAACAGATATAATACTGTTAACCCTTTGAGTGTCAGAGAGGTACGCAACACATTGCTTACTGTGTTGAGTAACCCTCTGGCACTCAAAGGGTTAATGTATTGAGATCAGCACCCACAGTTCTCCTGTTCAGAAAGGGTGCTACATTATCTCAGTCCATTTAACCTCTTAACATCATGTGACATGCCAGGACCATCATGTTGGTCTGAACGTTAAAGACGTTAAAGGAAGGTTGGAGACCTCTCTAGAGGTTGAATAACCCCCTGTAACGGGGTATGAAACTAGTGCAGGGACATTGAGATTGCTCTGGCCACACCCACAATTCAGGATGTGGGTGTGTCCAGTGCAAGTTAGGTCCTCCACTTAAAATGTGGAGCTCTAAGTAGTTTTTTTTTTTTAAATACAAAATGCCTTTTACTATTAACACATGAATGTTAGTTAGTAGCATTGATTTTGACTGCAAAAACACATCTTGCCCACCCAGTCTGCCCATTTCCCATTTACCTCTTTGAGTGGCAGAGAGGCATCCAGGTCATTACATTGCAATGGTTAAACCTTTGAGTTCTAAAGGGTTATGTCATTCACACCTTTCTCTCTGAGAGTCAAAGGGTTAATCAAATATTCTGTTTAACAAGAAGATGGTAAATGCTTGGAATATCTCAGGTGATGAGACCGATTTAACATCTGGGAAGCCAGAGAACTGTCCAATGCAAAGAGTCTCTAGGAACTTATAGGTTAACCCTTCGAGTGCCAGAGGGGTAAACAACGCATTGTTTTACAATGCGTTGCATACCCCCTCTGGCACGCAAAGAGTTAAATGGGCAGTAAACATTTGTTTTGTTTTTTAATATGTTATAGGATTTTCCTTATTTTCTGGATCATACCAAATGCACCACAGGGGAAAATAAAAATTCCCCAGATTCCTGCATTTCTCAGTGCGTTCCAGAGTGTGTGACTGCTTTAGTACATATCAGAGCCCATACTGTCATATGGGCCGTAGGTTAACCCCTTAACGTCCAGTGACATGTCAGGACCATCACTGCTATTTTTGGGACGGTCCTGGCACGTGACATATTTGTTACTCAAACCTGCGGGTGCGCTGTGAGTAGTAGCTAGGACTGAAATTGACCGCTCCAAGACCGGAGTGGTCACTATCAGCACATCAAACCTTGCTATGTGGTCCTTAAAGTACCACCTACCCCAGAATTGCTGGTCCTTAAAGGGATAGTAATACTTCGTTTTAACTTTATTTTATTTTGTAGGCATTAAAAAAACATGAAGAATGATATAAGTCTTATCTCTCAAACCTTTATGGTTTAAGAGATATTCACAAGCAAAGTTTCCCCTTGCCGCCCCTTTTGCCTAGAGTAAGCTTTCTCTTCTCAGATGTGGAATGCAGTCCATAGACCAGACAGACAACAGCAGGGGACACTCTTCTTCCTATGAGAACAATGAAAGCCCTGCCCCCCTTGACAAGATTTTCAGGTTTTTCCCTTATCTTAATTGAAGATTGCCCCTCTGTGCAGTCTACCTGGGCACCTCCCTTCTGCTTTGGCTGAGGAGTATTACATCAGTAAAAGGGGTGGGAGGGGGACACTTTGTCATTGAATTACTCCTGAACTATAACTCTGACAGAATTGAAATAACACTCTCCAAAGTCCAAATACTATGATGATTAATTAGAGCTGCTTTTATTATGAAACATTACTATCCCTTTAAGGAGTTAAAAAAACATGGAGAAGTTCTGGGGCAAAACATTTCCACTATAGGTGAGATATTAAAAAAAAAATCCCATTGATTTAACTAGGGATTTTAACCTGCTAGAGAGGTCTCCAACGCAAACCAAGACCTCTCTAGCATTCAAGGGATTAAAATTCCCATTTAAATCAATGGGAATTTTTGGGAATTTTTAGATCTCTCCAATAGTAGAAGTGGTTTGACAGATCACAGCAAGGGACAAACTTTTTACTGTGAGAACAATGAAAACCCTGCCCCCCTTGACAGGTTTTTCAAGTTTTTCCGTTATGCTCATTGAAGACTGTCCCTCTCTGCGATCCATCCGGACAGTCTTACTGCTCTGAGGTGAGCAGTGTTACATCAGTAAAAGGGGAGGGGGATACTTTATCATTCAATTACTCTTGAACTACAACTCTGACAGTATTGAAATAACACTCTCAGTGGCCCAAATACTATGAAGATTAGACAAAAAGAGTTGTTAGGAGCACACATCAAGCACGAACAAGATTAAGTGTCTTGTTCTAAGGCATGGTAGCCTCTCAATGGTGCTACAACTCACGTTTTTCACTCCCATGTGCCATTGCAGAGAGGAAATCTCCATGTCCATATCAGACTGGTCCCACCCACAGACAGTCCAGCTCCGAAATGTCAGGCAAATCCTCTCCGCACGAGAGAAACGGCAAAACCACAGACGTATGTTTCGGCCTATGTGAGCCTCGTCAGTGTGGTGCAGCCGAATCCCTCTAGGCACATGGAAGCAAGGGTCCATGCCTGGGATGCCCTTAAACTTAGGGAGACAAAAAGAGTTGTGAGGAGCACACATCAAGCACGAACAAGATTAAGTGTCTTGTTCTAAGGCATGGTAGCCTCTCAATGGTGCTACAACTCACATTTTTCACTCCCATGTGCCATTGCAGAGAGGAAATCTCCATGTCCATATCAGACTGGTCCCACCCACAGACAGTCCAGCTCCGAAATGTCAGGCAAATCCTCTCCGCACGAGAGAAACGGCAAAACCACAGACGTACGTTTCGGCCTATGTGAGCCTCGTCAGTGTGGTGCAGCCGAATCCCTCTAGGCACATGGAAGCAAGGGCCCATGCCTGGGATGCCCTTAAACTTAGGGAGACAAAAAGAGTTGTGAGGAGCACACATCAAGCACGAACAAGATTAAGTGTCTTGTTCTAAGGCATGGTAGCCTCTCAATGGTGCTACAACTCACGTTTTTCACTCCCATGTGCCATTGCAGAGAGGAAATCTCCATGTCCATATCAGACTGGTCCCACCCACAGACAGTCCAGCTCCGAAATGTCAGGCAAATCCTCTCCGCACGAGAGAAACGGCAAAACCACAGACGTACGTTTCGGCCTATGTGAGCCTCGTCAGTGTGGTGCAGCCAAATCCCTCTAGGCACATGGAAGCAAGGGCCCATGCCTGGGATGCCCTTAAACTTAGGGAGACAAAAAGAGTTGTGAGGAGCACACATCAAGCACGAACAAGATTAAGTGTCTTGTTCTAAGGCATGGTAGCCTCTCAATGGTGCTACAACTCACGTTTTTCACTCCCATGTGCTATTGCAGAGAGGAAATCTCCATGTCCATATCAGACTGGTCCCACCCACAGACAGTCCAGCTCCGAAATGTCAGGCAAATCCTCTCCGCACGAGAGAAACGGCAAAACCACAGACGTACGTTTCGGCCTATGTGAGCCTCGTCAGTGTGGTGCAGCCGAATCCCTCTAGGCACATGGAAGCAAGGGCCCATGCCTGGGATGCCCTTAAACTATGAAGATTAATTGGAGCTGCTTTTTTTGTGAAACATTATTTTCCATTTAAAGGGGATCTATTACCCTTAAACAAGTTTTGTCTAAAAAGTTAGGTAATATAGCGACTAGCTGGAATACTGGTTTAATTTTTTTTTTTTAAGTGATTTTTGGCTGAAATTAAACGTGCAAATATTATCTGGTTCTTTCCTTCCGGATAGACTGCGGTTACCTGCTCTTTACCACTCTGTCACTCATCCTCTGCTCCCCTCCCTCAATCCAGCCTCCTCAGATGACAGAGGATTCCTCCTTGTAAGCTGGAGCTCTCTTTGGCCAATGAGAGCTCTCCAGCTTACATGCAGAAATCCTCCATCATTGGAGGAGGCTGGATCGAGGGATTGAAGCAGAGGAAGAGTGACAGAGCGGTACAGAGCTGTAACCGCAGTCTTTCCGGAAGGAAGGAACAAGATATCTTTACACGTTTAAATTCGGCCAAATAACGATTTAAAAAAAAAAAAAAAATTAAAATAGTATTCCAGCTAGTCGCTATATTACCTAATGTTTTAGACAAACTTGTATAGGGGTGGTAGATCCCCTTTAAAAAAATAGATTTTAGCAGTAGATAGGATTGGTGCATCACCTCTATCACCTGTTAGCGAGGTTCTGAGCATGTTTGTGAACCACTGCTTTAGCTATTTCTTCTTATTACCAAGTGAACAATGTGCTAAATGCCACACACATATGCCAGTCTAGTATGAAGTATGTTTACAAGTTATTCAGGAGTAGAAGAATGCGCATGTAATATTCCCTGTGAACTGATAAAGCAAAATGCTTGTGCTGATGTATTAGTTAGAAAAGTGGAGTAATTATTTGGCAAAACAACTATTCTACAGAAGACAGCTACAACCCCACAACGCATTTCTCTTGCTTTAAAGAAAAATTATCAATTTGTAACAAAATCACCTAGATTTATGTTAGATATTTTTATTTCATACAATTATTTATGAGATATTAAGTTTTATTTATTTATATGTTTATGCAAATTAGGCAGTACTGGCCAGCAGGAAGTGGCAGGTGTGATGGAGAGTAGTGTGGAATGTTAGTACTTGCCACCAGGAAGTAGTAGGTGAGAGAGAGAGCACTGTGGAATGTCAGTATCTTTCTGACATGCAAACCAGTACTTTAAATCTCTCATAAACTATTGTTTGAAATAAAAATGTCAAATATTAATAAAGATGATTTTAAAAGCTCACCTGTTCATTACAAAGTGACAGTGCCACCTAAAATGGGTCTTTTAACCATATGAATGCATCAAAATTTCAATTCTTTATGGACCAGAGAAGTGTGCAAGCTTTGAGAATCAATACATTGCACACCTCTCGGATCTTAGTAGGTTAAACTTGAAATTTTTACTTTGAAAGTCGCAATTTTTATTCTACAGTAAATGCTTTGATTTTTAAAATGGTTGCCTGTAAAAGTTGAAGATTAACTTTAACTTTAAAAATCCAAATTTTGACTTTAGAAGTCTTTTTTTCTGGTAGCCATAGTGCTGTTCTATAAAATGGAGGGGTGTGAAATGCGTTGATGAGAAAGATGTTGAATGCCCATTTAGCCCTTAAACCCCTGGAAGCTAAAACAATCTCCAGCAAGTTCTTTTTTTTTGTTATTTACAAAGTGACAGTAGTGTGTTGCACACCGGTCTGATCCTTAACCCTTTAGTGCAAGAGGGGCACACAATGCACTATAAAGCAACACGTTACATACTCCTGTGGAACACAAAGGGTTTATAGGTTAAATTTGAATTTTTTACTCTAAAAGTTAAATTTTTTATTTTAGCTTTGACTTTTAAAAAGTAAACATTTTGATTTTTAAAGTCAAAAGTTTGACTTTATAATTTAAAAATGTTGGCTTTAGAAGTCTTCCACAGACTCTTCCATAAAATGGAGGGGCATGGAACTAATTTTGGAATAAAATGTTGAACACCTCTAGGCATACCTGGGGACTGTTCGGCTTTGCCCTGGAGACTCCGGCTTTTACAGTTAATTATCAGGTCTCCAGAGACAGATGATGATTCTCCAGCTTTGTTGGGTTTCCTGGGTAACTCCACCCACTTCTCACACATTTTACCCACTTCCCACCCTGATCCTCCCACTTCCTGCTCATTCTAATATTAAACCCCACCTTTCCTCTGCTCAATCCAATTCAGCCCCTCCCACTTTATGACGAGATTCACATGCCCATTTCCAGCCCAAGAGCCCTCTCTGGGGTCTTCAAAGAAGAAGGTTCCCAGGCATGCCCGCTGGCTCTCAGAGGTTTAGCCTTCTGCATTTTAGAGAAGTTGCCAACAAATTTTGCTTCTTTTTTAACCCTTTCCATCAAGCCAGGTACCTTATTTATGTGGGTACCTACAGAGCATGTAGAGGGTGCGGTTAGGACAGGGCCCACTGAGAATATCTAAAATAGGTTTATACTGGGGCCCTCCCATTCCTAGTTATGGCTTATCTAACAGTTGGTAAATGCACCAGCTCTGGAATCTCTTCAAACATTAGGATTGAAGCTTTGAGTCCCGGCAAGGTCAACTCAACCTTTCACCCTTCTGTGGACGATAAAATGAGTACACAGGGTGTACTTGAAAATAAGAGACAATCTCAGTGTATACTTCCTGGTAAAATAATTTCATTAAAGAAGAAAAAGCAGTAAAATTGTGTTCAAAATCCAGTTTATCTTATTAGGTACCCTGATATGAGTGAGTTTTGCCATTATACATTAAGAAACAGTAGGGTCATCATTATCACCACCATCAGTCATCAACATCATCATCATCAACTTCTTTGGACAACCAACTAAGGGCATTATGCACAAAGAAGGTGGAGCAAATCTGGATCAAACCAGCTGCACCACAGGTGACAAATGCTTTGCAAAGCCCCAGACACCCCTCTGGAGCTCAAGTTAAGACACAGAATGGTTGGACAACCCCTCTCCCCTTTATCTGTTCTGGGGCTCCAGCTGGGTTCCCTATGCAGAAAGCCGAACATTAGCAATTCTGGCGCAAACCAACTGCATCATGAGTAGGGTAATCACATTTCAATTCTGCCATTCAGTGATACTGCAGAGAGAAGAGTGCACCACAGAGTTCTAAACACTAGAGGGAGAACTGCCCATTGACTTCTGAGACATAATGTGATGCCTCTGGTGGGCTACAAGAAAATGTACATCAAACTCAAAGCTATTGACTACCATTACATTACAACAACATTGCACTGCAGTTATGGACCGATGGCAGGATAGACTCAGTCCTCTCTCTCTCTAGTGTTCAGAGTGCTGCCTGGAAGCCATTTTCTTGTAGTCCAGCAGAGCCATCACTTAAGTCACAGTAGGTAATGGGCAGTTCTCCTATCGTGGGCATGAGGTACTGATCAAGAAACACACACACACACCATTTAATTGGATGAAACCAGGCCACAGCTTTATTAAATATTTTACATATTATAACAACCCCACTTTAAGCCCTTGCCAGCTGCCAAGGCATATCTATATGCCCCACCTATATTGAGCAAAGCTCAACCCACATTTTGCACTCCATCCCACCACACCCCATTAGCCTGTCTATGCATCTCAATGGGGAGCGGTGCCATAATCCGCGACCAAGGTCCGGGTGCAATATATGCCAACGTCGTTGGCCTAATCATAAAACCCACACAATGGATTTACCATTTTAACCCAAAGCGCCAACAGCTGCAACAAAATCGACCCAGCAGGTGCTATTATGACCTGAACCAAACCCCTGAAAAAGCACAAACCACAGGGAGGGAGGGAGGGAGATTCACCTATAGAGCCAAAGAGGAAGTGCACACAATAGGTAGCTCCTTTTATTAACTTTTTACACCCACCCCTTCCTCTTACACAAACCCCATAGCCCTCCAGTCCACATTTCTTTTCATTATCTCCCCCCAGCCTAGACATGATTCCCCTTCTTATTAGTGGGGAATTCCTTCATTTAGGGACTTTGTATTTTCCCATAAGGGGGCTGCCAGGGACATGGGAAATGCCTTTAAAATCCAGGGCTGTCACGGGCAATCCGAGACTCATGTTCACCCTGATCATGGGGGGGGGGAGAGAATAAAACTTCAAGTAAGGCTTTTAACTCTTTGATTACTGCAATGTGTTGGGGACCTCTCTAGAATTCCACTGGTTAAAAGTCCCATTTAACCCTTTGAGCACCAGAGGGGGTGAAATGCATTGCTTTGCAATGCATTTCAGCCCCTCTGGCACTCAAAGGGTTAAATCAGTGAAATTTTGTTTGATTTCCCTATGGTATAGCTGGTATGCTCCAGAACTGATCCACGGTCTTAGTAAACATCAGGGTTAAACATCATGTTTATATCAGTAGGAATTTGGAGATCATTCTATCCCTTCCTAACCTCACTACCCCCATCACCATGGTGCAGTTGGTTTGCTTATCGTTTGCTTCCTACAGAGACAAATGTGTCATATTTTTCAGCTTGTTGCTACAATGTGCTTCAGCAAAATCTTACGCCTTCCCATAATCTTCCAGTAAGTGCTAATAGAGAATAATACGTGTGTGTGGTCTGGGCTGTACAGACCTACAACGTGTGCTGTGCCAGAAGATAAACAGGTTTCATAACCATATCTGGAAATGCTACTGAGATTATTATAATTCAACCAGGAGATTAATTAGCGCACAGCAGTTTTCTTATAAATTAACACCCTTTGAGTGCCAGAGAGGTGTGCAACAAATTGCAAAACAATACTGACTGCATAATATCTAATGTCAAATTGTCTATACTTTTTTCTCTTATTTAGCTATTTTGCTTATATTTTTATGTCTCTGGGATTACTTTCTGTAAATTTAATGGAGCAGTGAACTTTTTTTATGAAAAAAACATATATTGTAGGGCTTTTTCTGTTGAGTAAAACAAGGGTACTCCCACTGCTGAAAGATACATATTTGAAGTGGTATTACAATTTAACCCCTTATCACCCGAGGATGTACACGTACGTCCCAAGCGGATGTCCCAGGTGGACAGAGGACGTACATGTACGTCCCGGAAGTCGTTTAAAAAAAATGAAAAAAAAAATGGTCTGTGGTCGTTAAGTGCCGGCCGGTCACTAAGGTGTTAAACAAGTGTTTTTTACATTAGCAATGCCCTCTAGTGGTCAGATTCCAATTAGTTATTCTGTTACATTCTAGTGGAGAGGAAAGTCGGTGACTTACAGTTCTCCACAGAATGTGATAGAAACTGCTGAGTCACTTCCTGTCAGAGCTATCAGGAAGTAAACACAGTAAATTCACTTCCTGATTATTTGAACCGTTATAAATGTTGACTAAAACAACTGACAGCAGTGGGAGTGTCCTTGTTTTACTCAGCAGGAAAAGCTCTATAACATAAATGTTTTCATAAAAAAAGTTTACTGCTCCTGTAAGTCTCCACAGAGCTTTCTGTCAGGTACTATGAAAGCAAGAATAGTGATACGGTATATTATTGAGGGCAAATGCACATATTTTCTAGTATAGCCAGGGCCAGATTTATATACTAGGGTGACCACATTCCCAATCTGCCATTCAGGGACACTGCAGATAAGAGAGCAGCAGAATACTTGTCCTCAGCTCTAGTGCAGCCATGTGGAAGAGGTCACTATACATTACCAGACATCAGTACACAGCCTGCTCTTTCTCTGGCGCACCACAGTGTTCTAAACACTAGAGGGAGAACTGCCCTTTGACTGCTGACAGAAAGCGACGACTGTGGTGGACTACAAGAACATGTACATCACGCCTAAAGCCTTATACTAGCATTACACCACAACAAAATTGCACTGCAGCTCCTGTTTGATGTCAAGATGAATGCTCAGTTCTCTCTCTGTTGTTCAGAGTTCTGCCTGGAGGCCATTTTCTTGTAGTCCAACAGAAGCATCACTTTCTGCTACAGTATGCAATGGGCAATTTTCCTTCTAGTGTTTATAAGTCTGTGCTCTGCTCTAGAGTCTTTATTCTAGAAGTTTGTATTGTCCCTGAAGAGGGCTGCGGGGGACAAGGGACACACATTAAAACTCAGGGACTGTCCTGGACAATCAGAGACACGTGTTCACCCTAAAGCAAAGAACCCCTAGGCAGGGACGTGCACAGACATTTGGGGGGGCAGGGGCTCAAATGTAAAAAAGGCCAATTCTCATATTTATTTATTTATTTATTTATTTTTTGTTAAAAGGGCACAAAGGCACTTTGGACAAAAAGGGCAGGTGCTCAAGCCCCCCTTGGTGTCTATGTGTGCACGTGCCTGCCCCTAGGCAAGGCACCCTATCCACCCTTAGCTCTGCCCATAACCTTACCCCCTTTCCTCACATGATCCTGCCCACAGTCCCATCTATTGTTCCTTGGTATAGGAAATACCCTTTGCCTATATTTTCCTGCTCATGTTACAGGGATGTGTTCGGGACTTGATAGCTTTAAAGTCTTAAAGGAGAAGTAACACCTCATAATGACCCCCACTACCATACTATGACCAGAAAATCCTAGTTACCCTTTTGAGTTTTCCACTGTTACCATTGCTCAAGATGAGATAACATATTCAGTTAGTCCTCAATGTCATGCCCATGGTCATGACAGTTGCTGACAGATATTTCAACCCTTTGAATGTTAGACAGGTTGTCAACACGTTGGAGAGCAATGCTTTGGAGACCTCTACAGCATTCAAGTGGCTAAAATCCCTTTAAAATCAGTGGAAATTATGTCCATCATTCTATTCTCCTCATATTATGAAGTACGAAATATGGTAGCGGTCCCTAGAACCTCTTACTCTTACCATATGTTAACAACAAATACATACCTTAATATCAGAGGGCCAGCAGTGTCCTTCATACCCTGTTTCTCTGCATTAATAACGTTAAAAAAATAAAGAAAATACATATAAAACCCCTAATAGTCTGCTGCCATGCTCTCCTTCACTAAACTTTGCTGAAAAAAAAAGAATAAAGTGACACCCCCCTTCCCCAGTCCCGCCAGCGCGGTTGACCAGGATACCGTGAGGAAAAACAGGGATTGGCTTTGATATGACCAACTCCTGTTAAAATGTATTCCCAATCTCCCATTGGCTGGGAGGTGGGGTTACACAGGGAACAGAACATGCACTGGTGTAACCTCACCTCCCAACCAATCACTGATGAGAGGGTGGGGATTATGCATGATACGTAACCCCTTTCTCAATCCAATCAGACAATGGAGGCAATGAGTATGGCAGGAGGATTTTAATGCTTTTTAATTTATTTAATTTATTAGGTCATAAATGTGGAGTATCAAGGCATAGAGAACACTGATGGACCTCTGGCATCAAGAGGAGTACATGTTTGTAACATACACACACAACATAGTAGGGGTAGGCCCATTCCATGTTTTCCATTAAGTTAATTTGGGGGCTTTTCTCAGTTAGGGAGGGCAGAGGAAGAGGTTTCTGATTGATATGGGAACATTGGACTCCATATCAATCTTTTTTGTAATTTGGCCATTGTATGATTCAATATGAGGGCCCTGGGCCCCATATTGATTTTACTAATTGGTTTTATTATTTTGCTTTCCCTTTTTTATGCATTAATATGGGGTATGTATTCATTATTTTATTTTATTTAGTTGTATTTAACATTAAAAAGCAGAGTGAATGTACTCCATTTCTTCATTTAGTTTGTTAACCCTTTGAGTGCCAGACAGGTTCACAATGCATTGTAAAGCGTACGCTTCAAAGGGTTAAAGGGGGGAATAAAAGTGTCCATCTTTTACAATAAAAAAGGTGTTTTGGGGTCCTAGGACCTGCTTTATATTTTGAACACTCTCTGCTCTGATCTGCTCAGAATGGAATCATGGGATAATAATGTTATCTCCCCAAATATAATGTTATCTCCCCAAATATTTATTTAAGGCCTTAGATTTAATGAATGTTTAATTTTGATTAAGTTAAGCTCCCTCCATTCATGAGCCAGCTGGAAGGCATTGATTGCAATGTCGTCCCGGCCAGTCTTGTTAGGCTAGTGTAGATTGTGTTGGGTAGTGTGTGTTTATTTTTGGGGCAGTTAATCCCTACAACACAAGACGGCATGCCGTCTGACATCATAGTGGTTAGTGTGGGGAGGGTGATGTCTGCACAGGGACACTGTGGCATGCCGTCTGACATCATAGTGGTTAGTGTGGGGAGGGTGATGTCTGCACAGGGACACTGCCTTTTGATACCAATTAGTACTTTCTCCCAAGCTTGGCAACCCTATCCGGAAAGAAAAAGGAGCCTGAAGTATACATACCATCCAGAATGAAATGGTAAAAGTAGGAAAAAGGCTAGAAAAAAAAACAGCAGATTTTCCATTATGATGGAATTAAATCTTGCTACAGATAGTGCTGCTGGTTTTCATCAGAAATACATTTTTTGGTGCATCTGGCCCTTTAAGGTTATTTTTTTATATTTGCTAATATTAGCATAACAGTACATGTAACACCATACAATGCATGTGGTTGGTTATGTACTAAGCAGTGATAAAGAGGTGACGAAGCAAAAATGATTTCTCCAGTGATATCTCTTCTCCAGCTCCTGTATTACTGTAGAGACTATGCACTAAGATCTCCAAAGCTGTAGAAATCTTAGTGCATAGGCTCCATAGAATAACATAAGAACTGGAGAAGTAATATCACCAGAGAAGTCATCTCCACTTTATCACCTCTTTATCACAGCTTAGTGCATAACCACCCAGATGTTGTGTTTGTACATTGTACAATAGTTAACGCTCAAAGATACAGAAGAGTGTGCAACACATTGAAAGGCATTGCATACCACATCTCTCGCATGCTAAAATAAGAACTAATATCTCCTAATAATAACAACCACCGCTTAATTTATTGTGGCCAGAAAATCCTAATGGCCCCAATGAATTTTGCCTCATGCCTTTGTTCACTAATTAACACCTTCAGTCCTGGATGTCAGATCCATGGTGTTGATGGCAGTGCACTGCACATCCTTCTGGTTTTTAAAGGATTAAAGGGATAGTAATGTTTCACAATAAAAGCAGCTCCAGTTAATCTTCATAGTATTTGGCATTGGAAAGAGAGTGTTATTTCAATGGTTAGTAATGTCTTGTATTAATTAAAAGTAATACTGTAGATATTCATAAAATAAATCAGTTGGTGCCAGTCCGATCTCTCAAACCTTTATAGTTGGAGAGATATACAGTGATAAAATTCCCCCTTCCCTCCCCATTCACAGACGTCAGCTGTAAAGCTGACAGAAGGAGATTTGAGTCAAGCGACTCGAGGCGGCTCTTCAGCAGAGCCAAAATAGTGTTATCTAAAAAGAAAAACTTCATTGGAACGGTCTACACTTTGTGGTATTTCGGCTCCCGGGACCAGGATCTTCTTCTGTCAGCTAGAGGCTGACGTCAGTTAAAGGGGAGGGAGGGGAAACGTTTATCATCGTATATCTCTCAAACTATAAAGGTTTGCGAGATCAGACTGGCATCAATTGATCTATTTTTTTTTTAATATCTACAATATTATTTTTTATTAATACAAGACATTACTAACCCTTTCGGTACTGTCAGAGTTGTAGTTCAAGAATAATTGAATGATAAATACCCCCCTCCCGCCCCTTTTACCTAGTGTAAGCCACCTCCCCTCAGATGTGCAATCTGGTCTCTTGACCAGACAGATCACAGCAAGGGACAATCTTCTTACTGTGAGCATAAGGAAAACCCTGCCCCCTTTGACAGGTTTTTCAGCTTTTTCCCTTATCTTAATTGAAGATTGTCCCTCTTTGCAATCTACCTGGACACTCCCTGCTGCTCTGAGGAGAGCAGTGTTACATCAGTAAAAGGGGCAGGAGGGGGAAATATTATCATTCAATTACCCATGAACTACAACTCAGACAGTATTGAAATAACACTCTCCTTGGCACAAATACTATGAAAATTAATTGGAGCTGCTTTTATTATGAATCACTACTATCTCTTTAAGAATACCATGTGAATTGGGTGGACTTTGTGTCTTGTGGCCCTGCAAACAACTGTCATGTCCACCTCCATGAACATGACATCCAGAAGTGATTAAAAATGTTATCTCTTGAACAAAGGCATAATGGCAAAATGCATAGGTGCTATTATGATTGCTTAACTATAATATATTAACCCTTTGAGTGCCAGAAGGGGTGTCTATGCACACCCCTCTGACACTCGAAGGGTTAAGGTGTATGTTTGGGGGGAAGCAGGTTAGGTGGAGTTACGTCTCCTTTAACAACCAAAGGGATTCACTGTTGGTCATTAAAGGGATAGTAATGAAATTAAAAGAGAGTACTTGCACTTATTTGTATCTCTGTCCATTATGGTTTGAGGAAAATAAAGTTCTCTGCTCCCTCCCCTTTCTGCTTGATGATCTGTAAAGCTGTCAGAAGCAGATTCTGGTTCCTGGATCAGACGGTGGTTCTTCAGCAGCGCCAACATAGCGATACCTAAAAATAAATACTTCATCTGAACGGTCTACAACATTTGCCTGGTTAGCAAGCACACATTGTAGACCATTCCAGTGTAGTATTTATCTTTAGATATCGTTATATCGGCGCTGCTGAAGAGCCGCATCTGGTCAAGAAACCAGAATTTGCTTCTGACAACTTTACAGCTCGTCAAGCAGAAAGGGGAGGGAGCGGAGAACTTTATTTTCCTGTATCTCTCCATAATGGTTTGAGAGATACGAATAAGTGCAAGTACTCTCTTTTAATTGTATCTACCATATAGTTAATACTTTTTTTTCTGACATTACTATCCCTTTAAAGGGTTAAAAAAGGGTTAATCTATCCTCTCCACTAAACCTTTTGAGTGCCAGGGTGTGTGCAGTGCATTGCTGTGCAATGGATTAAACATGACATTGCCACTCAAACATTCCTGTTTTCCATAAAGTGTTAACAAATAAATTTCAGAACACAGTTTATGATCCCAGTTTGCAAGTATTTCCTTATTGTGGGAAGCCATTGCTAACTTACCTTTGATCTGTGTTTATTGTTACCAACTGGATTATTGCTTTTATTGTTTTATGGGCAGGAGAACATGTGCATACCAGGGATCTTTCAGCATAAGCTGACCCTGAGGTCGTATAATACATTAACCCTTAAAGGGATAGTAATAGTTCATATGTAAAAATATGTATTGTAGTGTTTATTCTTCTGAGTAAAATAAGGGTATCCATACTGCTGAAAGGTGTTTGATTCAAAGGTTACTGCACTTCAAACTCGATTTTATAGGTACAATATATCAGTGGCCTGAAATTGTAGCATGGAGCTGTTGCTACACCATCCTATGGACAGCTGTGGTCAGTTGTCTATAAATCTCAATAGGATGGTGTAGCAACAGCTCCACTGTCCAATGTCAGGCCCAGAGGCATAACAAGAACCCTCCGGGCCTTGGTGCAAGAAGTGCCTTGGGACCCCCCCCCCCCCGACCACATTGGCACCCAGGCCCTCCACAATGCCCCCATCTCCTACCTCCCAGGAGAGACAGATTGATGGGTTGAGCCCCCACGCAGTCCTCTTCTGTAATGAAGAGCACTGGGAGATGATGTCATCTCCCACCACTCTGCATTACTAGAGTGCCGGAGGGAGATTGTTGGAGCCAGTCGGGCCCCTGGAGTGAAGGCCCCGGTTGTGGGTGCGACCCCTGCGACCCCTATAGTTACGCCACTGGTCAGGCCACTGAAATTTTGTCAAATCCAAAAGTAGTTACTAAGTCCGCTAGCCTGCAAATAGTCCTCCTAGGTAGCTTGTCCAAATTGCTGCTGATCAGTGTGTAATTCACAGTTCTAGCCCTACTTCACAAATAGCTGCAGTAAAAAAGTTAAAGAAAACAGTGCAAAACACTTCTAATCGTAGTATTGAAGATTCTGTTTGCTAAAACCCACTTGCTCCCTTCTAAGTATCCACTCACATGTAAGAGAGGCTTCAACTGCCTCTCAGTGAGTACTGAGTGCACTGGATTATAGGGTTACTCCAGGCAAATGCCACTCCCAGTTTCCTCCGGTTCAGATGTCCTGTCTTGGGTGTTTGTAGTTCACTTATATATTTGGCCACATATATGGATGATACTGGCCAACCCCATAAACAGGTTCTAGTGGGACTCCAGGAACATTATTAGGAGGTGAAAAATATAATAGGCTCTTATATCGAGTAGATGAATATAGGGAACTAGTTACAAAATAGTACTCTAATATTAAAATATTTTTTATAAAAAATATATATATGTTTATTCCCAAATTAGGGTAAGATATAAAGAAATAAAAAAGAGCCAGAGAGACAGTCTGTATACTGTTAACATGAAAAATAAGAACATTAAGCTAAAAAGATTATCTTCAGTATAGAAAAACGTAAGAGTTTAGCATCAGCAAATTGAAGTCTCATATATATATATATATATTATAAGTTTTAAAAAATATGATCAACGCATTTCATGACTAAACTTTCTATGTCACGTTTTCAAGAGCTGTCGTTTTCAGTTTACATTTACTATAAAAGGATACAATAAATGCAGTAATTAAGTGGTTATCTAGACAATTATCATAAGGGGAACACTCATACATTAGGAGGTCCCTGCCCCATACAGCTTGCAAGTAAATAAATATATAGATATATAAAATAAGAGATAAAGCTGCAGCCATTATCAATCCACTGCAGGATGAAGGCCTTTGTAGTAAGCTGATGCTATGATCCATAATATGCCATGCTGGTTCAGTCTGGGTTGGCGGACATTTGACACTGCCAGGCACTAGAATCTGCAACCCTGAGGTTTTATCAGATTCCACAGCTGGTGCATTAACCAACTGAGCAATCTCAACAGATATATATATATATATATATATATATATATATATATATATATATAGACAAAACAAAAAGCAAACCTGCACTCCTTCCATACCAATGTGCAAATGTGTGCCCTACCTTAGGCATATATAATAACTCTGTTGATAAATATGAGGGTTTAGTCCATATTTTGGCTAAAGAATGTTGAGCTTGCCAACCCCGTCAAAGTACCTCAATATATGGCAAGTACCTACTCTAATGCACATATAAATCCCTATCTAAATTAAAAGTAAATGTCTTGAAAAGATGTTATAAGGAAACGCATTGATGGGAACCTATAAATATAGTATGAACAATGTTTGTAGGTTTCTTCAGTGTATGCAATTAAAAACAGAAGAACAAACAACTATTTTAAAAAGGTGTAAAAGAGGACTTGTCTGAGATAACACTTATTTGCACTGCAGTAAGTGGATACTGCCACAAGAGGACTGTGGTTCTTTCAGTCCTACTTATAGGCTAGAGCTTACCACCCCAACAGGCCACATGAGGAATAACAATTAATTAAAAACAGACAAGGTATGTGTAAGCATAGACAGGCCACAAACCATACCTTTAAGGACCTTTAAGACAAATAGATATGAAATGTACAAGCAATTTATGGTGCACCACCTGTGAGAGTATAGAGGTGTGAAAGTAACACTAAAGGGAATGTGCTTGTTGTTTAATATTGAATACACAAAACAAAAAAGATGGAAAAACAACAATAAGGCACCAGACCCACCCCCTGATTTAAGGAATTAGGATTACACTGATTCGGAAAAGGGAGTTATATACAAAATAAAAACGTAGCCTTTATTTCTAAGTATTTAAATATTTTTAATTTGCTGCTTTTTAATATTTAGAAATAAAGTTTTATTTTGTAAATAACTCCCTTTTCCGAATCAGTGTAATCCTAATTCCTTAAATCAGGGGGAGGGTCTGGTGCTGTATTGTTTTTTCTTCTTTTTTGAGATATGAAATGTAACTGTATGTGTACTATTAGTTATAATTAAATAAAGTGAGTAAAAAGCAGCTAGAATGAGCAAGCAAAAGAGATCTGTAAAAGCAAAAACAGAAAAAAGCTCACAGTTTTAGCTCACCATAATATATACAGGTAGTGGATAGAATGAAAAATATCAAATAACTGGCATCCAGATGGCAGCAAGGAATGTGAGGGTTCTCCAATACCCCCAAATATTAGACCAAAACCTAAAGTGTACATATAAAACAAAAAGCAAACATGCGCTCCTCCATACCAATGTGCAAATGTATGCCCTACCTTAGGCATATATAATATCTGTTGATAAATATGAAGATTTAGTCCAAAATTTGGCCAAAGAATGTTGAGTTTGTTAAACCCTTCAAGGTACCTCAATATATGACAAGTACCTACTCTAATGCACCTATAAAGCCCTATTTAAATTAAAAATAAACAACCTGAAAAGATGTTATAGGGAAGCAAGTAGATGGGATCCTATTAATAAAGTATGAACAAAGCTTGTGGGTCCCTTCAGTGTATGCAATTAAAAAACAGAAGGACAAACAACTATTTTTAAAAAGGTGTAAAAGAGAACTTGCCTGATATAAAACTTCTTTGGACTGCAGTAAGTGGATGCTAGCAAAAGAGGACAGTGGTTCTTACTTATAGGCCAGAGCATACCACCCCCACAGGCCACATGAGGAATAACAATTAATTATAAACAGACAAGGTGTGTGTAAGCGTAGACAGGCCAAAAAACAAACCTTTTAGGACCTTGAAGAAAAATAGATATTAAATGTAATTATATGTGTACTATTAGTGATAAATAAAGTGAGTGAAAAGCAGCTAGAATGTGCAAAGGAGATTTGTAAAAGCAAAAGCAGAAAAAAGCTCACAGTGCTAGCTCACCATAATATATACAGGTAGTGAATAGAATGAAAAATATCAAATAACTGGCTTCTAGATGGCAGCAAAGAATATGAGGGATCTCCAATACCTCCAAACCTTAGGCCAAAACCTAAAGTTAGCATACGAAACAAAAAGCAATCCTGTGCGCCTCCATACCAATGTGCAAATGTGTGCCCTACCTTAGGAATATGTAATAACTGTTGATGAATATGAGGATTTAGTATGCAAATAAAAACATTACTTTCTGAGGACTACATTGTGTGCGCCTTCCTCACTGGAAGCACAGGATGAGTATACTTTGGACATATTCTATGGGACGTGTAACTTGGCATTGATAAGTTTCTAGAGTATACCACTGCCATTTTCTATCGATAGATAGATAGATAGATAGATAGATATGAGATAGATAGATAGATATGAGATAGATAGATAGATAGATAGATAGATAGATAGATAGATAGATAGATATGAGATAGATAGATAGATAGATAGATAGATAGATAGATAGAAAAGTATAAAATGTTGACCAAGAAATTACTTATAGTGTTGGCTACTGAAAGTCCTATGGATACTGCCCCTTTATTCATATTTTTCTTTATGTCATTGTAAATGTGTATCTGGGCATTATTCATTGTCTTTAGAGTGAATGCTTCTACCTCCTCACACACTAGATAGAGAGATGCCAAATAAGCGAGTATTGCAGTATGTAATAATACCTTTTTTACTGGACTACTATGCAGTTTCTAGGACAAACTGTCAAGAGCAACAAGCTTCCTTTATCAAGACAAAAGCATAATCAAGAAGCAGGAAGGGAGCTTGTTGCTCTGAAAAGATAGTCCTGAAAATTGCATCTTAGTCCACTAAAAAAGGTATTATTATATACTGCAATACTAATTCATTTAACATCTACACCACTGAACGAACAAGGATAATAAGTATATAAATAATTCCAGTCCAAGTATTGGTAAGCTTACCCAAAGAAAAGAAGCATGTATAAAATTGATGGAGTACAACCAATTTTGACCAAAATAGCTAAACTCAAATACACAAAGTACTGGCGCACGGCCATATTTTCATCATTATTAACAGGGGAGGGCTGGCCTGGGGGGCAGGGGGGCAATCCCCCTGGGCCAGTCATATGTCTGGGCTGCTGGGCCACTGCTTCACTCAGTCTCCCACTTGCTGCTGTAAACAGAGATACACTAGTGGTAACACAAAGCTTACAATTGAAATGGAGCTGCACAAGTGATATCACAAAGCTACAATCCAAATGGAGATACACTAGTAGCATAACCAATTTCCCTTGTAAACACTATGGTATCAATAGTGTAGCTTTACTTAGATTGTTTCAATAATGTAGTTCACTGTGGTATCACTAATGTAGCTCCTTTTCAGTTGTAAACTCTGGGGTATCAGTAATGTAGCTCCATTTCAACTGTAAGCTCTGTGGTATCACTAATGTAACTCTATTTCAACTGTAATCTCTGTGGTATCACTAATGTAACAACCTTTCAATTGTAAGCTCTGTGGTATCACTAGTGTTGCGCCATTTCAACTGTAACATCTGTTGTATCACTACTGTAACCCATTTAAATTGTAAGCTATGTGGTATTTACTTCACAACATTAATGTAAATTTTAAAATTAACAAAAAGGGGAGGACTGGAAAAGTGAGCAGGGACGATAGTAGTAATGGGCCACTTGATTGTTCTTGCCCCCCCAGGCCATAATTTGCCAACCCTCCTCTGATTATTAACCCCTTACTCTGTGACATATTGCCTGCATATCACCACTATATTACAGATGAGATTTTAGTCACATAATATGGCCATGGTATGCTAAACTTGCCACCATGTCAAAGTACCTCATTATAGGCAAGTTCTAACCTTGATATGATTTGTCCTATAAGCTGAATTTCTCCTGCTTGACTCATTTAATAACCTTAATTTACTTTTTCCTGAAAGCTGGGTCTTTACCATCTTTACTCACTGATGACAGGCATTATATAGTGTCCTAGAGACAATGAACGTTGCACCTAAGGGTGGGAAGGGTACTTAAACCAATAGAAGCTGGTCAAACCTTCCAAAAATACAATTTCAGTCCAAAGAAAAAGCAAATTTAAAATGCTGGAATGGTGACTAAAACCTCGTCTGAAATACAGTGGTGATGTGTAGGCAATATGTCGCAGAGCAAAGGGTTAATACCATATTTGCTTGAATATAAGTGAGGTTTTTTAAGGCATTTTAGCCTGAAAAGGTGACCCCATCTTATAGTCAAGGTCACCCTTTATTTGGGCTGCCTGCAGGATGGGAAGAAACTCCCATCTAGTAGGAAGTCCGAAACATCTCCCTCCAAGGATCTTTAATGTTCATTAATGCTCCTAGCAGTCTTCTGGATGTGTGCCTGCATCCTCTCAAGTGACGAGTGACTCAGAAAGGTCCTTCCAGGACCTTACTATCAATGTGCTGACTCCATATGCATTGATAGAAAGGTCCTGGAAGGACCTTTCTGCATCACCCGTCATCAGCGTGGAGGTGGGCACACTTCAAGAAGACTGCCGGGAGAACATTAAAGGTAGTGGAAAAGAGGGGAAAAACAATGTGGTGATGTGGTTTGGTCAGACTTTTGTCAATAAAGTGGTATATAAATTTATCAAGACATTGGCCACAATAAAATAGGAACATTGGTATTGCTCTGCCCACGCCCACAACTCAGATTGTGGGTTTGACCAACTTCTGACTTGTTGTTGAGTGTCTCATTAAAGGGCTTCTGTCTGTTGGGATTCTTCTTTCCCCATCTATATATATAAAAGAAGACTTTGTGCCTGGCAAAACACACCCAGGGGCGGCAGTAAGGAGGAGTTACTGCTCCCATTGGGTGATTCAATGGGGGCGTGATTTTCAAAGGAGTTGCAGGGCCTGAAGGACCCTGCTACTTCTGTGAAAATCATGCAAGGAGTTGGCCCGCCCCCACTATCCAGCCCGCCCACCACTATCCAAGTGAGGAAAAAAACACTCGCTCCTACACCACCCTAATACACATATGCCCCACTCACACAGCACCAAACACACACTCACACAACACCAAAGACACACACGCACACACAACACCAAACACACACACAGTACTAAACACACACAGCACCAAACACACACACACAGCACCAAACACACACATACGAGACTTCCTTTCCTGTGGGACCCTGTCCAGGTAGTGGTTCCCTCCGTTGTTAACCTGCTGCCTTGTGATCTCCAGCGGCCAGTCGCTCTGTTATCCCCAGCGGTCATGCAGCTGCTTTTATTAGCGGCCTCACCACTTTCTTTTTTAGGCAGCCGTGCACCACTGGCAATATCAATGGCCTTGTAACCCTTTGCATACCACTCTAACACCCACAGCGGCAGAACATAGTGGGGATGTACTGGAGGTCCCATATAGTATAGATGATGACATGGAGAGAGTATATGTTGCATATCTGTTTGGCACCGAAGGAGTTTAAAGAAAGCAAACAAAATGTGCAGTGTTTTGGGTTCCTTCAAGAGATAGTAATACATGAAGAATGATATAAGTCTTATCTCTCAAACCTTTATGGTTTAAGAGATATTCACAAACAAAGTATCACCCCCCTTCAGCCAGTTCAGAAGGGAGGTGCCCAGGTAGACTGCAGAGAGGGACAATCTTCAATTAAGATAAGGGAAAAAGCTGAAAAACTTGTCAAGGAGGAAGGGCTTTCAGTGTTCTGATAGGAAGAAGAATGTCCCCTTCTGTTATCTGTCTGGTCTTAAAACCAGATCCCCATCTGAGAAGAGATGGCTTACACTAGGTAAAAGGGGCGGGAGGGGGAACTTTGCTTGTGAATATCTCTTAAACCATAAAGGTTTGAGAGATAAGACTCATATCATTCTTCATATTTTTTTAATGCCTACAAAATAAAATAAAGTTAAAATGAAGTATTACTATCCCTTTCAGTGCCAAACTGATATGCAACACATTGCAGTGCATGGATACATCTTTGCCTCTCAAACACTTTACTCAAATCAAATCAATCAACTGACTTAATCCCTACGAGCAATACCGTGTCCCTTTTGCTAGTACTTGTATATAGTGGTTTGACGAACACAACCAAGTTTCCCTACAAAACTCTGCCTAATGGGAGATATTTGTTTTAGTTTGAAGCAGGGTCACTCATATGTACCTTCTTACCTTCTTACTGTCTGTAAGAGAGAGTACAAATCCAGGTACTGTCATGTGACATAAAATTTCATTTATGACAAACACAAATTTCCATTAATTAAAAATACTATAGTCATGCCCTTGTCCCTGTAATTTGAACCCTGTGTCTGCTACAAAGGGTATTCTGATGCCAATCCCATTGATAAGTTCTTATATTGAGAACCATGAATGGTTCTCAGTAGTAGGAAGTGATTCCAGACTGTCTCAGACAGATTGGCATCCCTTACTTCCACACATATACATGCACAAAAGAGTCTGCTGTCAATACTGATAGCCTGGCCTGCTCAAGTACTCATTTTTATCTGCTGGGTCACAATGAGTTGTTTTAGGAACAAAAGTAAAGGGAGAGTATCATATTGACTGCCTTCACTACACAGAGCTGGTCTGAGTCTCGTGGTCATGGGCTGAGAGAGCTTTCACTGATGGCAGTGTTTCCAGTATTTTTAAAAAGCTGCTGTTTATAAATGTGCCAACAATCATGTTGTTTAAAATAACAGCATATTATTTAAGTCTTTAAAAACCCCCCAGAGGAGTGTGCAACACATTGTAAAGCAATCACTGCACAAACCTATGTTCTTTAAATGGATAAGGGGTTAAAGGGATAGTAATACTTCGTTTTATCTTTATTTTATTTTGTAGGCATTAAAAAAACATGAAGAACAATATAAGTCTTATCTTTCAAACTTTTATGGTTTGAGAGATATTCACAAGCAAAGTTTCCCCTCCCGCCCCTTTTACCTGGTGTAAGCTATCTCTTCTTAGATGTGGAATCTGGTTGTAAGACCAGACAGATAACAGCAGGGGACAATCTTCTTCCTATGAAAACAAGGAAAACCCTGCCCCCCTTGACAAGTTTTTGAGGTTTTTCGCTTATCTTAATTGAAGATTGTCCCTCTCTGCAATCTACCTGGGCACCTCCCTTCTGATCTGGCTGAACAGTGTTACATCAGCAAAAGGGGCGGGAGGGGGATACTTTGTCATTGAATTACTCTTGAACTACAACTCTGAAAGATTTGAAATAACACTCTCCAAAGTCCAAATACTATGATGATTAATTGGATCTGCTTTTATTATGAAACATTACTATCCCTTTAAAAATCCTTTTCTTAAATAAAAGAGGTTAGCGCTATGAATACAATTCCTTTTTCTAAGGCTTGGAGCAACTTATTTTGATTGGATTTTTCTAATCTCAAAAATGTAAACAGAGGTGAAACAATATTGACTTTATAAGATACAGCTTTGAAACAGTCTTTCATTTATATAGGGGCGTATTTCAAATATATTTTTAGATACAGAAAAAATAAAAAGGTCACATTTATTCCAAAACCACCATTCACTTCCTTCTCTGTGCTATTTTTAGATTTATTTAACTTGTACCAACATTAGTGAAAAATGGTTATATTTCCATGAATGTGCTATTATATTGTGAGGGACTATTAGACAGATGAAGACATGTGAATATATTGTAAATATTTAATGAAAAGTCTTAGCACAGCAGCTTGGTTGTGGGGCAACTATTGCTGATATTCATCAAGGGACTAGAAGACCAGGAAATGCCTTGGGGTATTCATCAATGACTGATAGTATATCCCTGTGTTGTGTGTTTAAAGGGTTAGTAATGCCCATATTTAACTTGATTCAATATTGTAGATGTTAAAAAAATAAAGCATATGGAGAAAGTCCTATCTCTCAAACCTTAAAGGTTTGAGAGATATTCACCACTAAAGTTCCCTCCTTCCACCCTTCTCCTGATATCAGCGCTCTACAGACAGAAGGAGATCCCGGTCCTGGGACCAGCCAGTAGCTCTTCAGCAGAGCCGAAATAGCGATATTTAAAAAGAATTACTTCAAAGGAATGGTCTACAAAGTGTGCCTGGTTTGCAAGCACACTTTGTAGAACATTATAATGTAGTAGTTCTTTTTAAATATTGCTATTTTGGCTCTACTGAAGAGCCCCCTTGAGTCGACTGACTCGGATCTCTTTCTGTCAGCTTTACAGCTGACTTGAGGGAGGGGGGTAGGGTTGCCACCCAGCCAGTATTTTACAGGCAGGCCGGTAAAAAATTGGCTTCTGTCCAATGTTAAGTCTATGGAGAGAATGCCATGGCCGGTATTTTTTTGAAGAAAAGGTGGCAACCCTAGAGGCGGGAGTTAGTGGCAAATATCTCTCAAACCATAAAGGTTTGAGAGATGGGACTTTCTCTATATACTTTATTTTTTTAACATCTACCATATTGAATCAAGTTAAATATGGGTATTACTAACCCGTTAAGGCAGAGAAAAACTGGTGAAACTACAGCCATTCTGTTGATACACACATATGCATTACTCGTGGAGCATACTAAACAAGAATGTGGGAGAAGCCAAAATCTCACCAAACACATAAAAAAATACACAAAAACCTGGCAAGTTCTACCTTGATTATGAATAGTGTAGGTAGGAGATCATCAAGCAAACCTCCCAACATTTCAAAGGGCCAAAGAGGGACACTTTAGTTGGTGTTGCTGGAGGCATGGCGGGTGGGCAGGGCATGACCGAGAATTTTTAGGTTATTTCATGACCTATTGATATCTCTTTGTGTAACTGAATAAATGATATAGAGCAAGAACAAAGAGTTTAGTTTACAAATACTAACTTATAAAAACATACACCAATGTTTAAATAAACCTCTGTATGAGTTTTATTGCTGTAAATCAATGTGATACACTTATACACACACACTGCACACTGTCTGATCTCATAAAAGAGGGACATTAGGGTGGGAAAGAGGGACAGAGGGATTTGGGTCCTAAAGCGGGACACTTGGGAGGTATGCATCAAGGACTAGGTTTTGGCTACGTACTGTAAACTCTTGCTTACAATACTCACAATTTTGCCCCCCTTCACCTTAAGCAAAGTGTGGGTGGGGTGTATTATACATGAGAAAAAATTTTTTATTTCTGCACCCACCGCAACCCGCTCCCAGCTCACCCTCCTCTTCCTCACCCCCTCCGGAGACCTTTATGTCAGCTTCACAGAGGGCAGAATGCTTGCATTTTCCACCCACTTCCAGCAATGCCCTGCAAGGACCTTTTTATTTAAGTCAATGGTAATGCCCTTTCATACCTCCCAACATTTCAAATGTCCAAAGAGGGACACTTGTGTTTTAGGTGGTGTTTCTTGGGGCGTGGCTGGTGGGCGGAGAATTTTTAGGTTACTTTGTCACCTATTGACACCTCTTTGTGTAACTGAATAAAGTATTTAGAGCAAGACCAAAGTATTTTATTTACACAGATTCAATTACAAACACATATACTGATGATTAACTAAACATTTATGTGAATTTCATTGCTGTGGAGCGATGTGATAGACTAATATACACACCACTCACTCTGATGTCCTAAAAAGAGGGACAACAGGGTAGAAAAGAGGGACAGGGGGGTTTGGGTCTCAAAGAGGGACTGTCCCTCCTAAAGAGGGACACTTGGGAGGTATTCCCTTTGAGACCTCAAGGTCCTTGCAAGGCAATGCTGTAGATCCAATACAAAGAGATCTATGCAATTGATCTAAGGTATTTCCCTGCAAGGACCTTGAGGTCCTCAAAGGGCATTACCATTGGCTTAAATGAAAAGGTCATCACATGGCATTGGTGGAAGCAGGGCAGCAAATGCAAGCATTCCACCTCCTGTAAAGCTGTCACAGAGGACTCGGGGGGGGGGGGGGATGGATCAGGATGGTAAGCTGGGAGTGGGTTGCAGTGGGTGGAGCAAGAGAATCAGAGCCCCAAAAATGTATTTATTTTTGTGAGTAGAGGGGGGAAACAAGGGTGTGTATTATACATAGGCACTCTTGTTTTGCCCTAAAATCTAGGGTATAAATTACACCAGCGTATGACATAGGTGCATATTATACCGTAGAATTTACTGTATGCAAAATATAAACAAAAGCAAAATGTCTGTCCTGCACAGACCCCTAATTAACCCTTTGAGTGCCAGAGGGGTACGCAACGCATTGCAAAGCAATGCGTTGCGTACTCTTCTGGCACTCAAAGGGTTAAATGGGGAGCATTAGGGTATTTTCAACCTTATGAACTGAAATGCACATTCCATTGGTTACATGGAAAAAAATTACAGTAAAACAGCTAAATAACTATTGTACATAAAAGCATATATTTCTTGAAAGCAGACAAACTTATGAATCAGAAAATGGCTGAAGTTTCTTCATACACAAAATGATGAAGGAAGGAAACTTTGCTAAACATAGGGGTTTTCATAAAGGTTTCATAGGTTTACATTAAAGTCATTATTTCCTGTATATAATGTCTAGGAAGCTTAGTGTAACAAACTAAACGGGTAGGAAATGTGACTCTCACATATATTCTGATTACACTGATGCAGAATATGTATAGGTGAACATATATACGTTCTTCCCTGGGGCCCCAAATCAGTAACAGCATATTACAAAATTTCTACTGACATTTTCATGTAGATAACCAAATACACTAAACATAGTTTAAAAGAATAATTATTACAGTATCCCTAGGCAGCCTAGCACTCCTGTGCTTCCTTCCTCTGCTGTGCTGTCAGCCAGCATGGACACAGGCTACTTCAGCATTGCTGACGTTCACTAGAACGGGTGCAGTGATGTGCGCTTATTTATGGGCAAGAGCTGATTTGCCTAATTGGTTCCCGCCTTGGTTAAGCTCATATTTAAACTTCCCTAGGCGTAGGAGTCATTGCCCTTACGTGGTGTTTCTGCTAGTAGCTTTTGTGTTCTTGTTGTGACCCGTGCCCGACCTCCAAATCCGCTCTTTGTATGACCCTGGCTTGTCTGACTACCCACATCGGTTCTGACCTGTGGCTTTGGCTGACTAACTCGCTCCATGTTGACCCAGGCTTGTTTGACTACCCACATCGGTTCTGACCTGTATCTCTGGTTGATTACTCGCTCCATACATCACCCAGCTTGCCTGACCATTCGCATCTGTGTACCCGTGGCTCTGGCTTGCTCTCACTTCCTGTTGCCTCCGGCTATCTATACCTTGGTTGGAAACTCGAGCTACCCTAATAACCTGGTTCTATTGGTGCTAGAACCATAGGCATATTCCTAGTATCCTCCGATATAGTGTCAGTAGTGCAGTGCTCAGCACAGTGTGCAGCTCCGGGTAGTAGACTGTAGACAGCCGTCCAGTGGTCTGGGGTTGTGTGGGCATTATTATTATTACTTTGTGTATTATCAAGAAAAGCGGTTTTATTCATTATACTGTTGTCTGTCCTTCTTTGCCTGATTACGGTGACAATAATTACCCCATAGCATCAAAATAACAACGAAAATCATATATTTCCTGAAAGTAGATAGCCCACTACTTTAAATAAGGGGTAATTTCCCTTTCTACCTCAGGCTTGGTGTGTATAAATGTTTTCAGAGGATGGAGCTAGAGGAAAAATAAGCTTTTTTTTTTTACTTTTTAACATCTTCAACTGAAAACTATGGAATTACCTGCTGTGTTCCATAGCTCTTCTCAGAAAAATTTCTGAGCTGACATACCATAGGCAGTGCCATAAGCATAAAACTACAACAAATACAATCTTTCATTTTTCTTACATTTTCCAAAACCATCACAATGATATGAGTAGGCCTCAGGGCCAGCACTTACATGGGTCCCGGTGGGGACATGGACCCAGGTGGCACTTTGACAGGGGAAGCAAATTGCCGCCCCAAGGCATGTTATTTCATGCACCAGGCCCAGGTCTGTCACTGTGTCCCACGTCCAGGGCTGGCGCCACCTTGAGGCGCCGTCCTAGGGTGCACGTCTACTGAGAGAGCAGAGCCGCACGCACCTTGACGACTGCTGTGCCTGTGTGAAGAATCTGGGAAGAGAGAGGGACGCTGCTCTGAAAAGAGTGAACGCCTAGAAGGCCTCCTCCTGCCTCCCTCAATGAGTGTTGCAGCGCCCGGGTAATGTGCAGGCCAGTCAGCTGCTTTTATGCTGGAGACAGTCAGCTACCCTGTCGCCCTCTAGATCCAGCCTTGCCACAGCTTCATCCACAGCTACCACTGTGCCCACAGGGCAGGCCCACCACTTATCTCATCCTGGCCACCTTCTCTTGCTTCTCTTCTGTTACATGGTTGACTTTTTTTTTATTTCTGTCATGGAAATGTTCACAGATTCCCTGTCCCACTAATCAGCTATAGGGTGGTCAATAAATGTGTTTTAACCCCCTGAATGCTATAAGGTCTGCACTGCCAGGCAAATGCTGGATACCTCTTTAGCATTCAAGAGGGTTAAAAGCCCAATTTAAATGAATTGGAAGTTTTATTTGTCCACTATGATGCAGCTGTTTTCTAGCATTCAAGGGGTTAATTCTTTTTTGCACAGTTATAAAATATAATCTAAAATTTTTACATGATATTTTATAACTGTCCATTTTTTACTTTTATATAACATAATGGATATGGGCGTATTTTGGTAGGTGTGGTTTTTGGGAGGGGGGGGCAGCATTTCATCGTTGGACCCAGGCAGCACAATGTCTTGGACCGGCACTGGTAGGCCTTCAAGGTTCTCCAACCCAAATCAACCCAACACAGAATGTCATAGAATGCTGGGTTTCACACACACATACACACACACACACACACACACGCACAGACACATTTTGGCATTAGTACCTTTTTAGACAACTTAGAAAGATATTTTTAAATAGTATATTGACTTTAGCACCAGGTGTGTTTATATTTTCAGAATTGCTCTGATTTAAGATCTGCCTGTAGCATAGAGAGAAAACATTATGATTTCTAAGCATAGTGGGCCATATGCACAAAACAGGTGGTGCAGTTCTGGGGTAAACCAACCGCACCATGTTGAACAAATAAACATTTATATTACTTTAAATGGGGATTATAACCACTTCAGTGATAGATATGCCTCTAATGCACCACAAACACTTATCTAGCATTTATGGGGTTAAACACCCCCAATTAAATCAATGGGAATCTGGATGATTTTTATTTAACCACTGTGGTATAGTCAGTTTGCTCCAGAATTGCTGCACATTTGTATTTGTACATATGCTTAAATAAAGTTTTGGAAGGTTAATACTCCTCTGTGATTTGTTGAGTTTCCGAGGAGAAACTAAATTATAGAGAGAGTCTCTGGACAATGACAATGATGTAGGGGCATTCACCGGGTAACATATTATTATTCATTATTTATATAGTACCAACGTAGTCTTCAGTGCAGATCAGAGGAAATGTTATGTCTGTAGGCTGCAGATGTACTGTTCTTGCATACAATGCTTGACATAAAAAGGCATGCCCTGTGAACTTTGTTATCTTGAGTCTCCGGAGATGGATCATGTGTTGCGGCAGGGGTACATAAATGACGTGGTTTTTCGTCACAAAGGGGCAGGGTTTAATAATGGGTGGGGTGTGGCTTAACAGACTTGTGTCATAATGTGGGTGGATAGTGGGAGGAACAATACCCCACTAGAAGCTGATTGGCTGGGAGTTGCATTAGCACACATCCCAGCCAATGACTGTGAGTCATTTTGAACAGAGACTGCCCATATAAAAATGCATTGCACAGCAGTGCACATTGTACAGCAGTTTAGTCTTCAAGGGGTTAACTTGAGACTTAAGATAACACTGACATTGACTACTAGGTTAAGTTTTACCTCACTGAGTGCCAGGGATGAACTTATGACAGTGAATATACTGACAGTGAATACTGGGTTAAGGTTTAAAGTTAGCTAGGGGTGGTCAATCAGTTAAAACAAATTTCTGTACTAATATGCACTAATTTTACATACATACACACACACACACACATATATATATATAAAGACTTTTTAGAAATTAATTGTTAGTGTTTACCAACCCTGGGCATATCTTATTTTAACTAACACATACATAGCTATATTTAGTTTTTGCATGTATATGTAGTGTGAAACAGTATGAGACAAGTGGCATGTGGCTACAGGAGGAGGGTTACAGGAGAAGAGGGAGGCAGGGAGAGAGGATGAGGCATAGAGTGAGGTAAAGGGTGTGCAGAGAAGGAAGGGAGAGAAGATGGGGTATAGAGTGAGGTAAAGGGTGTGCAGAGAAGGAAGGGAGAGAAGATGGGGTATAGAGTGAGGTAAAGGGTGTGCAGAGAAGGAAGGAAGGGAGGTGCTGAGAAAAAAAATTGGTCAGAGAAAAGAGAAATAAAGAACTAGAGAGATTTAACTGGGGAATCAAAGAGAGGAAGACGTTAAGTCAAGAGGGTGATCAGGTGTCAGGTGGAATGGATATGGTGTTAGAGATGATGGAGAGTCAGAGAAAGAGAGTAGCGATGAGCAGATTTGTTTTTTAATAGTTTAAAAAAGTGATAAGCAAGGGGCTCCCCTGGCACGGTTCTCAGAAACTTCTATCCTCACCCCACCATGCTGCCATTTTTCTCACCTGATTGTGAAACCCCACCATTACTGAATGGAAATGAATGCAGTCCCAGAGCAGATGTGAATGATTAGAGTAGTTAATACCAGCATCTGATCATCTAGGGGACATGGAAGGTTTAGGGGCAGAAAATGGGGAGTGTGCCCAAGTCCCCTTTCCACTGGCCAAGTGCAAACATAAAAAAGGTGGTGACAACAACTTCCATTCTCTGGGTTTTCTATTGAAATACGCCTCCTCAATGAACAAAGGCTCTCTAGGCATTTTCCAAAGTTTTTGTGTCTAGTTTGCAATTAGTTTGCAGAGTTGTGTCTAGTTTGCATTTAGTTTGCAGTCTGAAGTATGCAGGTGGTTTTGTACTTCCTGTTTCCAGTGCAGTTTGCAGTCTGGTGCAGGTGGTTTTGTACTTCCTGTTTCCTGTTTCTTGTTTCCAGTGCAGTTTCTGTTTCCAGTGCAGTTTGCAGTCTGATATAGGTGGCTTTGTACTTTTTGCATTCTGAAGTAAGTTTGATGCAGGTGGACTAAGTTTGATGCCCCCATATTGCACCTTAATGCACCAAATTTGCGACCAAAGGTGCGAGTCAGTTTTGACGCATTGTATCAGTAGTAGGCGTTTATGCTTCACTACACATTGCGCCCTTAATGACAATTTGCACCTATATTGCACCCATATTGCACCTTAATGCACCAAATTTGCAACTCTTGAACCCAATTAGTGACTCGTTAACGCACACCATGGTGAATACGCCATTCGGAATGACGCAACATGTAGAATGCGACATTTGGAATGAAGCGACATGTAGAATCTGCATCACTGTATGACGCAAAACTATTAATGCGATGCTGCAAATGACGCGGCCAAATATATGCAACATTGTATGTCGCGAAACTTTGCATGCAACACTTAAAATGGATACCCATTCTCTGTATGTGAGAGCCATGTTATTGTTTCCCTAAGATGGTGGTATTGACTTAAATTGGCTCTCCCAAATATAAACCAGTGTATAAGATTAATAAAGACCTCCTAATAATAATAAATGCTTTGTGTCAAGGCAGCTACAAGAAATGGAGAACAGCTACGATGTTTTTAATAAAGCTTACTCTAGTGTTTGGAGCCTATTTTAATTTTTATAATTAATTCTTATTCATAAAAGGAACACTCTATTCTTAAAGGGATAGTAATACTTGAAATGTAAAAAAAAATATGTTGTAGGGTTTATCCCCCTGAGTAGAACAAGAGTACTCCCACTGCTGAAAGGTGTTTCATATAAAAAAATTTATTAATTTTCAAAGTCGAATTTTTTTAGGTGCAATATCGCAGTGGCCTGAAATTGTACAGTGGCGCTGTTGCTACATCATCTTATGGAGATTTATGGTCAACTGACCAGAGCTGTCCATAGGATCGTGTAGCAACAGCGCCACTGTACAATTTCAGGCCACTGTGATATTGCACCTAAAAAATTCAACTTTGAAAATTAATAACTTTTGAATGAAACACCTTTCAGCAGTGGGAGTACTCTTGTTCTACTCAGGGGGATAAACCGTACAACATATTTTTTTTTACATTTTAAGTATTACTATCCCTTTAATAAATGCTATGTCTTATGACAGCCATATAGTACACACAATGAATTGATCTTTGATGGACCAGGCTGAGATTTGATGCACTCAAAAAGAAAGGCATCTAGCTTTAACCTATCCAGTGTCTTATTAGTAAATAGCAAAAGGCCTGTAGTATAATTACAATTTAAACAATAACAGTACAATCCTTAGCCAAGTGCATCCCAAAAAGTGACACATTCAAACAAAATGAAAGCAGTGCAATAGGATATTATACCTTGTATAGTGATTACTCAAAAAATTCACAAACATTACAATTCAGGTTTTATGCAGAAAACAAGGCTGGAACAAATCAATGACAAACCAACTGCACCACAGAAGCAACTAAACATTCCCATTAATTTAATGGGGAGGGGTGTTAACCCCTGAAGGCTAGAGATGTCTCCAGTGCATTACAATCCAATGCTCTAGGGTAGGCTGACCAGACCTCACCTTTAAACGGGGACGCATAGGAAAAATGCATACTGCAGGACTGCTTTGATTTCAGTGAAGTACTGAAAAATGGCTATTTTCTATATGTCCCCGGTTAAAGGTGAGATCTGGTCAGCGTACTCTAGGGATGTCTCTAACATTCAGGGGGTTAAAACTTAAAAGCTCTTTTTCAAGTTCAAATGCATGTGCATATACCAGATAGAAGTTAGAAATCCCTCAAAGGAGCAGTAAACTTTTTTTTATGAAAACCTATATGTTATAGAACTTTTCCTGCTGAGTAAAACAAGGTCGCCCCCACCGCTGTCAGTTGTTTTATTCATAATTTCTAACAGTTCAAATAAACAGGAAGTTAATTCACTGTGCGTTTACTTCCTGAAAGTTCTAACTGACAGGAAGTGACTCAGCAGTTTCTGTCACATTCTGTGGAGAACTGTTTGTCACTGACTTTCTTCCCCAGTAGAATGTATATAGAAAAAAAAGTAGAATTTCAATAGATACTTTAAGGGCACTCTAGTGTTAAAGTCACAAAGAAAGTCTTCAAATCGACTATATGTTGGTTGAGGTGAATGTAATTAAAATATAACTTTTATTCAAAATAATAATAAAACATACAAATTAATGAAAAGAAAAATAGCCCTGAGCATTGTTGTGATGTATCAGATAGAAAATATAATCTGTGTATAGTAATTCTACAACACCAACAATAAGTAAGATACCACTGCACACATGTGCCTTAAAATGTATTCCACTTATAAAAAGTTGGATATTCCACTTATATCCAACTTAGTCACATCAACTAGGCATTCTTGCTTTGAGTACCTCAAAAAAAACCCTCAGGAAATAATATATTCTAGATGGGAGCTAATCAGTTTCAATCTCCCACTCTAAGCTCCTAGTGACCGTAAAGAGGTTAATGAGTATTGGTCTGATCTCATCACAACACGGCTCAAGCTATTACGATTAAAATAATCGGCACCCTGCTCAGTATGTGTAAACTGATCAGTTAAATGTTGAATGAAGATGAGATTTCAATGTAATTCACAGGATGTCTAATCATCATTTTCTACATCTTAATATGTTTATCATTGCAGAGTGCCGAGCAGGGGCGGACTGACAGCACCCTGGGCCCCCGGGAAAGTGGAGGTAATGGGCCCGCTTCATTTTGTCACAGTTATGCCCCACCCACATTTTTGTCCCACGCCCAAATCATTGCTCTAGCCTGAAATGTTCTGAAATGCCAATTATTAATCAAGGACTTTAATTAACTTACTAGCCGACACTGGTTCTGGCTGGACTGGAGAGGTGGTGCTGCGTATCTCTGTATCACCACACTCTGTCTCCACTCACTGGTAGCTTCTACTGCTCTTTGTGTCCTGCGATGCAATTGGCTGGCTCGTTGGTCAGGTGGGAAAGTGAAAGACTTTCGGATTCTTCCTTCCAGGCAGCAGCTGCCGGCCGGTACTGCTGCTGCTTTGGAACTAAGGGAAAAAATCCTGCACCCCTCTAATGCCTACCACCCTTAGTACGCCACTGGGACAGTGGCCAGAGCTGTTCACACTGAGGCCTCTCAATGCCTCACGGAGCACAGTGCAGCCAATTTAAATATGCGTGGGTGGGCCCCTACATGCAAGAGGGCATGAAGTCCAACTTTAACATAATAATTGGGAAATTGGCTGTGGCAGGCCCCCCTCGGTCGCGGGCCCTCGGTCCATGACCGAATGCCCGCATGGTCAGTCCGCCCCTGGTGCCGAGGTAAAACGCCAACGCGCGTTTCACTCTCAGGCTTTATCAAGGTAGCCTACTCATTAACCTCTTTACGGTCACTAGGAGCTTAGAGTGGGAGAGTGAAACTGATTAGCTCTCACCTAGAATATATTAGTTCCTGAGGGTTTTTTTTTTTGAGGTCCTCAAAGTAAGAATGCCTAGTTGATGTGACATATAGTCGATTTGAAGACTTTCTTTGTGACTTTAACACTACAGTGCCCTTAATGTATCTATTGAAATTCTAGTTTTTTTCTATATAAATGATTGAAGGTTTAGATACAGGTGCACGGCAGCAAACATAACAGTTAGTAATATTAGCTGTCCTTAGTGTTTGACACATTCAGTGCTCCAGTCCTTCCTTTTTTCGTTTATTATTTCCCAGTTAGTAATATTAGCTGTCCTTAGTGTTTGACACATTCAGTGCTCCAGTCCTTCCTTTTTTCGTTTATTATTTCCCAGTAGAATGTAACATAATAACTAAACTGAATTTGAGCACAAGAGGGCACTGCTAATGTAAAAAAAAAAACAGGTTTAAACTGTAATAACTCTGGAAATATTAATTTCTCAGCAGTGGGATTATCCTTATTTTACTCAACAGGAAACACCAAAAACTTTATTGCTCCTTTAAATAACAAGACTTAAAAACTCTAGGAATGGGAAAAATATAAATTGTACATACAGTCAAAGCGCTGGATGCCTTTCTGACACTCAAAGGCTTAAATTAGTAATTTACCTTATCATTATCATTTTCCGTAGGTATTGGTGGTGCCTGGCCCCGCCCAGTCTTCAGCTTCAGCTCCGCACTGCCTCCACTAGAACTTCTGGGTGCACTTTGATGACCTCACTTCAGTGCACCCAGGAGTACTAGAAGATAAACTGAAAATGATAGTAATGCATAAAATAAAATGCAGCCCTGATTCATCTTCATACTATTTGCCCCATGTAAAGCTGTATTTCAGCACTATCAGACTTGTATGTAGCTCAACATCAGATGTGGAATACGGTCACTTGACTGGACAGCTCACAGCAAGGGAAAATATCCTTGCTGTGAGCACAAGGAAAACCCTTCCCCCTTGACGAAGGAGGGCAGGTCCATCTGGACAGTCTTGGAAAGCATCATGATGTAAGTAAAAGGGGCGGGAGGGGGATACTTTCTCATTCAATTGCGGTTGACTACAAGTCTGATAGTATTGAAATACAGTTCTACATGGGGCAAATAGTATGAAGATGAATCGGAGCTGCGTTTTGTTTGATACATTACTATCCCTTGAAGACAGCATTTGTTACTCTCACTTCTCCCCTGTGAACTTCCTGCCCTATAAAGGTCGCAACATATGATGCGTTGACAGGGGTGGGACAGTAAAAGTGAAAGTTACAGGTGCTGTTCCAGGACAGATTTCTCTTCAGACAGAGCAGACAATGGCCTAGGGACATGAAGCACAGCTGTGAGGGACATACTCACCACACTGATTTGTGGGTTTGACAGCCCAATCCCATTTCCCCCAGCACCAGCTACCTGCTGCCAGTTACATTGGTAGGTTTATTTTTCTGTTTGTTTGTGGTTTTCTTATATATTGATAGAATATCTAGTTCATAAATTAGCACGGCCATTTTATTTTCTGTTTATATAACACTTTGCTTGCCAGTGTATTTAACCTCTTGAAAACCAGAGGGATGTTAAAAACATTGCAAAAGAATGCATTACTCATCCAAATGGTGTTCAAGGGGTTAAGCCATTGGATAACTCTCTATAATCCAAAAGGTTAACCCTTTGAGGGTCAGAGGGGTACGCAACGCATTGCTCTGCAATGCGTTGCGCACCCCTCTGGCACTCAAAGGGTTAAAGTCTTTTGTCTTATGTCAGCCCATATACAGACAGTCCTGGAGAAACTCCCCATGATTGTTATGCTTCTTGGAACCCTGAAATGGCTGCACCCTCAGAGCATACTAAAGACCTCAGAAAGCACATTGAGTTTTACAGATGCTAAAATGATGTAGAGGGTATTCAGTTGTATGCAACCCCAGGTCATTTGTAGGTGTTAAAGTTCCTTTAAGGGCTGTATTCTGGAAGATAAAGAGGAGCTTTTCTGGGGCAAATGTATCCCAAATCCCCATTGACTTAAATTAGCCTTTTAAGCCCTTGAAGGACAGATGGATCTGTATCAATACATTGGAGGCCTCTCCAGTATTCAAGGGCTTGAATTCCCTATTTAAAAAAAAGCAGTGTTCATTTGCACCACCATTTCTCCTCTTTAGCGTGCAAAATATGGCCCTAAGCAGTGTTCCTTGTAAGGTGAGCTGAGTACCAGTGAGTAGTCCAGCGCTAAAAGAGTTAAACAGATATTACAACTGGCCTGGGCTACATGGTGCATCAGTTATTCCAGCAATGCAGCTCTGCATAAAGACTTTCCTTTGTTAAACAGATATTACAACTGGCCTGGGCTACATGGTGCATCAGTTATTCCAGCAATGCAGCTCTGCATAAAGACTTTCCTTTAACTCTTTCAGAGGTCAATAAAAGGATCTCTCTGGTGAGCTATTCATTCCAAGGCACATCTCATCAGATTAGAGGAAAGGAGGTTTCAACTTCAGCAGATGAAAGGGTGCTTAATCAGGGAAATCCTTCCATCCTGGCCTGTTACTGGCCATTGAGGACTGAACTCGGGCAGCCCTGCTCTATCTAATCCATACCCAGAAGTGTAACCACTGACATTGGTGACTAACACCAGTGGAACTGCAGTCAATTAGTGATGAGCGAGCACCCCAATGCTCGGGTGTTCGGGTGCTCTTACCGAGCACCCCCTGAGGCTCGAGTGCTCGGCCGAGCACCCGAGCCCCATTGAAGTCAATGGGAGGACTCGAGCATTACACCAGGCACCCCCTGCTCTGATGAGGGGAGGGTGTCTGGTCCATAGGAAAAGGGCAGAAAATCATGGAAACACCACAGAAATGGTTCAGGGACAGCATAGGGAGGATGTCTGGATGCATCTTGGACTCCAACATCGCTGCTGGGAACGATCTTTCGCCCGTAGTACGCCATTTTTACAGACTGACCATAAAACACACAAAAAGGAAAATAAAAACGACTTTAGGCGAAAAATTGTTACCAAACAATATTTGCTGTATATTTACTTGTATATCATCTGCAAATTATCCCAAAAATTTCCTTGATTTTCGGAACTGAGGCCATGATTAAGAGGGAAACGTGCGCTGAGCTGACCATCTAAAACATTATGGGTGAGGGTCTGCTGCAGAGCTGACCATCCTAAACATTATATGCGAAGGCCCGCTAGTGAGCTGACGCTATAAAACATTATATGAGAGGGCCCGCTAGAGAGCTGACCCAATAAAACATTATATGAGAAGGCCCGCTGGTGAGCTGACCTATATAAAAATTGTCAAACAGGGCCCGCTGGTGAGCTGGCCCTATATAAAAATTATATCACAGGGCCCGCTGGTGAGCTGGCCCTATATAAAAATTATAGCACAGGGCATATGGAAGAGGAGGAGGAGGATGAGAAGATTAAGAGTCAACCATATACCCGTTTTTTGGGTGGAAGGGGTGAATGGGAATACAGAGTATTCACATCATTGTAAATAACATATATAAAGTGAGTTTATGTTCCCCCAGGGCTTTCCTCCAGTGGAGTGGAGAAGTCAGGGGAAATCCAGGCCTTGTTCATTTTTATAAGTGTCAACCTATCAGCATTGTCGGTGGAAAGGCGGATACGCTTATCTGTTATGATGCCACCAGCAGCACTAAATACCCGCTCAGACAGAACGCTGGCGGCAGGGCAGGCCAGCACCTCCAAGGCGTAGAGTGCCAGTTCATACCACGTGTCCAGCTTGGACACCCAGTAGTTGTAAGGCACAGAGGGATCATTGAGGACGCTGACACGGTCTGCTACGTACTCCTTCACCATCTTCCAAAACTTTTCCCTCCTTGTGACACTAGGCTGCGCATCAGGGTGAGGGTGCTGGCGGGGTGTCATGAAGGTGTCCCACGCCTTGGAGAGTGTTGCCCTGCCTTTCTCGGAACTGCTGTGTGCTCCCCTTTTCTCCCCTTCTCGGTTGGCCAAGGTAGCACGTACTCTGCCGCCAGCGTTGTCAGATGGAAAATTTTGGAGCAATTTTTCGACAAGAACCTTCTGGTATTGCAACATTTTGCTTGTCCTCTCCACCGGAGGAATGAGAGATGAGAAATTCTCTTTGTAGCAGGGGTCCAGAAGGGTGAACACCCAGTAATCCGTGTTGTCTAAAATGCGTACAACGCGTGGGTCACGGGAAAGGCAGCCTAACATAAAGTCAGCCATGTGTGCCAGAGTACCAACAGTCAAGATTTCGCTGTCCTCACCAGGAGGATGACTCTCAATATCCTCATCCTCTTCCTCCTCTTCTGCCCACCCACGCTGAAGAGATGGAACTAAAGTTCCATGGCTACCCTCTGTAGCGGAGGCAACCGTGTCTTCCTCCTCCTCCTCCTCCGCCTCCTCCAATTGTCGCTGAGAAGACGAAGTGAGGGTGCTCTGGCTATCACCTTGTGTAAGCTCTTCCTCCCCCATTTCCACCTCTTCCACATGCAAAGCGTCGGTTTTAATTGTGAGCAGCGAGCGTTTCAGTAGACACAGAAGTGGGATGGTTACACTGATAATAGCGTTATCGCCGCTCACCATCTGTGTCGATTCCTCAAAATTGCGTAAAACCTCGCAGAGGTCTGACATCCATTCCCACTCCTCACTTCTGATTACAGGAAGTTGAACGGAGAGGCGACGACCGTGTAACAGCTGGTACTCCACTACTGCCCTCTGCTGCTCACAAAGCCGGGCCAACATGTGGAAGGTGGAGTTCCAGCGCGTGCTCACGTCACACAGCAGCCGGTGAGCTGGCAATTGTAAGCGCTGCTGCAGCTTCAACAGGCCGGCTGAAGCTGTTGATGACTTACGGAAATGTGCACACACGCGGCGCACCTTGGTCAAGAGATCATGCACATTGGGGTAGGTTTTTAGAAATCGCTGCACCACTAAATTAAATACATGCGCTAGGCATGGTACGTGTGTGAGCTTGCCGAGCTCCAAAGCCGCCACCAAGTTACGCCCATTATCACACACAACCATGCCTGGTTGCAGGTTGAGTGGCGAGAGCCACTGCTCGGTCTGGTGACTAATCCCCTGCAACAGCTCTGAGGCCGTGTGCTGTTTGTCCCCAAGGCAGATCAGCTTCAGCACGGCCTGTTGACGCTTCCCCACTGCAGTGCTACACTGCTTCCAGCTACTGGCTGATGGGGGAGTGGCGCTGTGTGTAGAGAATTCGGAGGTGGAAACGGAGGAGGAGGAGCCAATAACGTAGGTGCTGGTGGAAACCCTGATGGAGGTAGGGCCCGCAATCCTCGGCGTGGGTAGCACCCGTGCCATCCCAGGGTCCGAGTCGCTCCCAGCCTCCACGACATTCACCCAGTGTGCCGTCAGGGAAATGTAGCGTCCCTGGCCACAAGCACTTGTCCATGTGTCAGTCGTTAAGTGGACCTTCCCAGTAACTGCGTTGGTCAGGGCACGGGTGATGTTACGGGACACATGGTGGTGTAATGCGGGGATGGCACACCGGGAAAAGTAGTGGCGGCTGGGGACCGCGTACCGAGGGACAGCTGCTGCCATCAGGCTGCGGAAGGATTCCGTGTCCACAAGCCTAAATGGCAGCATTTCGATGGCCAGTAATTTTGAAAGGTGTGAGGTTAGTGCTATGGCCTGTGGGTGGGTGGCTGGGTACTTTCTCTTGCGCTCAAATGCCTGGGGTAACGACATTTGGACGCTGTGCTGGGACAGGGAAGTGGATGTGGTCGCTGATGGTGCTTCAGATGGTACAGGTGCAGGGCGGGAGGTATGCGGGCCTGCGCCTTCGACAGGCGATTGGCCGGCACCGAAAACAGGGGAAGAGGAGGCAGTGGTGTGGCCTGCAGACACAGATGGGCGATCCAGGCGTTCCTCCCACTTACTACGGTGCTTGGATGCCATGTGTCGGATCATGCTGGTGGTGGTGAGGTTTCTAGTGTTCATGCCTCGGCTCATTCTGGTGTGGCACAGGTTGCAAACTACAATTCTTTTGTCGTCCGCACTTTCCTTAAAAAAACGCCATACCGCGGAACACCTACCCCTTGGCAAGGTAGATTTACGCAAGGGGGTGCTCCGTGGAACATTTGCGGGCCGGTTTGGTGCGGTCCGCCTTCTTTCTGTAGCCACACCACTGCCTCTTCCAGCCTGTTGCGGTGCTGCAGATGGCTCACCCTCAGGACTGCTGACATCGCTCGGCTCTACACCTTCCCAGGTGGGGTCAGTCACCTCATCGTCCACCAAGTCCTCCTCCACTTCCTCACTCTGATCATCCTCCTCAAGTCTTGATCCCACCACATACTCAGTCATTGACAACTGTATAACATTCTCCTCAACAAGGTCTTGAGACGGAAATAGTGGTTGATTTAATGGCAACTGTGTCTCATCATCATCATCATCATCCACTACTTCCTTTGACCTTAAATGCCGTTCACATCTGTCATCTTCTTGTGATTGGGTAGCCTCTAGAGGTTGTGAATCAGGGCACAAGATGTCATGTTCCTCTGCAAGCGTGCTTGGAGAGAGGGTCAAATGAAGGATTGGTGATGAGACGAGCTCCTCACTATATCCCAGTGTGGGATCACTTCTTTGACCAGACCGTGTATGGTGGGAGGAAGGATGATCAGAGTGAGGATTATTTTGACCAGACTCTTGGCTACTGAGAGTGGACTTGGTGGAAGACAGGGTGGTGCTTAACCGACTGGAAGCAGTATCAGCTGTCATCCAACCGACCACCTGTTCGCAGTGGTCGGACCTCGAGAGTGATGTCCTGCGACGCCCTGTAAAATTACACATGAAGCTAGGTATGGTGGATGTCTTTCTTTCTTGTGCTCTGGCACCAGGCACAGTTTCTCCGCGTCCTGACCCGCGCCCTGAACTTTCAGGATCACGTCCACTTCCCCGTCCCTTTTTACCCGCCTTCTTCATCTTACACAGAATATGTGACTTTAATATTTGAGTTTGAAAACTTAACAGTATTTCTTATTATTCTGCAACTGTACAGAGTACACAGAATAGGCTGCTAAACGGCGGTGAAACACACTGAATGGAATATGTGACTTTAATATTTGAGTTTGAAAACTTAACAGTATTTCTTATTATTCTGCAACTGTACAGAGTACACAGAATAGGCTGCTAAACGGCGGTGAAACACACTGAATGGAATATGTGACTTTGATATTTGAGTTTGAAAACTTAACAGTATTTCTTCCTATTCTGCAACTGTGCAGAGTACACAGAATAGGCTGCTAAACGGCGGTGATACACACTGAATGGAATATGTGACTTTAATATTTGAGTTTGAAAACTTAACAGTATTTCTTATTATTCTGCAACTGTACAGAGTACACAGAATAGGCTGCTAAACGGCGGTGAAACACACTGAATGGAATATGTGACTTTAATATTTGAGTTTGAAAACTTAACAGTATTTCTTATTATTCTGCAACTGTACAGAGTACACAGAATAGGCTGCTAAACGGCGGTGAAACACACTGAATGGAATATGTGACTTTGATATTTGAGTTTGAAAACTTAACAGTATTTCTTACTATTCTGCAACTCTGCAGAGTACACAGAATAGGCTGCTAAACGGCGGTGATACACACTGAATGGAATATGTGACTTTAATATTTGAGTTTGAAAACTTAACAGTATTTCTTATTATTCTGCAACTGTACAGAGTACACAGAATAGGCTGCTAAACGGCGGTGAAACACACTGAATGGAATATGTGACTTTGATATTTGAGTTTGAAAACTTAACAGTATTTCTTACTATTCTGCAACTCTGCAGAGTACACAGAATAGGCTGCTAAACGGCGGTGATACACACTGAATGGAATATGTGACTTTAATATTTGAGTTTGAAAACTTAACAGTATTTCTTATTATTCTGCAACTGTACAGAGTACACAGAATAGGCTGCTAAACGGCGGTGAAACACACTGAATGGAATATGTGACTTTAATATTTGAGTTTGAAAACTTAACAGTATTTCTTATTATTCTGCAACTGTACAGAGTACACAGAATAGGCTGCTAAACGGCGGTGAAACACACTGAATGGAATATGTGACTTTGATATTTGAGTTTGAAAACTTAACAGTATTTCTTACTATTCTGCAACTCTGCAGAGTACACAGAATAGGCTGCTAAACGGCGGTGATACACACTGAATGGAATATGTGACTTTAATATTTGAGTTTGAAAACTTAACAGTATTTCTTATTATTCTGCAACTGTACAGAGTACACAGAATAGGCTGCTAAACGGCGGTGAAACACACTGAATGGAATATGTGACTTTGATATTTGAGTTTGAAAACTTAACAGTATTTCTTACTATTCTGCAACTCTGCAGAGTACACAGAATAGGCTGCTAAACGGCGGTGATACACACTGAATGGAATATGTGACTTTAATATTTGAGTTTGAAAACTTAACAGTATTTCTTATTATTCTGCAACTGTACAGAGTACACAGAATAGGCTGCTAAACGGCGGTGAAACACACTGAATGGAATATGTGACTTTGATATTTGAGTTTGAAAACTTAACAGTATTTCTTACTATTCTGCAACTCTGCAGAGTACACAGAATAGGCTGCTAAACGGCGGTGATACACACTGAATGGAATATGTGACTTTAATATTTGAGTTTGAAAACTTAACAATATTTCTTATTATTCTGCAACTGTACAGAGTACACAGAATAGGCTGCTAAACGGCGGTGAAACACACTGAATGGAATATGTGACTTTAATATTTGAGTTTGAAAACTTAACAGTATTTCTTATTATTCTGCAACTGTACAGAGTACACAGAATAGGCTGCTAAACGGCGGTGAAACACACTGAATGGAATATGTGACTTTGATATTTGAGTTTGAAAACTTAACAGTATTTCTTCCTATTCTGCAACTGTGCAGAGTACACAGAATAGGCTGCTAAACGGCGGTGATACACACTGAATGGAATATGTGACTTTAATATTTGAGTTTGAAAACTTAACAGTATTTCTTATTATTCTGCAACTGTACAGAGTACACAGAATAGGCTGCTAAACGGCGGTGAAACACACTGAATGGAATATGTGACTTTAATATTTGAGTTTGAAAACTTAACAGTATTTCTTATTATTCTGCAACTGTACAGAGTACACAGAATAGGCTGCTAAACGGCGGTGAAACACACTGAATGGAATATGTGACTTTGATATTTGAGTTTGAAAACTTAACAGTATTTCTTACTATTCTGCAACTGTGCAGAGTACACAGAATAGGCTGCTAAACGGCGGTGATACACACTGAATGGAATATGTGACTTTAATATTTGAGTTTGAAAACTTAACAGTATTTCTTATTATTCTGCAACTGTACAGAGTACACAGAATAGGCTGCTAAACGGCGGTGAAACACACTGAATGGAATATGTGACTTTAATATTTGAGTTTGAAAACTTAACAGTATTTCTTATTATTCTGCAACTGTACAGAGTACACAGAATAGGCTGCTAAACGGCGGTGAAACACACTGAATGGAATATGTGACTTTGATATTTGAGTTTGAAAACTTAACAGTATTTCTTACTATTCTGCAACTCTGCAGAGTACACAGAATAGGCTGCTAAACGGCGGTGATACACACTGAATGGAATATGTGACTTTAATATTTGAGTTTGAAAACTTAACAGTATTTCTTATTATTCTGCAACTGTACAGAGTACACAGAATAGGCTGCTAAACGGCGGTGAAACACACTGAATGGAATATGTGACTTTAATATTTGAGTTTGAAAACTTAACAGTATTTCTTATTATTCTGCAACTGTACAGAGTACACAGAATAGGCTGCTAAACGGCGGTGAAACACACTGAATGGAATATGTGACTTTGATATTTGAGTTTGAAAACTTAACAGTATTTCTTACTATTCTGCAACTCTGCAGAGTACACAGAATAGGCTGCTAAACGGCGGTGATACACACTGAATGGAATATGTGACTTTAATATTTGAGTTTGAAAACTTAACAGTATTTCTTATTATTCTGCAACTGTACAGAGTACACAGAATAGGCTGCTAAACGGCGGTGAAACACACTGAATGGAATATGTGACTTTGATATTTGAGTTTGAAAACTTAACAGTATTTCTTACTATTCTGCAACTCTGCAGAGTACACAGAATAGGCTGCTAAACGGCGGTGATACACACTGAATGGAATATGTGACTTTAATATTTGAGTTTGAAAACTTAACAATATTTCTTATTATTCTGCAACTGTACAGAGTACACAGAATAGGCTGCTAAACGGCGGTGAAACACACTGAATGGAATATGTGACTTTAATATTTGAGTTTGAAAACTTAACAGTATTTCTTATTATTCTGCAACTGTACAGAGTATACAGAATAGGCTGCTAAACGGCGGTGAAACACACTGAATGGAATATGTGACTTTGATATTTGAGTTTGAAAACTTAACAGTATTTCTTATTATTCTGCAACTCTGCAGAGTACACAGAATAGGCTGCTAAACGGCGGTGATACACACTGAATGGAATATGTGACTTTAATATTTGAGTTTGAAAACTTAACAGTATTTCTTATTATTCTGCAACTGTACAGAGTACACAGAATAGGCTGCTAAACGGCGGTGAAACACACTGAATGGAATATGTGACTTTAATATTTGAGTTTGAAAACTTAACAGTATTTCTTATTATTCTGCAACTGTACAGAGTACACAGAATAGGCTGCTAAACGGCGGTGAAACACACTGAATGGAATATGTGACTTTGATATTTGAGTTTGAAAACTTAACAGTATTTCTTACTATTCTGCAACTCTGCAGAGTACACAGAATAGGCTGCTAAACTGCGGCGAAGCACACTGAATGGAATATGTGACTTTGATATTTTAGTTTGAAGACTTAACAGTATTTCTTCCTATTCTGCAACTCTTCACAGTACACAGAATGTGCTGCTAAACTGCGGCGACGCACACTGAATGGAATATGTGACTTTGATATTTTAGTTTGAAGACTTAACAGAATGTGCTCTAATCTGCAACTTTGCACACTAAACAGAATGTGCTCTAATCTGCAACTTTGCACACTAAACAGAATGTGCTCTAATCTGCAACTTTGCACACTAAACAGAATGTGCTCTAATCTGCAACTGTGCACACTAAACAGAATGTGCTCTAATCTGCAACTTTTCACACTAAACAGAATATTTTTTTTTTTTTTTTTTTTTTTCCCCCCACACAAAATAACCTGCTGCCCCCACACACAGTAGTCCTAAAAAGGACTTTTGGTTCTTTTTTTTCACAATTTTTTTTTTTTCCTCCCTACACTGCCTTTCCCTTCCTATCCTCAGCTCTCCCTGGCTCAGACTGAGCCGAACTCGATGGTCAGGTGCTATACAGCACCCGACCACGGGTTCTGGCCAGCCAATCAGTGTAATGCCAGCAGCCAACATGGCTGCTGGCATTACACCGATGTCAGAGCCTCCCTGCACGTTTATTGGCTGCGCAGCAGCCGCAAAACGTGCGGGGAGGAGACCCGAACATGGCGGGCGAGCACATGCGGTACTCGTACGAGTACCGCCATGTGCCGAGCAGAGCGATGCTCGAGCCGATCCGAGCATCGGCCGAGCATGCTCGCTCAACACTACAGTCAATCATTCATACATTCGCACCATTGCCACAGAAAGATACTAACAGACAGCATTCTCACTGGAATTCCCAACAGAGGACATATTCATCTGTGCTCTCTAAATTCAAGAAGTAAACTAAACAGAAAGTGTTCCCTTTAGTAAATCCTTTATTGTATTTCAGCGGTAACATTTACAACGTATTAATTCTGCTAGTAACAAACACAAGAAATAATGAACATCATCAGTTTTCTCATTGATCTCCCTCTGCAATTGAAGTCAACCAGCTCGTTGGTAGTCTGATAAGGTACACAATGTCTTGAGCCACAAGCACCGCAGAACACTGGTTGAAAGACCCTGACGCTGATGCAATCTTCAGTATCAAACCGGATCGGGTGTAAAGAAAATACAGTGGGTGTACAAACGGATCCTCCCTAGAATGAAAGTCATCTTTACTATCTAAAACTTTAATCATCAGATGGGCATGCAAAGCATGTGTTGCATGCTCTAGTGGTCCTTAAACCTCAGACATTCTTAATAATTTAACCTTTGAGTGCCACAGGGGTATGCAATGCATTACATAGCAATGTGTTGCATACCCCTCTGACACTCAAATAGTTAAAGCATGCTTATTAATGATATCTCTTTTTTTCAGAATCCCCTCTCTAGAAATCTTGCATATTGCTGCTCTGCCTTGACTGTATTTAAAGGGATAGTAATGTTTCATAAAAAAGCAGCTCTAATTAATCATCATAGTATTTGGACTTTGGAGAGTGGTATTTCAGTTCTGTCAGAGTTGTAGTTCTAGAGTAATTGAATGATAAAGTATCCCCCTCCCGCCCCTTTTACTGATGTCACACTGCTCAGCCAGAGCAGAAGGGAGGTGCCCAGGTAGACTGCAGAGAGGGACAATCTTCAATTAAGATAAGGGAAAAACCTGAAAAACTTGTCAAGGGGGGCAGGGCTTTCATTGTTCTCACAGTAAGAAGATTGTCCCTTGTTGTGATCTGTCTGGTCTTACAACCTGATTCCACATCTGATAAGAGATGGCTTACACTAGGTAAAAGGGGCGGGACGGGGAAACTTTATCATTCAATTACTCTTGAACCACAACTCTGACAATATTGAAATAACACTCTCCATGGCCCAAATACTATGAAGATTAATTGGAGCTGCTGTTTTTCTGAAACATTACTATCCCTTTAAGCAGTACCTCTTCTACTCAGATACTTCCAGAGTGACATTAGTGTGAAAGAGAAATAATATTCCTAGTCGGCTGAAAAACTGTGCATGCAGAATAATTTTACTTAAAGTGAGGGTCCTCAAAAGCTTCCAACCATTCATATTTTCAGAATATCTCTGCTTGAAAACAGGTGGATAGGTCAGTGGCTCAGTCATTTTAATCGATCCACTTGTTACTAAACAGAAATCAAGAAAAAGCTGCACTGCTGGTAGCTCTCAAGAACCAGGGTTGGTTACCCCGTCATAAAGTAGAACTATCACCTCCTAATAATAACCCTCTCAGGGGCAGAAAATCCTAATGAATTTTTCTCTTGCTCCTTGGTTCAACAGATAACATATTTAGTCATTCCTAGATGTCATGTCCATGAAGTTGCTAGCAGAACCAACATGTCTCAAACTCTGCTCACATGGGTAGTTTGAGCAAAAACTGCTAGCAACTGTCATGTCTACCTTCATGAATATGACAGCCATGAATTATTGAAGATGTTATCTCTTGAATTTAAAGCCGTATGAGATATTAATATTTACTATGGTCCCTCCCATATGCCTAAGGTAATACATATGTATATAAGTGTGATTATGCTTAATGCCGCATATTACTATGCTTGCATGTTTTATCCATATATAGTAAAATAAGGTAATCTGATGGGCTGTAAGCATGTTTGTCAGGGTGTGGTGAGGGCATATTTAGTTGTTACGTGTGCTGCTGGATAGAGCTAATCTGGAACAGGAACTGAATATCCAGCCGTTAGTTTACACTCTCGATTTATTGGCGTTGGTCGGAACCATCATGGGCTCTCCCATAACTACTGATAACAGCCGAAGCTAAGTATAACAGCTTATTCTAGTGTTGTGGGCTCTGTGTTATTTACTCTGGAATCCAAAGAATCTTGAACAGGTTGTAAAACAAAAGCACAAGAGCAAAATTCATAGCAGCCATAAGGATTTTCTGGCCACAGTACTGTATGTGGAAGGTTATTATTAGGAAGTGGTAGTCCTCCTTTAAGGTCTATGAAAATATAGGAACATTTAGCATATATCTGTACAAGTTAAAACATACAAATTGTATTTTAGCACTTAATACGGAAGGAATGTACAGAATTAAATATAGTTCTGTGTAAACTATGTTAGACAATATCCAGTCTTTCAGATGTTTAAAATGATTGCGCTGTTAAATCTTATGTTAAACCTTTTTCCATTTTTAGTTTCTTTATTATGTAAAGGTACCCATTTTTACAATATAATTTTATAAGCCTTTGGCTGTAGAACACATCTCTGACACATTTGTTCCATTAGCCCTTGCTTTCCTCCAGTCTTCTGAAAGCCAGCACAAAGTTATAGATCTTAAACCTTCGAGTGCCGGAGGGGTGTGCAACGCAATGCTTTGCGATGCGTTGCATAGCCCTCTGGCACTCAAAGTTTGTATTTAAAATTCATTATATCTAAATTTGCATATTTTGTGCACTAACACCACTGCTTGTAATTTTACAGTAGTGCAGTGGCTACATCAGTCTATGGACAGCAATTGTCAGGGACAATAACCCTCTATAGTCTACTGCAGCAGCACCACCACCATAGCATTTCAGGACATGCAAGTACTGCCCCAAAAAATCCATTTGTTATGTTGCAATAACGTCTGAATTAAACTCATTTCAGTGGTGAAAGTACTCTTGCTTTACACAGAAGGGTAAACTCTGTAATATATATCTTTTAGTAGCTGCTGGTCTCCTAAGAAAATGGTAGTGTCGGATTTCAGTCTCCGCGGAGGCAGTTTCTTAGGTTCAAAGTGTCTGATGATATTTTGAGGCTGAACAATGCAGCCCTGAACAAACTATTAAGGATACAATCCGATTGTCTCTCCTTTTCATATATGTCCTGGACTCATTTTATCTACATAGAAAAGGGTGAAAAAGATGAGTTCACTTTGAAATGACTAGAACTTGTGAACCTGAGGTCTGAACCGACTCTACAGCTGGTGCATCAACCAACTGACCCATCTTAGCTGCATACATTAGGTTTTAAGGGTTAAATATGGATGAAGAAATTTTTTTAAGAGCAAAACTTTCAACCTACCCTTAAAGGGATAGTAATGGTTAATTTTAAGTTGATTTAGTATTGTAGACATTAAAAAAGATTAACATCAATGTAAGTCTTATCTCTCAAACCTTTATGGTTTGAGAGATATAACTTGCTAAAGTTACCTTTTCCTGGCTGTTTTACTCAAGTCTGCCATCTAGCTGACAGCTGCAGATTCCAGTCATTTGACCAGACAGAGGCTCTTCAGCAGAGCTGAAATCACGCTATTTAGAAATAAATACTTAATAGGAACAGTCCACAAAGTGTGCTTTCAAACCAGGCACACTTTGTAGACTGTTCCAAATGAAGTATTTGTCTTTAGATATCGTTATATCGGTGCTGCTGAAGAGCCACATCTGGTCAAGCGACCAGAATCTGCTTCTGACAGCTTTGCAGCTCATCAAACAGAAAGGGGAGGGACCAGAGAACTTTATTTTCCTGTATCTCTCAAACCATAACAGTCTGAGAGATACTAATAAGTGCAAGTACTCTCTTTTAGTTGTATCTACCATATAGTTAATACTTTTTTTCTGACATTACTATCTTTAATTATGAATATACTGTTTTATAGTCTTATAGGCTTGTTAGTAACCTCTTCTTAACCTCTTCCTAAATGTAAAAATAAGTTAATACTTAGATTCAAATTCTTCCTGTGCAATGCACAGTAGTTGGCCTTAGATTTTTCTTTCATTGATTTTTACTTGTCTTATGTGAACTTGAAAAGTGAAAACCAGCTGAACAGCTCTGCCAACCATACACAACCAGATCTCTGATACCAAGGCATGGTTTTCCCATTAGGCAGAGTAGGCAACTGCTTAAAGTACAATAATGTGTGGGGTGCCCCAGCTTTTCTGACCACACCCACATTCTGAGTTGTGGGTGTGGTCAAAGCAATCCCAGGATCCATGCATCAGTGTTATACCCATTTACAGGCTATTAATTTAGCCCATAGGATGCCAGAGAGATCTCCAACACATTACAAAGAGACGCATTGGAGATGTCTCTTGCAACCAAGGGGTAAAAGTTTTTTGTCCTTGCTTTTTATAGGCCAAAGATATTTTCTGGGCCAAGAAAGAGTGGATGGTACTGGGGGAAGTGCCATGAGGAGTGGGGGTGTGGTAGGGTTGCGGTAAGCTCTCACAAGCAGGGGCCCCTGACCCTTTTGTTTTCTATGTTCCATTTGTACTATTTAATATCTCTGTATGTCTATTCCCTATTGATGTGGAATACGTTTGCCCTGTATAAATAAAGAACAACAGTTGCAATGTGTTGGATGCCTCTTTGGCACTCAAAGATTATACTGGGATAGAAGTATTTTCTGTGGGGAGAGAGAGTGTGTGTATGAAAGAGAGAGAGGGAGTGAGTGTGTGTGTGTGAGAGGGAGTGAGTGTGTATGTGTGTGTGAGAGAGAGAGTGTGTGCGTGCAAGTGTGTGTATGCACATTTGTGTGAGAGATGGAGTGTGTGTGCTCGCTTGTATGTGTGCACGTGTGTGTGTGTGCTCGCTTGTATGTGTGCACGTGTGTGTATATGCACATGTGTGTGTATGCACATGTGTGAGTGTGCGCACACATCTGCCCACATCTGCATGAGTGGGACCGTGGCCATAGGAGGAGCTAGGGGTATATAGGGAGCTTTGTCAAGGGTAATTCTGGGGCAAACAAAATGCAGCATAGACGACAAATAAACATGGTGCAAATTCCCATTAATTCAAATAAGGCATTTAGCACTTTGAATGCTTGAGAGGTCTCCAGCACATTACAGAGCAATGCGTTTGAGACCTCTCTAGCAGTCAAGTGATTAAAGGTCCCATTTAAATCAATGTGTATTTTTATTTGTCCCCTATAGTGAAGTTGGTTTGCTTCAAAATTGATCCAGTTTTCCTTATACATCAGTCTCATACAGTAATGATGATAGGACCTTACAGGTTAATATCCTTTTTCACTGAATTAGGGTGCACGGATATCTGTAAGAAGAAAGTCTGAACTAGAATTCTGAGCAAATATTTTAGTAGGTTTTGTTTTAACCCTTTGAGTGCCACAGGGGTATTGGATACCCCTCTGGCAGTCAAAGGGTTAACTGTTAACTGTTAAAACTAACATCTGCTAATAATAAACCCCCACATTCCTTAATCTGGGTAGAAAATCCTAATGGCCATTATGAAGCAATTCAGCATGGATTGGGTCATCCAAATGACTGAATTTTATGCCAACGGAGGCAGACATGATTCTTTGTTTTAGAACTCAAAGACCTCACAACTCTCCCACTGGTGTTCTCAGGAAGTCTAAAAGATAGAGTAATGTTTAGATATAATCCATGGTTGATTCTTCACTATACTTTTTATAATGCAGTGTACCTTTCTAGTGGTCTATAACATTGTCATCTTTGTTTTATTTTAAAGTGTCCTCCTCCCTCCCCTTTTCCAAACATAATGCTGCCTCCTCTCAAATCTGAAATCCAGTTGCAATCTGACATCCTGTTACAACAAGGGACAATCTTCTGTCGGTAGAAGGAAACCTTGCCCCCCCTCGACGAAGGAAGGCAGGTTTTTCTGTATGCTGACAGAAGATTGTCCCTCGTCGCAACCAATCCAGCCTGGCTTTCTGCTCTTAGGGGGGCATTGTGACGCATGGAAAAGGGGCGGTAGGGGGACACTTTAAAATAAAATAAAGTGAAGATGACAATGATGGAGAACCAATCCAAACAGAATCTATTCATAGTGGCTATTAGTATTTTCTGGACAGATTAAAATAAATTGGTGGTGGTATTATAAGGATATGTGAGTGTTCCTTTAAAGGGAAGGCGACAGAAAGACTCCTGGACTCTAAACAATAAAATATATGTATCATATCTCACATTTGTATGGTAATGTCAGTTTCTGGTATTCTGCCTCATATAAACAGTATTTAAGATGTGAATGGAATTCATATGCAAACTATAAAACATTTTTAAATCTATTTTCCACACTTATCATAATAGTACAGGGCCCCCTTAACCCCTTGGATGCCACAGGGTATCCAATGCATTGCGAGGCTTCACAATTGGATTCCTGTCAGTGCGTAGTACTGTCCCCCTTTACTGCTAGAGAGCTCACCGGCTCATTGGGGCTTATGTACTAAACAGAAAGGGGGCAGATCAATTTCTCCATAAGGTACAAATTACAATTCCCACTGATTTAACCCTTTGGATGCCAAAGCGGTGCAGTGCAATGCATTGGATAGCCCTCTGGCACACAAAGGGTTAAATGGGGCTTTTAACCCCTTGAGAGGCTAGAGAAGCCTCAAATTCAATGCGTTTGAGACCTTGCTAGCAATCATGAAGTTAAAAGTCCCAATTACATCAATGGAAGGTTTTTTTTCCCCCCTACATCTGCCTCGTTAAACCGCAAGGTTCTGGAGTCCTGTCTAGAACCCAAGGGGTTAATTTAGCCTAGATGATGTAAACGTCACTTACACAAAGTTAGGCTGCATGCTAAGAAAGAATGTTGTTAAAATCACATCAGAAAATGCATTGCAATTTTTTGGACACCACTCAGGCACGCAAAGGGTGAAATAAATCAGTGGCTCTCCTGCTAGCAGATGCTTGCACAGAGTAAAACAGTGCTCTGAGATGCTTCTTTCAAAAGGCATCACAATTCAATATTTATTTAGAATGTTATGTATTTGATAGCAAACTGTTGGTACCAGTGTCAGCTGGTGTCCAGAATATTCACCTAGTGTTCAGTTACTCTATTGCACTCTTTGGGAGAGGAGAACCACTGGCTACAGTTTGCCATAGAATGTGATACTAACAGCTCCACCACTTTGTGGCAGCTTGAACAGTAATAACTTTTGAATAGAATAACTACCAGAAGTGGGAGTACCTATGTTTTACTCAGCAAAACACTTCTGGATCCTTTAATTACAATGAGCCCGACTAGGAATAAAAGTCAGGCATGGAAAAAAAAAAGAATATCAGGCCAATATTTCCTCCTAATGCCTACCCATGTCCCATTAAATATCTAGAACAAGGATAGACTGGTCTGATCACCAGCATGAGCACAATTTGTTTTAAAGAGATAGTAATGTTTCACAAAAACAATTAATCTTCATAGTATTTGGGCCATGGAGAGTGGTATTTCAATACTGACCGAGTTGTAGCTTAAGAGTAATTGAATGATAAAGTATCCCCCTCCAGCCCCTTTTACCTATTGTAAGCCACGTCCCCTCAGATGTGGAATCTGGTTGCTTGAGTGGACAGCTCACAGCAAGGGACAATCTTCTTACTGTGAACATAAGGAAAACCCTGTCCCCTTGACAAGTTTTCCCTCATGTTCACTGAAGATTGTCCCTCTCTGTGATCCATCCGAACAGTCTTCCTGCTCTGAGGTGAGCAGTGTTACATCAGTAAAAGGGGCGGGAGGGGGATACTTTATCATTCAATTAATCTTGAACGACAACTCTGTTAGTATTGAAATAACACTCTCCATGGCCCAAATACTATGAAGACTATGAGATTAAATGCTTTTTATTGTGAAACATTACTATCCCTTTAAACATATCCCAGAACCATGGTTCTCAACCAGGATGCCATGGCACTTTGGTATGCAATGGACACTAGTTTAGAGTGCCACATGTTTTTTATGAAGTCACTGACAACATAGCAGAGATAAAACCACACTCTCAATATTGTACAATGACAGTCACAGACAAGTCACTTGTATACTCTTTATGTTGGTGGTGCCCTCCCTCTATCAACCTGCTTCCAAGGTTAAAAAGACTCATACAAGAAAAAACTGTCCCAATTAGTGGTATTCGCCAGTTGAATTTATTGAGGTAACAAAGAGGTGCAATGCATTTTATCAGAGCAGGAGTTTCAGGCAATAAAGAAAAGTTCAGGGAACCCCTTCCTTTGACAACAATATTAACTAATTTGAGTGCCAGACAGGTACGCAACGCATTGCCCATTTGGCACTCAAAGGGTTACGATTCAGTAACTAATGTGTATTTATGGATATTATCGGACAAATACTCCGTGATATCATTCTGACTGTGAGCCCTAAAAATAAAAGCAGCTCTAATTAATCATCATAGTATTTGGACTCTGGAGAGTGTTATTTCAATTCTGTCAGAGTTGTAGTTCAAGAGTAATTCAATGACAAAGTGTCCCCCTCCCACCCCTTTTACTGATGTAACACTCCTCAGCCAAAGCAGAAGGGAGGTGCCCAGGTAGATTGCACAGAGGGACAATCTTCAATTAAGATAAGGGAAAACCCTGAAAAGCTTGTCAAGCTGGGCAGGGCTTTCATTGTTCTAATAGGAAGAAGAGTGTCCCTTTCTGTTATATGTCTGGTCTATGGACTGGATTCCACATCTGAGAAGAGATGGCTTACACTAGGTAAAAGGGGCGGGTAGGGGAAACTTTGCTTGTGAAAATCTCTTAAACCATAAAGGTTTCAGAGATAAGACATATCATTCTTCATGTTTTTTTAATGCCTACAAAATAAAATAAAGTTCAAACGAAGTATTACTATCCCTTTAAGTCTTTTAGAAAGGAACAATAAAATGGTAGAAATGCCCTGAAAATTCCAGATTGCGTGTTAGGTGTGACTTAAACATAAACAGATTGAGCATCACTTTACAATAGCATGAGGGAAAGGACTGTTAAAGAGCCCATAACTCAGTGGGCCCCCATGTTGTGATATATATATATATATACATGCAGAATCATGGAAGATCACTGGAAAGGGGAGAATCCCCTCTTTACAATAATATCTAACTTGAGGGATCCCTCCAGGTGATCATACAGTCTCATGACAGGTAATTGTAAATCTTTTATTTTTAGGTTAGGTGGATTGGGTTGTGCAACACAGGCACTCCTATCAAAGATTCCCCTCAACTCATGGGTACACGAATACCATTATTTGAAAATAGATAGCCTCCTGTTTCAAATAAGGGTACTCAGTAGGGAACCTATGCCAGATGGTCTCTTCATCACATGGTAATAAATAAAAAAAACATGAAAAAACTGCATTTTTAAGAGGTGCTCTAAGATCTATTTGCCTTATTGTTGCTAAAAAGATACAATATTATCCTAGTTTGTAAGAAGGAATTACTATCTTTCAAATGAGGACACTATTGAGGGTACTAATATGATCACCCCACTTAAGTACTGAAGCTACATATTCTAGTAAATAGCTATATATATATATATATATATATATATATATATATATATATATATATATACACAATAGAAAAAGGATTGGGGCAGCACCCGTGGGACTTTTAAATTATTTATTATTAGAAGATGAAAAAGTAACAAACTAGGTCAACGTTTCGGTCCTTAGTGGACCTTTATCAAGACAACAAACATAACATCAGCCATGTGTTAAATACCCTATCCACCTCGAGCGTCTGGTCCCTTGTCGATGACGTCAGTGACCCGTCACTAGAGGCGGGCCAGACGAACCTCTACAAACACCAAAAGTTGTTAATTATGACAAATAGAAAAAAGAGAAAAGTCCTGGTGTAGATAAGTCCCCATGAGAGTGAGTATGAAGTTCAAATAATAGATATACGTGTGGAACGTTCAGTATTGTGAAGGGACATACCCGTTCAGGAGACCCGTCTTGTGCGACAGGTACAGCGTGTGCGTCATATAGCCACGCCCCCCCGAGCCGATCGAAACCTATGGCACGGCGGTGCGCTATAGGACAGCACAGCCCTACACACACATGAATTACAGAAATCATAGTACCCCTAGGGGAGAACATGCTATAGTTAAATGTGAAACACATTAAAAACACAATAAAAACAACAGCCTGTTAGGATCCATCAATCACTGCCACCAAAGAGTCACCTGGTCCTTCCATGACAATTCCTACATATTCAGATGAGTAGTAACTCTAAGTCCAATTTATTCAACAAGAATCATCAGTGATCACTTCTTTGTATATCAACCTATTGATAAGAGTGAAAGGTAAAGTCAAATATTCCAAGGTCTATCATCACTCAAGTGCCACACTAAAGACACACATGATCAAAATGCACACTCGCAAGGATAAAGTTGCAAATCAATCAGTAAAATTATTTGAAGAGCATAGATAAAGATGATGGGCTGCAACTGGGTTAAAGCTGATATTCAGAGCAGGGCCAACAAGTGACACTGAGGGTTGACAATAGGAATACAGGTAAATACCAATCAACGATGGTATAAGAGCAGTAGCCACTGCACTGATTAAAGCTCCTAGATCTCCTGCTAGACCCCCCATTGGTTTCCTTCTGGAACTATTAGAGTACTGTCTCACTCTGAATTACTTCAGATTCGAGAAGGAATACTATTTACAAATCTCTGGAACATCAATGGGGTCTAATGTTGCACCTACTTTCGCCAATCTGTACATGGCCCAATTTGAATCCCTTCACATCAATCCACTTATATCCTCTAAGATCATTTTTTACAGACGCTTCATTGACGATCTCTTTTTAATATGGAAAGGAGATTTAGATTCCTTTACTGATTTTGTCAACTCTCTTAATGCACTGATTTCACCCATTAAATTTACCAGTAGTGTTGACAAAACACAAGTTAACTTTTTGGATCTTTCTGTTTTTGTCAATGAAGGTTGTCTAGGCACTACCAACTACAGGAAGGTAACTGACCGCAACACATTGTTGCATTTCAATAGTTTCCATCCTACACATGTGAAACATGGGGTGCCTTACGCTCAGTTTCTGCGGATCATCAGGAACAACTCAGATCCTGACAGAGCACTGACACAACTGAATGAACTACTCTACAGGTTTTTGCAGAGGGGTTACAAGCTGTGTATCCTGGAAAAGGCACTGGTAAAGGCCTTAGAGAACTCACAAGAGTCTCTGCTACAAAAAAGAGACGTTACTCCAAGCCTGGAGAGATTAACATTCATCTCCTCATACACCACTTCTAGTCCACAGATCAAACAATCTGTCTTGGATAATTGGAAGATTTTATCTTCAGACAGATCACTACCCAATACTTTCACACACTCGCCTAGGATTTGTTACCAAAGGGGCCGTAATTTACGTGACCTATTAGTATGAACAGATCCGCAACACTGTTATACCAGTAAATACAGCACTTGGCTCCCAGGAGCAAAAAATGGCTGCTATAAATGCACAGGTTGCATGACGTGCAAATACATGATGACAGGTGACAGTTTTTCCCATCCACGCACAGGGAAACGGATTAAAATCCGTCACCACGTCATATACTTCATTAAATGCCCATGTAGTCTCTTGTATGTGGGCAAAACTATCACCAGTATCAGAGAACGCTTGGCCAATCACCGCTCGAACATCAGGGAAGCTTTAAAGGGCAAGGATAGTGACAAACCAGTGGCGAGACATTTTGTTGAACATAAACACACACTGGCGGACTTGAGGTTCATGATCATTGACCAACAACCCGAACTAAGGAGAGGTGGAGACAGGGGCCTGAAGTTATTGCAGAGGGAGGAGAGGTGGATTCACCTTTTGGACACCTTGCACCCTAGAGGTCTCAATGAAAGGTCCAACCTCTCCTGCTTTTTATGATGGATCGCAGTGGTATACATTGAATACACACCTAAATGTCTGGCGGGCAATTGTACCCTATGGGATGACCTTAATAATGTCAGACGGACGGTCGCGCTCATCAGTAGTAGTACTGGTCTGCTAGGCATGTTAGGTCTGACGGGCAGTAGATCCCTAGGGGGGACCTTAATAAGGTCAGACATACCCATCATGTAATCCCTTTTACCTGTATTCCTATTGTCAACCCTCAGTGTCACTTGTTGGCCCTGCTCTGAATATCAGCTTTAACCCAGTTGCAGCCCATCATCTTTATCTATGCTCTTCAAATAATTTTACTGATTGATTTGCAACTTTATCCTTGCGCGTGTGCATTTTGATCATGTGTGTCTTTAGTGTGGCACTTGAGTGATGATAGACCTTGGAATATTTGACTTTACCTTTCACTCTCATCAATAGGTTGATATACAAATAAGTGATCACTGATGATTCTTGTTGAATAAATTGGACTTAGAGTTACTACTCATCTGAATATGCAGGAATTGTCATGGAAGGACCAGGTGACTCTTTGGTGGCAGTGATTGATGGATCCTAACAGGCTGTTGTTTTTATTGTGTTTTTAATGTGTTTCACATTTAACTATAGCATGTTCTCCCCTAGGGGTACTATGATTTCTGTAATTCATGTGTGTGTAGGGCTGTGCTGTCCTATAGCGCACCGCCGTGCCATAGGTTTCGATCGGCTCGGGGGGGCGTGGCTATATGACGCACACGCTGTACCTGTCGCACAAGACGGGTCTCCTGAACGGGTATGTCCCTTCACAATACTGAACGTTCCACACGTATATCTATTATTTGAACTTCATACTCACTCTCATGGGGACTTATCTACACCAGGACTTTTCTCTTTTTTCTATTTGTCATAATTAACAACTTTTGGTGTTTGTAGAGGTTCGTCTGGCCCGCCTCTAGTGACGGGTCACTGACGTCATCGACAAGGGACCAGACGCTCGAGGTGGATAGGGTATTTAACACATGGCTGATGTTATGTTTGTTGTCTTGATAAAGGTCCACTAAGGACCGAAACGTTGACCTAGTTTGTTACTTTTTCATCTTCTAATAATAAATAATTTAAAAGTCCCACGGGTGCTGCCCCAATCCTTTTTCTATTGTATACACTCCTTTAGGGATTGTGCACCTGGGCATAATATTCTTGTAGAGTGAGTGCTTTCCCAACCACAACCTTTGTATATATATATATATATATATATATATATATATATATATATATATATATATATATTGTGTTGCTGGCACCCCCTATAGTATGTTACGTAACCCTGGGATGGAAGCAGCTTCAGAATACACTCAGAAATTGTGTGGTTTTCAAAGATTATTATCTTTGAGATGGTTGAAATCTAAAAAAATATATATATTTTTATGTAGCAGCAACTGTGGAAATGTTCATGCACACTAGCCTAGAAGGAAAATACAAGTGACCCCTTATTTGTGGTAACCAGTTATGCAATTTCCAAAATTATATGAGCTACCCCCTAAATTATGCCAGCTGAGCTCGCACCAGTGGGGTACTTTTTCACAGAAATATAGTATCTACAGAAAACAGTAGGAAATGACATACCTTTCAAATAGATTAGTATTCTTGGAGTTGTGGAACTGTAGAAATATATATATATATATATATATATATATATATATATATATATAATTTTTTTTTTTTTTTTTTTTCTAGAAACAAATTTGCACACCGGCCTAGGAGTAAAAAGTGACCCCCTTGTATGATGCATCTGGTTGACTGCTTTCCAAAATGGTGTGCCTAGTCTACCATTTCTTCAAGTCTGCAGTCTTCACACAGGCATGGGCTATTACAAAATAGGTACGGAAACAGGAAGATTTTGGTAGGTGCATTTTAGTGTACCCCCTACAGTATGTTAGCATTTAATGGGTTAAAAATCACCATTGAAATCAATTGTGGAGTTGGTTTGCATCATGGATGATGCAGATCTATTTACTGAATCAGCCTCTAACATTTTCTGTAAAATCAAAAGTAACTGTTATACAGTTCTGCATATATGGATTTGTACATATCTGCCAATACATTTCTTTTAATACTTACTGAGGTTTCAAAACCGATAGTGTTCCTGCAGGGCCGCACCATGCAAAGGCGACTCTGGGTCTCAAGTCTGCAGAGTGGATTTCTGTTGGACACTCTCAAGGAAACACCCATACCACAGCTGGTTGAACAAGCACCCCACTCCGTACTCCACTCAGGGCAGGTGAGTGGCTTGATATGGGATGATGCTTCTTGTACTCTAGGTCCTTAAGTAAACAGGAAAAACAATTAGTTGTGTTGTGTGAATCTGAGAGGCCATAATCACCGTGCTTCACTACCTTCTCATTCACTAATGCATACTTTTGAACAAAACTGTGAATAAAGCACATGGCCCTGATGAGCCCATAATGATATGAGTACATGAGGTGTGTAAAATACCTCTGCATGCATTTCTACATCCAGTGCCAGATGGACAGGGGTGTATTTAGACCATGATGGGCCCTGGTGTAATATCTTAGACTACCCTTTCCTGTTTGTATGACACATACACACACATGTACACAAAAACAGACACACTGGTGGAACAGAGCACCACATTACAAAGCAATAGTATCTCCACAGTGACAAATAGTTTTTGAAGCATAGAATTTGTGTTTGATGCCAGCTGTAAATGGTTCAAAAGTGATCAGGCACTGAACATAGTTGAATTATTTGAACTGGTACCAAGGCAAAATGTAAGCTTTTTCAATGCGAAGCCACTTGATATTTGTAATGTGGTGACACTTGATATTTGTAATGTGGTGCTGTAATCTGACTTGCCACGCAGCAACTAAGGACAGTGTCTTATCAGAGAAGGATCGAGTTCAGTGCTCAGACAGTATAATCAATTTATAATACAAACATATGAAGTTGCCCCACGTTGTGACTAATTTAAACACTTCGTTTCCTTTTGCCACTGGCAAAATGACAGCTGGAAGGAGATAGTATTGTAAACAATGTGGGTGAAATAAAGCATGACCAGGCATTAAAATAAGGGAGGAAGGAAGGAGGGAAGAAGGTAGATGATAGAGGGAGGGAGAACCTGGAGGGGGAGGGAGAAGCAGAGAGGAGGTAGGGAGGAAGAAGGTGGAATGAGAAAGAAGATGGAATGATAGAAAAGATGCTGGAAGAATGGAGGAAAAGCTGGAAGGAGGAAGAAGATGAACAGAAGGAGGAAAGAAGAAGATGGAGAAATGGAGGATGTGAAATCTGTTGGTGTCTTATAAGTAAATAATAATAATAGAGGGGAGGAAGAAACTGGAGGAAGGAAGGAAGGAAGGAAGAAAAGCAGTATGCAGTGTTTTACAATTTAAGGGTTTAGACAATACAGGGTTGCAAGTGCTTTGCAAAGTGAAACATTGGAAGTGAGGTCCCTGCCCAAAACCTTCCAATCCAAAGTGGTAATGGGAGACATACAGAGTACATGAGGGTCAAGTGCTGAATACGGTGCTAGAGTTCTGATTGGGATAGAAGGCGCATAAATGAACAAAGTAAGTCAATTATAATGCAGTTCCCCAGAGTCCATGGGGGCAGAGCCTAATGAGATCAGTCAGCAGTAGTTTACATATTTACTTCATCTATTGTCAGTGCTTTTCATTTATGACAAGTGCCCATAAATTGGAGATATCAGCCAAGCTTCTAATAGCTATACACCTACTACAGATTTTGCAGAAACAATCTGATAAAATGAGATTTTTCCTGATGCCTCTTGAATGCACGTTTCTAAAAGGAAAATGTGAAATTGTAACAATGTGTAAACATTTTTATGTTTATGTGTGTTCCAGAGTATTAAATTATGAATGTGTGTGCCACTTTGTGAATGTCTGTGTGTACTGAAGGCTAGCCAGTGGGTTAGAGTGGAACTGTGTGCCAGCATGTAATTGTGTGTGTTGGAGGTGGAGATGTGTATATGTGGGTCAGTGTGGATGTATTTTGATAAACTACTTAGAAAGTAAACTGGTGGTATGAAAGCTCTGGGCATGCCCCAACCGTGCTGACCGCAGCTGGCTCTTGCATGATCTGCTCATGCCTCGTCCACTGTCCCACCCATGTTTCAAGTGATTAATCAGTTTCTCATTTTAACTCCACTTATGATAGTACTTTCTCAAGTCACTTAGTTATCAGCTAATGGGGGGGGGTCACACTACAGCAAAGCAAGAGTTAATGAGGTTAGCAACACAAACCTGCAGTGCTGGAGGTCAGTGATTTCACACCTAATGGGATACCTTTAAGGTGATATCTCACTATCCTTTAGCATTACTGTCTGTAAGCATTTTAAAAGCATGCCTGGGATCTTTGACTTCCAGAGTCCCTGAAAGGGGCTCATGTGGTGCCACTGGGGGATATAAATGATGTGATTCACATCACAAAGGGTTGGGGCTTAAACATAGGTGGGCGAGGGACTTGGCAGAATGTGTCATGAAGTGGGCAGGACAGGGTGGGGAAGGAGGAGAAATGGGTGGAACAGGCTGGGAAGGAGACTCCTCTTTTCAGTATGAATTACAAGGGACAGAGGCTGATTCTCCGGCCTTGAGTTCAGTGATAATCCTGCCTACTTTCCTAATCATTCCACCCACTCCCACACTGTTCCTCTTGCTTCCCCATCCCTTTAAGTGTAAACCCCATCTCTTATGCCTCCGATGGTGTGTCACTCCAATTAAGCTCCTCCCATATTACGACACAAATAGCATCATTTGGACATTCCCATCCCCAGCCCTTTGTGTGTCTCTGGGTGCCATGGATGAGAAGGTTTCCAGTTATGCTGATGTGAATATCAGCAAAGATTTTTTTATAGTGGTTGGTGGTGAGGGTGACTTAAACCAATCTTCAGGCCCCACCAACGGTACCGTTTTTCTGGGTTTCCATACACAAGTGAATAAGTCTATGGTCATAGCTGGGAACTCTCCGGATTTGCCCCAGAGATTCTGGTTTTGACTCTGCATTGCCAGGTCTCTGATTCTCAAGGGTGTGGGCAGTTTCTTAAGAAACTCTGCCCTTTGGTGCTCCTTCTCTGTCAGTTCCACCCACTCCCGCCCACTTCCCCTCCTTTCCCAGCCTATTGCCTCTATTTTTAACACATTTCTGAAGTCCCGCCACAAGTTGTGATTAAGCCCCACCTCTTTTACATGCAAATTGTATAATTTGTCTCCCTCAATGGCACCACAGGCCTCCAGAAGAAAAATCTCCCAGGTATGGTCTATGGTGTAATCATTCTGAAGGATCTTGCTGATTTAACGGCATTCAGTTGTATTTAACTGAGGATATCCTGGGAACACTCACTGTTGGGAGGGGACTCAAGAACAGGTTTGAATGTCACTGATTTAAGGTCTGTAGGGGAGATTTATGAAAATAATTCTAGAACACATTAGAGTGAAGTTGTCATTCAGTCATTATTGTTTCTTCTTTGAGTTTATATTTATAAATGTGCAGTCAATTTTATAAATACTGTGTTCATCGGCACATTCATTAATATAAAGACACTATTTTTATAAGAACATTACATACATGGAGTTAACTTTGGGGTGAAAATGTTGGCGCAATTTTGTTACATATTGTACATTTTTTTTGTAAATATGTTGCGCCATTTTTTTCACAGCATAATGTCGGATCAACAAAAACTGTACGAGAGATCGCTGAATCCCAAAACTGCCATTGTCAGTTTTATAAATGCCAATCTTTATTTTAAGCACAGGTTACAAACAATATTCGCTCAGCTCCACTTTTATAAATCTCCCCATGTGTATAATTTCAGTGCTTGCATACTAAAAAGAGCTGGAAACTAGCTCCACCGTGGGGGCAATAAGAATGCTGGAAAAAGTTATTACAGTTTAATTCAGTGGTTATCAATCTTTTTTTGCTCAAAACATATGCAATCTGTAATTTTCAGGGCACACCTTCCATTTTATAGGTAAATTCTCAGACTGGCTTACTGATGGGAACTATAGATAAATGTATCTTTATTCTTTCTTTTTTTTGTCGTGTTTTTATTTAGTGCAGTGATTCTCTACCAGGGTGCCGTGGCACTTTGGTGTGCCACGGATATCAGTTTAGGGTGCCCCATGTTTTCTATGAAGACTAACAAAAATGGTCCTTTGAATAAAGATTTATAGAAATTGTTATGCACATTATGTTTAATGTTGTTATTATGATTGTAAGACATAATAATAACTGTATATTTTTGTATGTTACCTTCATTATGCCCTTGAGAAAGTACATTAAATATATTAGGGGTGCCCCGAATGTTCTAGATTATGTGTTAGGGGTGCCCCGAACAAAAACTATTGAGAACCACTGATTTAGTGGGACACAGCTGTAAGGAAATACATATTACAAACAAGGAGTAGACATCAGGTTACACTTTCAAAGAGCACATTTGCATCAATGGAAAATCCACATCTCGGATAATGTCCCCTGTTTTCACCTCATTAAACTCCCTTATCCTTCCTGGAAATACAGTTATTTCTTGGGTCACACAGTCAGAATGATAACGAGATATTTTGCATAATTAATTCTATAGATATATCTCAAAGTCAACTTCAACATTTTATATTAAAATCTTTATGTAAAATGTGGGACATCCTGGGCTGCCATCCATGCCAGGGCTCCCTGGTTGTGAATCACTGGTTTATACTGTTGTATTTTTCTGCATTAACAGTGCCCCTTGTGTCCAGAAAGTTCACTTACAGTCACAGGTATTCAGACAGATATTATGTTGCATTATATGTGAGAGGAAAGTTTCTAACGGTTAAGGTCTCCAAAGCATTGAGAAGCAATGCGTTGAACACCTCTCTATCATTCAAGTTAAAGTCCATATTTAAATCAGTAGCAATAGGTGTCTATCCCCATGAGTCGAGTTTTTTTTTTTCTGAAAGTATTTTAGCAGGAAGAATACATTGAGATTATCTCTTGTTTTCAAGCATGTCCTGGGGGGAGATTCACTAAATGTTGATAAAGTGGAGATGATTTCTCCAGTTTATCACTTCTCCAGTTCCATTGTCATTCTATGCAGTCTATGCACTAAGATCTCCAAAATTGAAGAACTCTTAATGCATAGGTTCCATAGCCTAACATGGGAATTGGAGAAGTGATAAGCTGGAGAAGTCATCTCCACCCTATCAACCCTTTATCACTGTTTAGTGAAAGCCTGAGCTGACCTTGCCAGGACCAGAACCTGCAATCTCGCAGTCTGAGCACATTCTACAACTGGTGCCTTAACCAACTGAACCAGATTGCCCCAGAATTGCTTCAGTTCTACCAGTATTACTGAGAATTCATATTAATCTCCACTGTTCATAAGAAGTCCACAATGTCAAAGGCCAGTGAATCAATAACATTCAGTGACGTCATTGTCCTGTCAACTCATTTCCTGTGAGAAAGAACAATCAGTGTTCATAGGAAGCTGTGAGCAGTTTAATGGAACAGGAAACTTTTCTTTTTAAAAATCTATATGTTACAGGGCTTTCCCTGAAAACTAAAAGAAGGACTGTCCCGCTGTTGTCAGTTGTTCTATTCAAAAGTCATAGCTCCAAAAGTGTAATAACATTTCCCAGCAGTGAGAGTATCCTTTTTTACCCATACAATATGGGTTTCTTTTCTTCATAAAAAAATAACTTTTATATAAAAAAAATGATACTTCCCCATTTCAAACATTGTTAATTCCATTGAAGAAATAACCTAAGTAACTCAGTTTATCTACGCTGAGGCTTATCAACTTTGGCTGCAACAGGGGGTCAAATAAAAATTCCCCTAATTCCTGTTATTGTGAATTTCTCTAGCAACTAAGGGGTTAAAGCTTATTGGTGCTTGCTTGTTATAGCTAAAGAAAAAAAAGGCTGTCAAATAGCTATATACATCACTGGGAGATGGTAACCTGATACCCAAAGTACAATGTATCAGTCCACCCTATACCTGTATATATCTATGTATATAAAAATCTAAGTGAATCTGGTTCACTGTCAGGGATGTGGCTGAAAAACATTGACAGCCTATTTTAAAAAAAGTTACCTGTCAGGAGTAAGAGAGCTCCCCTGCTTCCATTCTACCTGGAGCACCTGAGCCGGAGTGGGCGGGATCAGTAAATCCTCTCATTTCAATGAGGGAGGCTTTCCCTCATACGGCCGTATGTTCATAAGGATAACGACAAAAAATTGTCGTATGAAAGACAAAAATAAGTCATTGAATGCATGAACGACATATTTTCTATAGAGTATACGACAAAAAACTAGTAATGTCCGTTGTATACGACACAACTCCAGAATTGACGGGCAAAGGGGCGTGGCTAGGGCGTGGCTAAACTATTCTCCAGTGTCGTATAGAGGAAAAGAAAATTTGTCGTAACTAACGACAAAAAAATGCCTTTCAAAAGACAAAATTTGTACGTTAAGAAAAAAGTGGAGAGAATGTGTTCTGAATGAGAGAATTTTTGTCGTTAGTTAAGACATTTTCTAAAGACATTTTTGTTGTTAAGACATTTTTTAAGACATTTTTGTCTTTAGTTAAGACATTTTTTTGTCGTTCCATACGGCAAATTCAGTCAGAACAAACGACATATTTCCAATCACAAAGGACACTCTCTGAAAATATTAATGATCCCAATGACACTGTACTTTGAAAAGTCTTTACAAACGACAAAAGCTATTTCGCTACTTCTTTGAACATATGGCCCATTGAAGTGAAAAGGTTTGCCAATCCCACCGAATCAGCTAGGAGATCAGTAGCTGGAGGACATCAGGAAGGGACCCGATGCCCCACCATGAAGTGTGACTTCTACTACAGTTAGAAAAATAAGAAAAGAAAAAACATTGTTGCTACACAGGCAAAGCTGCTAGTTACAATATAAATGTGAATGGTAAGTGATAATATAGAATGGACAGGACAATCAATAAAGAGGACATGGATGTAAATGTGAAATAAAATAAAACATAATAAAAAAATATTAATTATAAAAGAAATAAGTTCAGATGAAAATAGAGGAAAGGCAACAAAGAAAGGCATATGTGCAAATTAAAAAAATAAAACAGAGATAAAGTTCACTTGACTGATATCTGTTAGTGATTGAAGGCACCAGTGAGTGTTAATATCTAACTGATACAGATGGAGTTGAAAGTGAATATATTCTGATTTAAAGGGATATTAATACTTCATTTTATCTTTATTTTATTTTGTAGGCATTAAAAAAACATGAAGAACGATATAAGTCTTATCTCTCAAACCTTTATGGTTTGAGAGATATTCACAAGCAAAGTTTCCCCCTCCCGCCCCTTTTACCTAGTGTAATCCATCTCTTCTCAGATGTGGAATGCAGTCCATAGACCAGACAGATAACAGCAGGGGACAATCCTCTTCCTATGAGAACAATGAAAGCCCTGTCCCCCTTTCAGGTTTTTCCCTTATCTTAATTGAAGATTGTCCCTCTCTGCCGTCTACCTGGGCACCTCCCTTCTGCTCTGGCTGAGCAGTGTTACATCAAGTAAAAGGGGCGGGAGGGGGATACTTTGTCATTGAATTACTCCTAAACTACAACTCTGACAGAATTGAAATAACGCTCTCCAAAGTCCACATACTATGATGATTAATTAGAGCTGCTTTTATTATGAAACATTACTATCCCTTTAAGCAGTATCAATGGATATAGTGACTCATGTCTTGGCAAATAGGGGTAATAGTAGAAAGCAATACAAATCTACCATCATTTGGGTTAAAGCAGGCCACAGCTTTATTGGTTAAGTACAGGGGCCGTCTCTCTTGGCCACTGACCTGAACATCTTAAATCTTCACCATATAACAACCAAACATAATACTGGCAAGGACCAAAAGTGCCCCCAAAGCTGCGACAACACAGAAATCCCCTAGGTGTTTTAAAACTAAACCCCCACTGATAACAAAGAAACAATACCATAATGGAACAAAGAAGGGAGGGACGCTCCTCTCCCCTGAGAATCTGAAAAGGAGTTAGGGCTTCCCTTCCACTCCCCCTCCCCCTTATAATTCCTATGCTCCCCCACCACAGACAATACCCCCCTTTCCACTTCCTAAAGTAATCCCCACCCAGCATCCCCCTATACCCCAGCCCTGACATGCCTCTCCCCTCTTTAGCTCCTCCTAGGGTTGCCACCCAGCCGGTATTTTACCGGCAGGCTGGTAAAAAATTGGCTTCTGTCCAATGTTAAGTCTATGGAGGGAATGCCATGGCCGGTATTTTTTTGAAGAAAAGGTGGCAACCCTAGCTCCTCCAGCTAGTGTTTGACTATAAAGCTGTTGAAGCTGTCCTTATAGCAAATCCAGGATCTCCTGTAGGAGGGTACCTCAAACAAAACACACTAGGACAGGGCAGCACAAAAAAAGGGAAAAATATCCTAAGTGCAGTAGTCCACAGAGGCTGGCTGGGGATGATGGGAACTGTAATCCTGAACAACTGGAGGGCCTCAGGTTGCCAACCAATGTTTTATACTAGTGATTCTCTACCATATCCTCAGGGAGCCCTAGCAGGCCATGTATTTAGGATTCCCCTGCTCATGTACAGGTGAGTTAATGAAATGACTGTCCCTTTGATTAACTCTCCTTTGCACAAGCAGAAAATTCCTTAAAGGAGCAGTAAACTTTTTTTATGAAAAGATATATATTGTAGGGATTTTCCTATTGAGTAAGATAAGGGTATTCCCACTGCTGAGAGATTTATATTTCCAGAGTTATTACAGTTTAAACCCATGTTTCTTTTACATGAGCACTGCCCTCTAGTGGTCAAATTCTAATTAGTTGTCCTGTTAGATTCTAATGGAAAGGAACGTTAGAAAAGTCGGAGACATACAGTTCTCCATAGAATGTGATAGAAACTGCCTGTCACTTCCTGTCAGTTAGAACTATCAGGAAGTAAACACCGTAAATTCACTTCCTGATTATTTGAACTGATATAAATTTTGAATAAAACATCTGACAGCGGTGGGAGTGACCTTGTTTTATTCAGCAGGAAAAGTTCTATAAAATATGTATTTTCATAAATAAAAGTTTACTGCTTCTTTAAGACATGGCCTTCTAGGGGGCCCTGATGAGAGGGTTGGGACCATTGTCTTGGTACACAGGTGTTAGGCAGGTACAGTGCACAGATATTGGCTTCTGTTCCTATCTTAGTATGGGATCATGATCTTACATCCCCTGAATCTCCACAATACACTGGATTTATAAGAATCCTTTCCCTAACAGTTTGATTTAAGCCTTTGAATGGAAGAGTTGTGTACAAAGTATTGCAGAGCAGTGTTTTACATATCTCTCGAGTACTCAAAAGGTTAAAAAATACTTGTTTGAGCTGTAATAACATTTAAACAAAATATCACACATTTCTTCATTGAAAAAGTTTACTAGTCTTTTAAGATACATGATACTGGTGAATGGTACAAGGTGTTGCCCATTCAATTGGGCACACCATGACATCAGAAACCCGGTAGACCACAGCAATGGCGAGCCTCGATGTAGTGATTATAACAGGAGTAGGCCCTGCACCTGATTTGATGCATGTGGCCAGTCTCCACCCCATGTCACCTCTGGGCAGGGAGGACAGCGAACCAGAAACCTCTTAGAATTTTATATATATATAAGATTGCATGTGATGGTTTTAAGTAGGCTAGGGGGAAACTATTTTGTTTGCATTTCTCACATCCTGTAGTGTATTTGCAGTACAATACTCTTAACAGACCAAGAGGCAAGAAAAAAATTGCTTTTCTAGCATACTGAAATATACGATGAACAACAACATATATCTTCAATGATATGAAAGTATGGACTCTAACTTACATAGCCATAAATATCACACAGCTTCTTTTAATTATATCACAACAATGTGGATTTTCTTTTAAGGTAAACATGATCACTGAGGGATAATTAAAACCTCCTAATAATACCCACCATATTTTCCAAAAAAGCCAGAAAATTCTAATGGCCCCAATGAATTCTGCCGTTGTAGTTTGCTCAAGAAATATCATCATCATCATCATCAATCAGGCCTGGATTTCAAGACCATGGAGGCAGACATTACAGCTGCTAGCAGGACTATATGACACAAACTTTGCTAATTGCACATAGTAAATTTGACCCTTTACTCCTCTGGTCTTTAAAGGCTTAGGTAGAGTCATGCACATACCTGGAAATATTTTCTTCTGGCCTCCCCAAGGGAGGCCTGTGGTGCCATTCGGGGAGACAAATGACACAATTTTTGTCAAAAGGGGGAGGGGCTTAATTATGACTGGGGGTGGGGCTTTCAGAAAGTTGTAAAACAATAGGCAATAGGCTGGGGAAGGAGGAAAAATTGGCAGTGAGTGGGTGGAACTGATAGGGAAGGAGCACAAATTGGCAGAGTTTCTTAAGAAACTGCCCACACCGCGGAGAATCAGACACTGCCCTGGAGACCTGTTAATGCAAAGTCAAAACCAGAGTCTCCGGGGCAAACCAGGAGAGTTCCCAGCTATGCTCATGCACTGTCTCTTCTGTGTCAAAAAACTGTTAGCAACTGTCATGGCTGCCCCCATGGACACAACATACATTTTTCATTTTAGTAAAAATGGACAGTTCAGTATATATTCAGATCTTAATTCTGAGTAAAACACAATGCACATTAAAGGTCCACTTATGAATAACATATGAAACTGACCTGAAAAAAATATAACTTTTTATCAGTACAAGCAGCATGTTAACCCTTTTATTGCCATATTGCTATACAATGTGCTGATTACCCATCTGGTACTTAAAGGACAGAGAACATGGATTTATAATTTACCTCTCTCGAGATGGTTAGAAATTGTGTTTTGTTGTCTGTCACAGATCCACTCCTGGCAGCATTTCCCTGGGATTTCAATGCGTCTTGGAGAGGGGCATTCTGGGGTTGGGAGCTGTACGTCCTCACTGCACAGAGGGATGCAGGTCACACCACCATCTATACATTTACACTGAAACTTACAGCTAGGCTGAAATATGTCTCCCTCCTTATATTCCTTCCCATCAAGTTCACAGCTCCTGTCATGATTATCTGGGGAAATATGATTACCCCGAATTAGTCAGTTAAGAGAACCGATGCTTCCTCGCTTACATTACTATGGCCAGAAAATATTAATGATTCCTATGAATTTTGCCCTTGTGCCTTTGTTCAAGAGATATAGGTAGTTATGCTCTTTGGAGTGATAAAGAGGAGATGACATCTCCAGTGATATCACTTCTCCAATTCATGTGCTTTTCTTTATCATTCTTTAGTTCATAATGTAAAACCTCATGTATAATAATGCACAATTTTGCCTCTCTTCACCTTATGTGAAGTAAGAGATGCGTATTATACACGAGGCAAAAAATGTATTAAAAAAAAATCCCATTGCCACCGCTTCCCTCCCTCCCGGCTTACCCATATCCTCCTCCTCGGTAGTCCGTCTGATTGCCTCAGCCTGAGGCCATGCGCATTGGATCTATGGTATTGCCCTGCAAGGACCTAAATTACCCATTACACATTGGCTACAAAGAAAAGGTCCTGACAGAGCCATGCTGGAAGCGGGTGGCAGATGCAAGCATGCCACCCACTGGGACACTGTCAGGCTGAGGTAATCAGACAGACTACAGAGGAGGAGGATATGGGTAAGCCAGGAGGGAGGGAGTGAAGTGGTGGCAATGGGAATTTTTTTTGTGTGACAGAGGAAAACAAGGGTGTGTATTATACATAGGCACTCTTGTTTTCTCCTAAAATATTGGGTATAATGTACACCTGCATATTATACACAGGTGCATATTAGACCCAAGATTTTATGGTAACCCCCTTTAGATGTCAAGTCCATGAAGGTGGACATTGCAGATGCTGCCAGGACCACAGGACAGGACTTAAAACTATACTCAAGGGGTGGAGATGCACTAATGTATGATAAAGTGGAGATGACTTCTCCAGTGATATGACTTCTCCAATCCCTATGTTATTCTATGGAACCATAAGGTTTCTAAGGGTTCTCAAGTGGGAGAGACCTTAGTGCATTGGCTCAGTAGAATAAAATAGGAATTGAAGATACCCCTGGAGAAGTAATCTCTACTTTATCACACCTTAGTTAATAACCCCCAAAGTGTTGGAGACCTTCTAGGATACAAAGAATTAAAAAAATCCTTTTAAATCAATGGAGAGTTAGGTGATTTTCATTTGTATCCTATGGTGGAGTTGGCTTGTCCCAATATTGTGCCTCATTAGCTTGCTGAATAGGGCTCTTATGCATAAAACAAAAGATGAGCAATACTAGAGCAGAGGGGACAATATTGCTATGGCCCCTGGTGATGATTAACACCTTAACGACCCAACGACCCTTGATGGACCTGGCACGTCATGGGTAGATTTGCATTAAGGATCCATGATGTGCCAGGACCGTCATGGAATGCACGCCATTCTGGGAGCCCTGAATCGGATGCGGAAATTTTTAAAAAATGGTCCGTGATCCTTAAGTGATGGCCGCATGCGAGATTGGCCATCCTTAAGGGGCTAATGGAGGTCAGTTAATAGTGTGTATTAATAATAATTATTAATAATAATAGTGTATAACACCCATTTGTTCCAGGTCATCTCTATTTGATTGGTTGCTTATACAGACAGTAGCCACCTACTTTGACTTTACATATTCTGCAAACACATATAATGTAGAATCCAACTGCCTATAAATTTTCATTCACAACAATTTTTTTTGTACGTTTTCATGTCCCTGTGTGCACCCTGGGTCTTTATTTCCAGAGATCTTTCTGTTACAGACTGTGAAAACAGGCAGAGTGGTACAATGTAATGATATCTCTGCAGCAGAAACGATTGCCTCCAGTCTATTAAATAATGCTTACAGAGCACTCAGTGCTGTGAGGATAGTGTCACATTGTATCACTATTCCTGCTTTCATATTCACCGATCAGAAAGCTCTCTGTAAACAGTGATCCAGGGAGCACACTGTCAGGAACAAAAAATGTAAACAAATAGGAGAAAATTATAAATAATAATAATGATATTTTACATATAATGCACTTGTTGACTATGTATTCAAAATACAAGTTTATGTTCCCTGTAACTAAGGTATGTGCTTGCAATCAGGATCTTACAGTTACACGTTCCTCCTCTTCCATTAGCGCTGGTCAAATAATCACAGAGCAGTTCCTTTGTTTCATCACAGAGATAAATATGGTTGCAAGATTCACCAAGTTGACGTGCGCATATCCTACAGCATCCACAGCCATCCATGATGAGAGGGACACCAGGAGGACATCTCGGTGTAATCCAAGAGCAGAAACATGGGCTGCGGCAGAGCTGGGCCCAGATCTGATATAAATGAAAGGAACTGTGTAAGTAAGGGACTTATATCTCTTGTTATTCAATGATATATGGTGAGTACTTTTACTATTAGTTAAAGGTGAACTAACACCTTCTAATAAGGACCCCCAACATACCATACAAGTACTATGGCCATAGAATTCTAGTTGTCCCATGAATTGTTCCCTTGCTTCAAGAGATAACAGCTTCAGTCAGTCCTAGATGTTATGTCCATGGAGGAAAACCATTACTATTACTGTAGGACCACAAGACACAAATTCACACTTGGGAAACTCTCTGTATCTGCACCTGAGATTCCGGTTTTTAAAGATAATTACCAGGTCTCTCTGAACCAGTGGTTTCCAACCGTCAAGGCCCACTAATAGGCCAGGATTTGAAGGTTTCTTTCAAAGATCGCATGTGAATTAATCAAATTTACTTATCCTCTAATTAACTCACCTGTGTGCTAGCAAGGAAATTTCATATCCTGGCCTGTTAGTGGGCCCTGAGGGTATGGTTTGGGAACCACTGCCCAGGACAGAGGCTGATTTTCTGGCGGTGGTGAGTTTCATCTGAATCTCTGCCCACTTCTCCTCCTTCCCACCCTGTTCCTCCTACTTCCCACCCATTTCTCCTCCTTTCCACCCTGCTCATCCCACTTTCCTCCCACCTCTCCTCCTTCCCACCATGCTCCTCCCACTTCCCAACAACTTTTCCTCATTCCCACCCCGTTCTGCCTATTTCCCACCTACTTTAAAATACAATGGTGATAAGCCCCACCCACACAGTTAATTTCCACCCTTTTATAACACAAATCACATAATTTCCATGCCCCTGGTTGGCAGCACATGAGCCCTTTCCAGAGGCTCAAGAATAGGAAGTTCCCAGGTATGCACAAATTCCACCCATTGCACATGGGTATCTTAAAGGGATAGTAATGTTTCATAATAAAAGCAGCTCTAATTAATCATCATAGTATTTGGACTTTGGAGAGTGTTCTGTCAGAGTTATAGTTCAAGAGTAATTCAATGACAAAGTATCCCCCTCCCGCCCCTTTTACTGATGTAACACTGCTCAGCCAGAGCAGAAGGGAGGTGCCCAGGTAGACTGCAGAGAGGGGCAATCTTCAATTAAGATAAGGGAAAACCCTGAAAAACTTGTCCCCTGCTGTTATCTGTCTTGTCTATGGACTGGATTCCACATCTGAGAAGAGATGGCTTACACTAGGTAAAAGGGGCGGGAGGGGAAACTTTGCTTGTGAATATCTCTCAATCCATAAAGGTTTGAGAGATAAGACTTATATCGTTCTTCATGTTTTTTTAATGCCTACAAAATAAAATAAAGATAAAATTAAATATTACTATCCCTTTAAAGTGGAACTGTCATCATAAATTACCTAAGCATTTGTAAAACATCTTACAAAAAGCCCAAATGTCTACCTACACACCATTAACACTTTTAGTGCCAAAGAGGTATTCAATGCACTGCTGCACAATTCAATGGATACCTCCAAAACTTTAGAGAACTACTGCCTTAGCATGAGGCACCGCCCCCTCTTCTTGCATGGCCACACCCCTGGCCTTATACATTGTTGCTTGGCATAGAAAAAAACTTTAGCCTGTAAGATACAAGCACAAAAAAGTTATTAACCCTGTGAATGCTAGAGAGGTATCCCTAACAGGACATACTTGAAAACGAGAGAAATCTCAATGTATTCTTCCTGGTACAAAATTTTCTAAATAAAAACATCTCCACTGGGAAGGTTTTGTTTGTTTAATCTTATGGTGTTGTTGTTTGTTCCAGAATTGCTCCAGTTTACTTAGTACATTATCATCACTGTGTGCAATGAAGAATCACTTGGATACTGACATAAGGATGAATTCTCCTTTAGCTGAGAACTTAGTTACTGGTTTTAGCAACAAAAGCCCCCACAGACTGATAAAGGAATCTGAAATAAAACCACTGAGAACTAATTTAAAAGGATAGTAATGTTTCACAAAAACAGCCGCTCCAATTAATCTTCATAGTATTTGAGCCATAGAGAGTGTTATTTCAATACTGTCAGAGCTGTAGTTCAAGAGTAATTGAATGATAAAATATCCCCCTCCTGCCCCTTTTACCTAGTGTAATCCACCTCCCCTCAGATGTGGAATCTGGTCCACAGACCAGACAGCTCACACCAAGGGACAATCTTCTTACTGTGAGAACAATGAAAACCCTGCCCCCTTGACAAGTTTTTCAGGTTTTGCCCTTATTCTAACTGAAGATTGTCCCTCTCTGTGATTCACCTGGACACTACCTTGCTGCTCTGAGGTGAGCAGTGTTACATCAGTATAAGCGGCGGGAGGGGGATACTTTATCATTCAATTACTCTTGAACTACAACTCTGACATTAGTGAAATAACACTCTCCATGGCCCAAATACTATGAAGATTCATTGGAGCTGCTTTTATTGTGAAACATTACTATCCTTTTAACTCCTTCAATGATAAAAATGTCTTTAATGCATTTAGAAGCAATGTGTAAGACATCTCTAGCATTCAATGGGTACTTTCAATGCAGAGTTTTGGTCCTTAAGGGGTTAATAAACTCAGAGCAGCTTAGAACATGGGGGGGGGTATTAGGGGATGTACCAATATTACTGATTTTCTAGTGTTGCTCCTGTCTAAAGCCAATGTACTAAGCTACTATAAATTCTACCCTTAACTTGACCTGTCACTTTAAGACAAGTGTAACTTATTTTGCAGGAAACTAAAAATGTGCCTATATGTCCTTTTCCTGTAACATAAATAATTTCTGTGAAATGAAACTTTATATTTCCGTGGCATAGTGTCACTTTACACTAATTCCCTGTACTATATGCTAATTAGTTATGTTTGAGGCCAAACTTACAGCTCGCTATGCTATTAGAAATTCCCCCAGTGTGTGTGTGTGTGCGGGCTCTGCCTAGATTCAGTCACACAACAGTGTGTGGTTATATTGGCCCAGCACAGAAACTAATTAGCATGAAGTGCCACACTGTGCCACAAACAAATGTTTAATTTCTCAAAAACTATATATATAACAGTCAAAAGGCTAACATACCCTATAGGTAGTTTTTAAATCTCTATAAAATGAATTAACATATCTTAGGGTGACAGGACCACCTTATTGTCACTTTTACCAAGAGGAGGGCAGTGGGACAGAGGATTGGCATTTTGGTGTAAGGTGTAACTTCATTCAATTTCCCTGCACATGTAATGGGGCATGAGGAGGGCATAGGGTATAATAATTGATGGCCACAAACAGAATTTTTGGGGGGCATGAACAGGAATACTTTATTCTTAATAAATCACATAAACCTTTACATACATAAACATATTTTTGCCATATACAAAAGATCTACAAACATATACATCTTCCCTATGACTCACATTTTCTTGATTATTAACCCCTCCATGGCTAAATTGTGTGGGACTTGTGCTTAAACCATGCTAATTAATCAAACTTTACTGCCAACTGAGTTAAAGTGGATCTATCACATATAGATATCTAATGCTCATTAGACAGAGCATTTAGTGAAAAAGTTTAATATGTTAGTCATTTTTGAAAAAAACCCGTTATCTCCTCAAAAATTCAAGTTTAAAACGTGCCTACTAGCCTACTTCCGCTTGCCGCTGCGGCAAGCTGCTTGCCGCACAAAGTCTGCTCCCGTCCCACTACCCAGCATCCTCCGATGACAGAGGATGTACGTCTCTAAGCTGGAGCAATCTCATTAGCTAGATATCGATCTCTGCCAATGAGATCGCTCCAGCTTTGAGAAAGAAAGCCTCCGTCACTGGACGATGCTGGGTAGTGGGACGGGAGCAGAGGCACTGCTGCAAGCAGGAAGTAGGCTGCTGGGCACCTTTTAAACTTGAATTTTTGTGTACATAACGTTTTTTTTTAAAAATGACTAACATATTAAACTTTTTCGCTAAATGCTCTATCTAATGAGAATTAGATATCTATATGTGATAGATCCACTTTAACCAATTACCCCAATTGGACCAGCCCAAACCAGTTGCAACAGGTAAGATTATGAACAGCAACCTAAGTCCAGGGCATACTTCCCTAGGGTTTTTCACCCTAAGGAACAATCCTTGTTTGTTTCCAGTTAAACCATAAATGCCCCCCAAAAACATAGCTGCCAACTGTCCCAATTTACATGTAAGAGTCCCGATTTTGGGGCCCAATCCAGCTGTCCCACTGTGTAGAGTCCATGTCCCGCTTCCCAGGATTCTGCACCGCTTCTCTACTCCCTGTCTCAAGCAGCATAGTGATTCTGATCACATTCCTATAAAGCCGTGTTATTTACAAGCCCCATAGGGCCCCCCAATGTGATCATCTCTTACACATGCTTCTTCACGTGAGACGCCGCATAAGTTGATGGCCGCAAGGCACGTGTGTTATAAAGCCAAACTAGTGTTCTCAGTACTAGCAGCACGCTGCAGAACACTGGAGCGGAGAGCTAGAACCGCATTGATCCCAGGCTGGCAGGCCCTTACTGTAAGTGCCATGATTATGTGACACTGAATGGGATTGATGCCCTCCGTGTTCCTATTTTCTGGTATTAAATAGGTAATAACGTCCCTGCCCCCATTATATGCCATTCAGAGTGTTACCACTGTGGCAGCACCTCCTTCCTAGTTGCTCCTGCTTCCCATATCCCAGGGTTAGCTGTGTTTGTCACAGAGCTCAGCTGTGACATTGAGCGGATACTGAGGCCAGCTGATCAGTGCACACAGGCACCATGTCCTCTTACAGCCATGGCCAGCAGGGTGTTCATCATGGACGCTGGGCTGGGAGCCTGTGTGCTCATCTCCTGAGGCAGAGACTGGTCAGCTAGTGGTGTGGGATAAAGCCAGAGGTGCAGGTAAATACATGCACTGCTATCCTTGTGTCACTTCCCTTAAGACGCCCTGCAACTTAAGCAGAAGTATCAAAGGTTTTGCACACCCTGGCAATTAAAGGGTTTAAGCACCTTACAGGGATAGAGTTGGTCAACATGTGGCTCTTCATTTGTTGATGGACTACAGCCTCCATTATCTTCTGGCTTGGCTAAGGATGACGGATGTTGTACTCCAATAACAGCTGGAGAGTCACATGTTCTTCGCCATTGGAAACAACAACTTGAGAACCACAGGATGCTAAATGTTGGAAAGACACACCTTTCTCCTTAGTCTTCCTGCACAGCAGCTGCTCCCATCCTGCAACATTCATTTGTGTTAATTTCAGGGTGAATTTTATGACCGTACTTCTAAATAGTAATGTATATGACCGTTCCTCTGCACAGTAATGTATATGAAAATGCATGCTGCAGACCTACATGGGTACCACTACAGCCCTGTAGGCATTGTAGTCTCACACAGGATGTTCAGCCTTGGAAAGCTACAAGCTTCTCATCAGTTGTACCACACAACAGCTGAAAAATACATGCAGGACTACATCATGGGAACCATAGCTGGGAACTCTCCGGTTTTGCCCCAGGGACTCCGGTTTTGACACTGCATTACTGGGTTTCCTGGGCAGAGTCGAATTCTCCAGATGTGGGGAGTTTCTGATGAAACTCTGCCCACTTTTGCTCCTTCCCAACCTGTTCCTCCCCCTCCCAGCCCTCTTCTCCTCCATCCCCAGTCTATTCTAGCTATTTATTTAAGTCCGCCCCATTTGTGATTAAGCCCCGCCCCATTTATGATGAGAATCGTGTCATTTCTCTCCCCTTATTGGCAAATCAAGACGTTCCCAGGTATGATGGGGACCAGCCTAATAATAAGTAATGTAGCTCTGTACCATGCATTTCTCATAAATGTTCAGTTTAATACCTTAAAATTGTTTGAATAATTTTAAATATAATGTATTTCCAGCTAACATCCATAAAATTATATATATTATATCCCTATAATATCATATTTCCCAAATGTCACTGTTTGAGACCCAAATCCCTCTTTCCTACCCTGGTGTCCCTGTGTTTAGGAGATCACACTGTGTGAGGTTTATATAAGTGTATCACCCTGGTGTCCCTGTGTTTAGTAGATCAGATTGTGTGGTGTGTATATAAGTGTATCACCCTGGTGTCCCTGTGTTTAGTAGATCAGATTGTGTGGTGTGTATATAAGTGTATCACCCTGGTGTCCCTGTGTTTAGGAGATCAGACTGTGTGGTGTGTATATAAGTGTATCACCCTGGTGTCCCTGTGTTTAGGAGATCAGACTGTGTGGTGTGTATATAAGTGTATCACCCTGGTGTCCCTGTGTTTAGGAGATCAGACTGTGCTGTGTGTATAAAAGTGTATCACCCTGGTGTCCCTGTGTTTAGGGGATCAGACTGTGTGGTGTGTATATAAGTGTATCACTCTGGTGTCCCTGTGTTTAGGAGATCAGACTGTGTGGTGTGTATATAAGTGTATCACCCTGGTGTCCCTGTGTTTAGGAGATCAGACTGTGTGGTGTGTATATAAGTGTATCACCCTGGTGTCCCTGTGTTTAGGAGATCAGACTGTGTGGTGTGTATATAAGTGTATCACCCTGGTGTCCCTGCGTTTAGGGGATCAGACTGTGTGGTGTGTATATAAGTGTATCACCCTGGTGTCCCTGTGTTTAGGAGATCAGACTGTGTGGTGTGTATATAAGTGTATCACCCTGGTGTCCCTGTGTTTAGGGGATCAGACTATGTGGTGTGTATATAAGTGTATCACCCTGATGTCCCTGTGTTTAGGGGATCAGACTGTGTGGTGTGTATATAAGTGTATCACCCTGGTGTCCCTGTGTTTAGGAGATCAGACTGTGTGGTGTGTATATAAGTGTATCACCCTGGTGTCCCTGTGTTTAGGAGATCAGACTGTGTGGTGTGTATATAAGTGTATCACCCCGATGTCCCTGTGTTTAGGAGATCAGACTGTGTGGTGTGTATATAAATGTATCACCCTGGTGTCCCTGTGTTTAGGAGATCAGACTGTGTGGTGTGTATATAAGTATCACCCTGGTGTCCCTGTGTTTAGGAGATCAGACTGTGTGGTGTGTATATAAGTGTATCACCCTGGTGTCCCTGTGTTTAGGAGATCAGACTGTGTGGTGTGTATATAAGTGTATCACCCTGGTGTCCCTGTGTTTAGGAGATCAGACTGTGTGGTGTGTATATAAGTGTATCACCCTGGTGTCCCTGTGTTTAGGAGATCAGACTGTGTGGTGTGTATATAAGTGTATCACCCTGGTGTCCCTGTGTTTAGGAGATCAGACTGTGTGGTGTGTATATAAGTGTATCACCCTGGTGTCCCTGTGTTTAGGAGATCACACTGTGTGGTGTGTATAGAAGTGTATCACCCTGGTGTCCCTGTGTTTAGTAGATCAGACTGTATGGTATGTATATAAGTGTATCACCCTGGTGTCCCTGTGTTTAGGAGATCACACTGTGTGGTGTGTAAATAAGTGTATCACCCTGATGTCCCTGTGTTTAGTAGATCAGACTGTATGGTGCGTATACAGGGGAGGGCTGGCCTGGGGGGCAGGGGGGCTATTGCCCCCTGGGCTGGTCATATGTCTGGGCTGGTAGGCCACTGCACCTCACTAAATCTCCTGATTGCTGCTGTAAACGGAGCGACACTAGTGATACCACAAAGCTTACAATTGAAATGAAGCTACACAAATTATAACACAAAGGTACAATCCAAATGGAGCTAAAATAGTAGCATAAACCATCTCCCTTGTAAGCTCTATAGTATCACTAGGTAAGCTTTACTTAAAGGCATAGTAATACCTGAAAATAAGTTTATTTTATATTGTAGCCCTTAAAAAACCATGAAAAATGATATAAGTATCATCTCCTAAACCTTTATGGTTTGGGAGATATTCAGAAGTAAAGTTTCCCCTGCAGTGACGACATTGCTCCACCCTTCAGATTTGGAATCCGGTCGCTTGACCAGCAGTGCCTCTCCAGAAATGCTGAGATCATGATCTTTAAAAAGAATTTCTTCATTGGAATGGTCACAAAGTGTGCTTTCAAGCCAGGCCCACTTTGTACACTGTTCCAATGAAGTAGTTATTTTCAAAGATCGTGATCTCGGCACTGCTAAAGAGCTGCCGGTTGCTATGTGGACCGAATTCCAAATCTGTCCACTAAATGGCAGACTTGGCTGAAACAGCAAGGAAAAGTGAACTATACTATATTTTACATATGAATATCTCCCAACCCATAAAGGATTGGGAGATAAGACTTATATTATCTTTCATGGTTTTTTAAGGGCTACAATATAAAATAAACTTATTTTCAGGAATTACTATCCCTTTAAATTGGAAGCTTTGTAGTGGCGCACTAGTGTTGCCCCAATTCAACTGTAAGGTTATGTGGTATCATGTGACTTACGTCACAACATTAAAGCCAATTTTAAAATTAACAAAAGGGGGTGGGCTGGAACAGTGGGCTGGAACAATAATAGAAATGGGCCACTTGAATGTATTTGCCCCCTAGACCAGTAGTTGCCAGCCCTCCCATGTTAATTGTCCCCCCCACTACCCTGTCCATTATGTTATTCATAGTTCCCTTAGATCTGAAAGCCGTGCACTTGACCAGACGAATCACCAATGAGGGACAGTATTGTGTCTGTCAGTATAAGGCAAACCTTGCTCTCCTTGACAAAGGGGAGCAGGGTTTTGCTTATACAGATGCAATATTGTCCCTCGTTGTGATCCGTCTAGACCGGCTTTCAGATCTGACAGGACTATGACTAACGTAAGGGGCAGGAGGGGAGCTTTAGAATTGATTTTCAAGAAGAATTCAAAGGTACAGGCCCTAAGAAGGATAGTTTAGAAGATATTTTATAGAAATGAATTAGTATCGGCCGTCAGGGGTTGGCAGTTATAATGGGGAACAATGTGAAATGTTTGTATCTTAGGGACGTTTTTCTTTAGAGGAGTGAGGGATTTTGGGGCAAACTAACTGCATTATTGGGGAGAAGAAACAATCCCATTTATTTAAATGGGATTTTAACCCCTTAAATGGTAAAGCATACCTCCCAAGTGTCCCTTTTTAGGAGGGACAGCCCTGTTTTAGACCTAAATCCCTCTGTCCCTCTTTACCACCTTGGTGTCCCTCTTTTTAGGGGATCAAGCTGCTTGGTGTGTAAATAAATATATCATACTGGTTGAACAGCCCGTTACACGGGCCACAGTGCCTCTGGCAGCCAGTCGCGGGGCAGTCACGCGCAGCAGAGACTGCCCGCGCCACCGCTGACACAGAGCTTGACGCTCCTGCGCGGGCAGTCTGTACTGAGCATGACTGCCGCACTCACAGCAGTGTCTACTGCGCATGTCGGCCGTTACACACAACTTAGCAAATTATTATATAGGATTGCTCTACAGCAATAAAACTCACATTATTGTTTGTTTAACCCCTTAGCGACCCTTGACGTACCAGGACCGTCAAGGGTAAATGTGACCGAATGACCCTTGACGGTCCTGGTACGTCAAGGGTTAAACTCTTCCATCGCGGCCGCACAGAGCGATGGAAGAGTTCAAGCCGCTTGTTACTAAGTGTCCCGGTATCGGGACACTTAGTAACAAGCGGCTGAAACATTGTTGCAACATGCGATTCGCTTCAAAAGCGAATCACATGTTGCAAAACCTGAATGACAGGGACAGTATTTGTAAATACTGTCCCTGTCAGATCTCTCTGCCTCCCTCCACCTTGCATACTGCTAAGGTGGAGAGAGACAGAGGGAGATGGTGTTCCAGTGTGCCTGTAAAAAAAAAAGTAAAAAAAAAAGTTTAAATAAAGAAAATTAACCCTTTGATCACTGTTCTGCAGTGATCAATAAGTGCCCCCCCATCTGATCACTTTTGGAGTGATCAATTTGCTGCAGATCAGTGTTTTCTGATCTGTGGGACACCCCCCATCCCCCTTGAATTTTTTTTAGATTTTTTTAAAAATTTTAAAAAATTTTTTACATTTTTTTTAATTTTTTTTTTTTTTTTTTTTTATAATAAATATAGTTTAGGTATTTTGGTAGGTAGTTGGGTAGGTTTAGTGTAGACGTGTGTTAGGGAAAGTTTTAGGGATAGATTTAGGTTTAGGGGAAAAAAAAAAAAAAAACCAAACCCCCCCCCCCAAAAAAAAAAAATATATAATAAGCGCAGTTTAGATAGGTAGTTCAATTGGGTTAGGTAGGTTCAGGATATACGTAGGTTAGGGTAAGTTTTAGGGTTAGATTTAGGTTTAGGGATAGTGTAAGAAAAATAAAAAACCCAAAAAACCCCAAAACCCCCCCCCAAAAAAAAAAAAAAAATATATATATAATAAGTGCAGTTTAGATAGGTAGTTCACTTGGGTTAGGTAGGTTCAGGATATACGTAGGTTAGGGTAAGTTTTAGGGTTAGATTTAGGTTTAGGGATAGCGTAAGAAAAAAAAAAAAAAACCAAAAAACCCCAAACCCCCCCCCAAAAAATATATATATATAATAAGTGCAGTTTAGATAGGTAGTTCACTTGGGTTAGGTAGGTTCAGGATATACGTAGGCTAGGGTAAGTTTTAGGGTTAGATTTAGGTTTAGGGATAGCGTAAGAAAAAAAAAAGCTTTTTTAGTGGGCAAAATGCAGCGCAGGTACAGCGTTGAAGAGGCATATGCCTTTTTGGCGTCTGACTCTGAGGCAACAGACACTGCGTCAGATTTTGACATAGCGCAGTTTTCAGAAAGTGAGAGCAGCTCTAGTGATGACGCTGGGCCTTCTGTCAAGAAAAGACGCACTGCCCCAAAAGCTGCTCTGGCAACTGCCCCAGCACCTGCCAAAAGAACTGCCCAAAGACCTACCAAAATACCTACCCAAAGAAATGCCCCAAGTGCTGCCCCAAGAGCTGCCCTGGCAACTGCCCCAGCACCTGCCAAAAGATCTGCCCAAAGACCTACCAAAGAAATGCCCCAAGTGCTGCCCCAAGAGCTGCCCTGGCAACTGCCCCAGCACCTGCCAAAAGATCTGCCCAAAGACCTGCCAAAAGACCTGCCCAAAGAAATGCCCCAACACCTGCCACTCCGGATCCTAATGAATGGGTATCAATTTATGCCCACAAATCTCAGAATTCACAGGCAACCCAGGGATTCAAATTGATGTGGAAGGATTTATCCATGATCATTTTTTTGATTTGTTTTTGGGGGAAGACATTTTAGGTGAAATTGTTTCCCAAACCAATTTGTATGCAGCCCAGTATACTGCCGCCAACCCTAAGTGTGAAAAACGCTGTTTTTTTGTTTTTTTTTACTTACGTCATGGTTTACGAGGGATTGGTGGTAAAATGGCTGTGTATAAAATTGGAAAACACACCTAAAACGAGAGCCTGGGGTATCTACTTTCCAAAAATATACACTTTTGGGGGGAAATCTTAAAAAAAGAGCACTGTTACACAGCCCCAAATGAGACATGGCACCAGTAACGCAAGCTGTGAAGATTCAAAGTGTGAACCTGGAAACGCGCATGTTCCAATTTGGCCCCCGTAGCTCCTCCAAACCATGAGAAAGCTACGCATATGGGGTATTGCCGTACTCAGAAGAAGGAGCTGAACACTAATCAATTCAGTTTATAAAATCGTCACCTATTCTGTGCTTGAAATTCACATCAAAATTGAAGGCAAAGTGTGAAAAATGCTGAATTTTTTTTACTTACGTCAAATTTTCACAGGATTGGTGGTAAAATGGCAGTGTATAAAATTGGAAAACACACCTAAAACGAAAGCCTGGGGTGTCTACTTTCCAAAAATATACACTTTTGGGGGGAAATCTTAAAAAAAGAGCACTGTTACACAGCCCCAAATGAGACATGGCACCAGTAACGCAAGCTGTGAAGATTCAAAGTGTGAACCTGGAAACGCGCATGTTCCAATTTGGCCCCCGTAGCTCCCCCAAACCATGAGAAAGCTACGCATATGGGGTATTGCCGTACTCAGAAGAAGGAGCTGAACACTAATCAATTCAGTTTATAAAATCTTCACCTATTCTGTGCTTGAAATTCACATCAAAATTAGGCAAAGTGTGAAAAATGCTGAATTTTTTTTACTTACTTCAAATTTTCACAGGATTGGTGGTAAAATGGCAGTGTATAAAATTGGAAAACACACCTAAAACGAGAGCCTGGGGTGTCTACTTTCCAAAAATATACACTTTTGGTGGGAAATCTTAAAAAAAGAGCACTGTTACACAGCCCCAAATGAGACATGGCACCAGTAACGCAAGCTGTGAAGATTCAAAGTGTGAACCTGGAAACGCGCATGTTCCAATTTGGCCCCCGTAGCTCCCCCAAACCATGAGAAAGCTACGCATATGGGGTATTGCCGTACTCAGAAGAAGGAGCTGAACACTAATCAATTCAGTTTATAAAATCTTCACCTATTCTGTGCTTGAAATTCACATCAAAATTGAAGGCAAAGTGTGAAAAATGCTGAATTTTTTTTACTTACGTCAAATTTTCACAGGATTGGTGGTAAAATGGCAGTGTATAAAATTGGAAAACACACCTAAAACGAGAGCCTGGGGTGTCTACTTTCCAAAAATATACACTTTTGGGGGGAAATCTTAAAAAAAGAGCACTGTTACACAGCCCCAAATGAGACATTGCACCAGTAACGCACGCTGTGAAGATTCAAAGTGTGAACCTGGAAACGCGCATGTTCCAATTTGGCCCCCGTAGCTCCCCCAAACCATGAGAAAGCTATGCATATGGGGTATTGCTGTACTCAGAAGAAGGAGCTGAACACTATTCAATTCAGTTTATAAAATCTTCACCTATTCTGTGCTTGAAATTCACATCAACATTGAAGGCAAAGTGTGAAAAACGCTGTTTTTTTACTTACGTCAAGTTTATGAGAAAGTGGTGGTAAAATGGCCGTGTAAAAAATTTGAAAACACACCTAAAATGAAAGCTGGGGGTGTCTACATTCCAAAAATATACACTTTTGGGGGGAAATTCTAAAGTGCAGCACTGGAACATAGCCCAAAATGAGTAATGGCATCAGTTAACCAAGATGTGAAAATTCAATATTTGTTCAAAATTGGGCCCCGTAGCTCCCCCATACCTTGAGAAACCTATGCATATGGGGTATTGCCGTACTCAGAAGAAGGAGCTGAACACTAAACAATGCATTTTTAAAAATCTTCACCTATCATGTGCTTGAAATTCACATCAACATTGAAGTGCAAGTGTGAAAAACGCTGTTTTTTTAACTTATATCAAGATTTACGAGCGATTGGTGGTAAAATGGCTGCGTAAAAAAATCGAAAACATACATAAAATGAAAGCCTGGGGTGTCTACTTTCCAAAAATATATACTTTTGGGGGGAAATGTTAGAGTGGAGCATTGTTACACAGCCCCAAATGAGACATGGCACCAGTGATGCAAGCTGTGAAAATTCGAAGTGTGAAACTGGAAACGCGCATGTTCCAATTTGGGCCCCGTAGCTCTCCCAAACCTTGAGAAACCTATGCATATGGGGTATTGCCGTACTCAGAAGAAGGAGCTGAACACTAAACAATGCATTTTTAAAAATCTTCACCTATCATGTGCTTGAAATTCACATCAACATTGAAGTGGAAGTGTGAAAAACGCTGTTTTTTTAACTTACGTCAAGATTTACGAGCGATTGGTGGTAAAATGGCTGCGTAAAAAAATTGAAAACATACATAAAATGAAAGCCCGGGGTGTCTACTTTCCAAAAATATATACTTTTGGGGGGAAATGTTAGAGTGGAGCATTGTTACACAGCCCCAAATGAGACATGGCACCAGTGATGCAAGCTGCGAAAATTCAAAGTGTGAAACTGGAAACGCGCATGTTCCAATTTTGGCCCCGTAGCTCTCCCAAACCATGAGAAACCTATGCATATGGGGTATTGCCGTACTCAGAAGAAGGAGCTGAACACTAAACAATACATTTTTAAAAATCTTCACCTATCATGTGCTTGATATCAACAGTAGTATTGAAATTTAAGTGTGAAAACTGCAAAAAAACAAAATATTACCACAATTTTGAAATTTTTTTCTGGAAAAATAGCTGCATGAAAAACTCCAAAATTCTCCTGATTATTTACCTTATGTTGTGTAGTTTTCAGAAACATATACCTTTGTGGGACATTTTTGGTTCTGGCACCGTCAGCTAAGCTATGATGCTCACATGCCAATTGTTGAGAAATTACAAGTTGGAAATAATGGCATCCATCTTGTAATATTTACCTTGTAAATGTGAGTAAATGACTAAAATACTAGGCATATGGGGTATTATTATATTCAGGAGAAGCAAATGAATATATTTAGGGGTATTTTATAAACTAATTGTATGCAATTGTATGCAAACCCTGACACGAAAATATAAGCAAAATGTTGTTGTTTTTCAATTTTTTTCCTCTTTTTTCTATTTTAATCAAATTAAACAATGAGGTATTCATATAATTGTGGTATCAAAAGAAAGCCCTACTTGTGCTTAAAAAAACAGTATATAATTTATGTGGGTGCACAAAAGGAATTAAAGAGAAAATATGGTTGAACAAAGACATAGTCAAAAAAGTCAAAATTGCTCCGGTCCTTAAGTCAAATCAAACTCAGATTTTCCCGGTCCTTAAGGGGTTAAACATCAGTATATGTGTTTATAAATTACTATGTGTAAATAAAATACTTTGGTCTTGTTCTAAATCATTTATTAGGTTACACAAGGAGGTGACAATAGGTCATGAAATAGCTTAAAAATTCCTGGTAATGCCCCACCCACCAGCCATGCCCCCAGAAACACCCCCTAAAACACAAGTGCCCCTCTTTGGCAATTTGAAATGTTGGGAGGTATGCTAGAGAGGCCACGAATGTATTGTATTGCAGTGTGTCAGGGACCTCTCTAGCATTCATGGGCTTAATCCTTTGAGTGGCAGGTGCCCCTCTGGCACTCAAAGAGTTAAAGGCCCAATTTAAATCCATGATAATTTGGGGAACTTTTCATTTGGTTTGCTCCGTTCACTTCTGAAAATATGGCCATTCAGAGATCATTTTAAGATGTTATTGTTTCTTTAAGTCCTGCTGGTCGCTCAGACTGTAGAGTGCAACCTAAGGGGAGGTTTGTCTGAACCCTGACAGCTTTGCTATAATAAACATATGAAAGTTGGTATCCATAGAAATCCCACAACTGGCCTGTTTCATTAAAACAACATGGTAGGTGGTGGACCTATTGTGATGTCACAATGACAGCTATGTAATAATAAACATAAGAAAGATGGTATACATAGAAATCCCACAACTGGCCTGTTTCATTCAAACAGTATGGCAGGTGGTGCACAATGACAGTTATGACCTCACAGTGGCACCTGGGCTATTAAAAGGCCAGACACTGAGAACCTCTTCAGATTTTCCTGATCTTTTGCTAGGCTTGTACTTATCTGGAGCAATCTTGCTTATAGAGAGGTTATCGCTGCATTAGGAAGAAAATTTACAGAGCTTGTGTAGCTAGCTTCAAAGTAGTGTCAGCCCCATGGCGAATGTCCTACGCTGGGTGCGTGGACTTTTCAGGCGAGCTGAGTATGTGCCAGCAGAGCCCACCAGGAGAGCTGGCAGACCACGCAGACAAGGACCTTTCCGGAACTTTGTACGGAATCCAATTGCCAGGTCCCAAGTGAGAGTCATAACTTTCACTGTAGGAGAGGAAGAAAAGGAGATATTAAAGAACTGCGCAATTTGCCTGACAGAATACGAGATCTGGGAGGAAGTGATGTATCTTCACTGCGGCCACCACTTCCATGAGCTGTGTATGTTACACTGGTTGCAGCAGAAGAACAATTGCCCCTGCTGTCGGCGAAAAGTAATCATCCCGCAAAACGTAAATTAATCATCTGGCCAAGGAACATGTCTTAAGAACATCCAGTAAATATAGAAACAAACAAATAAACAGAAAATGTACTCTGAACATCAATAAAGCCCTCTTGTGCTATTATTTTCCCTGAAGAATAGTTCAGACTGAATTCTGCATCCTAGTGTAGTTTGTATTTTCATGCTTTTTATTAAAGACCACACCCCTCCCACCCACTTGCTGTTATACCCGAGGGACAAGTAAAGGGGGTTAGTATACATGGGGTGTAAGGCTTCCATAGGTATTTGTGAATCCATTTAGCAATATCAGAGAAAAGATTCCCAAAGTTGAAAAGCTAAAGTTAACCCTTTGAGTGTCAGTGGGGCATGCTTTGGATACCCTTACTTTGCGTTAGATACCCCTCTGGTACTCAAAGTGTTTAAAGTAAAACAGAAGCACATTTCTGGTGAATGTCTCCAGTGCACTAGACGTGTGTAGTGTGCTAACTCTCAAGTCCATGTTCTACAGTTCGTAGGTGAAGAAAAGACTTCTACAGTGGGATCACTTGTGAATAGGTTATCCCCTTGCATAATCGAAGCAATACCAATTCATTGCTTCATAATGCATTATAGATGTGTCTAGCATCCAAGGGTTTAAAGGGGATAGTAATGTTATATTATAAACATACGTTGGATTAAACAATTTACTTTTATATGATGCACAGTATCATTCTAAGTACCTGTATCTTTGTATTCTTCTTCAACACCAATTTAAAAGTCAGGGGAGGGCTGGCCTGGGGGGCAGGAGGCAATTGCCCCCTGGGCTGGTGATATATCTGTGCTGGTAGGCCACTGCACCTCACTAAATCTCCCAATTGCTGCTGTAAATGGAGCTACACTAGTGATACCACAGAGCTTACAACTGAAATGGAGATACATAAATTATACCACAGAGGTACAATCCAAATGGAGCTAAACTAGTAGCATAAACCATTACCCTTGTAAGCTCTGTAGTATCATTAGATAAGCTTTAGTTAAATTGTAAGCTTTGTAGTGGCACACTAGTGTTCATTCATTCATTCATTTCTTGATCTGCGGGTGGATGAAAAGTCTGCAGCTTCAAGAATGCTATAAATGGCTTTGGGGTCACCCCATGGATTAACTATCGTTTTGGATAGCTGATTCATGGTAGGGGGGCTATCAGGAAGGGTCCTGATGTCTCCCTTTGAGGTCTGATCATGTAATGACTTTTGTGGTCTTATCAGGTAATGATGTCACACACACATGTTTTAATAATAAAATAAATGTTTAACATACACACACACATATATACAGGCAAGGTATGTAGTTCATACCTTGCCTATTAACCCTTTGGGTACCAGAGGGGTAGGAAACACATGCTAATCAATGCTTTCCTACCTTTCTGGTACTCAAAGGGTTAATTGTCAAATAAAAGACAGGTTCGCCTACTACATGTCAGTCAATGAGGTGAATGTTGGATGGAATTAGTATGTCGAATATATGCAATATATGTTGACATACTAAAGGGGGGAGTCGAAGGGGGGGTACATTGTGTAGTGCTTAGTGTACTAGTTTTGTTCATTGTCACCCTTTGAATGCCACAGGGGTGAGCAATGCACATCCCTATGGTATTCAATGCTGTCCATGGTGCTGAAAGCCTTCTCTTTATTCCCCTACTGGCTGGGTAGGGAAGCACAGAGAATGTTGTTCAGAATTGTCGTAGTGTTGGTGATGTGTGAGGGGAGGAGATCCTTTCCACACCGACAGCACTTTGAAAATGTTGTATGCTAATGGGGACCTCCTCCAACCTTCCCTTTCCACCTGACAATTTTTGCGAATATGTCAATGTGTGTGCAGATCGAATTGTCAGAGTGATTTGAACACATCGACAATATCATGCCGACATCACATCGACCTTTAGTGCATCTAGGCCTATGTGTCAGAAGGTCTCATAAAAGTTTACTCCTTCTTGCTGTCATATTTACCCTAACTTGTAAAAATGTCTGTAGAACTGGATCTATTCACAATATATAGCAATGTCAATGCCTGAAGAGGGGAGAGAAAGTCCAGAGCGGGGCTCAGCAGGCAAATCTGATCATGAGAGGAGCACAAGTGTAATGGTGATATTCCACGGTAAGGCAAACATTATTATTATTGCCATTGGTGTTAAATGAGAGCCGGTTGAGTCATGTTAAACAGGTCGAGACTGTTGGTGTTCCAGTCATTAACCCTTTGCAATGTGTTTGGTACCATTGTGGCACTCAAAGGGTTAATGATGTTGGCCATTTTTTTCCGCTCTTCTTGACGATTCCCCGACATCGCTTGCATCCTTGGGGCTCCATTCGAGAGGAGGGACGGAGAGTGTGTGTCTTGTGACTGGCTTTGAGTGCAAAGTTGGGTGGTTTGTGTCTGTTTCTGGGGCTTGTGTGTGTGGTATAGGAATGAGTTGCGGCCATTTTTTCCCAGTTGTATAGTGGGGGTGGGCCAACTCCCTACATGATTTTCACACCAATTGCAGTGGCCTTCAGCCACTGGAACTGGCGTGAAAATCACGCCCCCATTGAATCACCCAATGGGACCAGTAACTCCACCTTACTGCCGCCCCTGGGTGTGTTTGCCAGGCACACAGAAGTCTTCTTTTATATATATAGATATGTATATAAAGAGAGAGAGAGAGAGATAAAACTGTCTCAGGTTCACCATCCACCCATCCCTGGAGCGGCAGAGGGGGCGGTGGAGAGCTCCTTCATGTAGTGAATCACACATGGACCAAGCCCCCTGGCTACTCCTGGAAAACTGCTATAAGGTGATTCACAAGAGCAGCAATTTTCACAGGAGTGATACTCAACACCATCAACAGCAACCACTAATGGCAAAATCTCTGCAAGGTGATTCACAAGGCAGCAGTTTTCAAAGGAATGGACAGGTAGGCCATCAACCTCCACTGATCCAGTGGGCCAGTGATTCCCCGCCATGCACAGAATGCCCAATCAAATGGGCAACAATGTGCAGCACTCACTAGTCTTGTTATAAAAATGTTTGTGTCTTCTTTAAAGGAGCAGTAATGTTTTATTATGAAAGCTATATAATGTTGAGCTTCTCCATGTGAGTAATACAAAGGAGACACCCATTGCAGGGAGCTGATTTATACAATACATATTACATACCAGATTTGGTCTATTGCTAAATAAAGGTGTTAGAAACATTATAAACTGGTGTTCAGATGGCAAGGTTTATGTTAATTTTCATGTTGTTCTTTGTTCTCTCAATATGTATATTAAGTGCTTTAAAATGTGTTATGCACCCCACTGGTACTCCCCTGTTCTGGTGATAAAAGCCCTTCATTTCAAAGCTATGCTATGCCTTATGCATAGCATGTACATATTAGTAGCTGAGTCACTGCTGGGTGTTACTATTATTTGTCTACCATACTTCCTAGATTAGTACAGTTTCATTCTCACCCACAGTTCATTGCAGTGACCAATCTGGAAGTCTGCCTCTACAACAGAAACAGGGGAGGGCTGGCCTGGGGGGCAGGGGGGCTATTGCCCCCTGGGCTGGTCATATGTCTGGGCTGGTAGGCCACTGCACCTCACTAAATCTCCTGATTGCTGCTGTAAACGGAGCGACACTAGTGATACCACAGAGCTTACAATTGAAATGAAGCTACACAAATTATAACACAGAGGTACAATCCAAATGGAGCTACACTAGTAGCATAAACCATCTCCCTTGTAAGCTCTATAGTATCACTAGGTAAGCTTTACTTAAAGGCATAGTAATACCTGAAAATAAGTTTATTTTATATTGTAGCCCTTAAAAAACCATGAAAAATGATATAAGTATCATCTCCTAAACCTTTATGGTTTGGGAGATATTCAGAAGTAAAGTTTCCCCTGCAGTGACGACATTGCTCCACCCTTCAGATTTGGAATCCGGTCGCTTGACCAGCAGTGCCTCTCCAGAAATGCTGAGATCATGATCTTTAAAAAGAATTTCTTCATTGGAATGGTCTACAAAGTGTGCTTTCAAGCCAGGCCCACTTTGTACACTGTTCCAATGAAGTAGTTCTTTTCAACGCTCGTGATCTCGGCACTGCTAAAGAGCTGCCGGTTGCTATGTGGACCGAATTCCAAATCTGTCCACTAGATGGCAGACTTAGCTGAAACAGCAAGGAAAAGTGAACTATACTATATTTTACATATGAATATCTCCCAACCCATAAAGGATTGGGAGATAAGACTTATATTATCTTTCATGGTTTTTTAAGGGCTACAATATAAAATAAACTTATTTTCAGGAATTACTATCCCTTTAAATTGGAAGCTTTGTAGTGGGGCACTAGTGTTGCCCCAATTCAACTGTAAGGCTATGTGGTATCATGTGACTTACGTCACAACATTAAAGCCAATTTTAAAATTAACAAAAGGGGGTGGGCTGGAACAGTGGGCTGGAACAATAATAGAAATGGGCCACTTGAAAGTATTTGCCCCCTAGACCAGTAGTTGCCAGCCCTCCCATGTGCGTATATAAGTGTTATCACCCTGGTGTCCCTGTGTTTAGGAGATCAGACAGTGGGGTGTGTATATAAGTGTATCACCCCGGTGTCCCTGTGTTTAGGAGATCAGACTGTGGGGTGTGTATATAAGTGTATCGCCCTGGTGTCCCTGTGTTTAGGAGATCAGACTGTGGGGTGTGTATATAAGTGTATCACCCTGGTGTCCCTGTGTTTAGGAGATCAGACTGTGTGGTATGTGTATATAAGTGTATCACCCTGGTGTCCCTGTGTTTAGGAGATCAGACTGTGTGGTGTGTATATAAGTGTATCACCCTGGTGTCCCTGTGTTTAGGAGATCAGACTGTGTGGTGTGTGTATATAAGTGTATCACCCTGGTGTCCCTGTGTTTAGGAGATCAGACTGTGTGGTGTGTATATAAGTGTATCACCCTGGTGTCCCTGTGTTTAGGAGATCAGACTGCGTGGTGTGTATATAAGTGTATCACATTGCTCCACAGCAATAAAATTCACATTAATGTTTGTTTACACTTCACTATATGTGTTTATAAATTAGTCTGTGTAAATAAAATACTTTGGTCTTGCTCTAAATCGTTGATTCAGTTACACAAAGAGGTGTCGTTAAGTCATGAAATAACCTGATGATTCTCAGTAATGTCCCACCCACCAGCCACGCCCCCAGCAACAGCACCTAAAACTATTGTTCCTCTTTGGCCATTTACGCTATTGCTGCTCAGCTGAAGAGCCTCTTGTCGGTCCCCGGGCCAGGAACTCCTGCTGCCAGCTTACAGCTTACGTCAGGAGAAGGGGAGGGAGAGGGGAACTTTAACTGAGGATATCTCTCAAACCATAGCAGTTTGAGAGATAGGATTTTTGTCATATCATTTATTTTTTTAACCTGCACAAAACTCTAAGCATTTTTTATATGGGACCTTACTGTCCCGTTAATGACTGCTGAGTGTGTGCAACAGTATGCACTAAAGGAATCAATGGTGTAGTCATTCACTTGGGGGGCGTGGTACAAACATTTGTTTTGGGTCCTATAACATAAAAATATTTTCAGAGAGGCATAACTAGGATATTCTGGACCCTGGAGCCGCCTTCGATGCTGGGACCTTGGGCACCTGCATCCATACCTCCCAACATTTCAAATGGCTAAAGAGGGACACTTTTGATTGAGGTAGTGGATGTGGGTGTGTGGCTGGTGGGCAGGACATAACCAAGCATTTTTAGGTTATTTTATGAACTATCACCACCTATTTGTGTAACCTAATAAATGATTTATAACAAGACCAATGTATTTTATTTACACAGACTCATTTATAAATACATATACTGAAGTTTAAACAAACAATAATTTTATTGCTGTAGAGCAAAATTATACACTTATATGCATACCTGGGAACTCTCCGGATGTGCCCCGGAGACTCCGGTTCTGACAGAACTTTACCGGGTCTCCGGGGCAGAGGCTGATTCCTCCGGATGTGGAGAGTTTCTGTTGAAACTCTGCCACATCCGCTTTTTCTCCTGCTGATACTCAGTCCCCAGCCCTCTGAGTGCCAGAGTGGTAAGGAATGCATTGCTTTGCAATGCATTCCGTACCACTCTGGCACTCAAAGGGTTAAGCCCCCCCACTCGCGGCAAGCCCCGCCCCTTTTTGACGCGATTAGCGTCATTTTTGTCACCCCCTGGTGAACAGAGGACTACCCTCCGGGTAGCCCTCGACTGGAAGTTCTCAGGTATGCTTATATGCACACTACAAAGCCTGATTCCATAAAAAGAGGGACATCAGGGTGGGAAAGAGGGACAGGGGGATTTCGGTCAAAAAGAGGGACTGTCCCTCCTAAAGAGGGACACTTGGGAGGTATGTGCATCCTCTGCACCCCTTGTAGTTACTCGCCTGAACGGGATCATACACAGTACGTGCCCTGAAGTGCAGCTGCTGCTGCTGAAAGCTAATGCCAGTCTAGCTCCTGTGGAGGATTCTTACATTTCTCCCATTGTCTCTGAGTGAGTCAGAAACTGGTGGGGCCACGCCCCTCATGGCCCACCCTTTTCTGAAGCAATAGACTTTAAAGGAGAAGTAACACCTCCAAAAAATTATACCACACACACACACACACAAACCTTACTGTAGCCAAAAAATCATAATGGCCCTTATGAATTTTGCCTTTGTACAATTATTCATAAGATAATATCTCTGATCATTATCATTTCCATGAAGGTAAACAAGCAGAACCACTCTGACAAATGCACATGGTACTCTAAACCCTTTAGGGAACAGAGGGGGTACGCAATGCCCATTACACTCTGGACTGACTGTAGATGTTATCTTTTTGAACAAAAGTACAAAGGCCAAATACATAGGGGTGATTAGTTTTCAAAATATTAATAACTGTATCACATTTTACTATATCATATTTTCTTAAAGAAGAAGTAGCACCAACTAATAATAACCCCTCCCTTACCTTAGCACGACCAAAAAATTCTAATACCCCCTATGAATTTTGCCTAAAATAAAAGTTGAGTTGTAATAACTTCTGAATAAAGGAAGATAAACCTAACTATAAATATAAATATATATATATATATATATATATATATATATATATATATATATATATATATAGTGTTACTATCCCCTTAAATTCTTTGGATCATATGTATAAAAGCAAAATGTAGTAATTCTGGAGCACCAACCACCCTGTAGTGCACACACCCCACTGATTAAAATGGGGATTTAAACCACTTGATTGCTGTAGATGCTGGAAACTTCTTTTGCATTCAAGCGGTTAAAGGGATAGTAATACTTAACGTGTAAAAAAAAATGTGTTGTAGTGTTTATCCCCCTGAGTAAAACAAGGGCACTCCCACTGCTGAAAGGTGTTTTACTCAAACATTATTATAACTCAAACCTGATTTTTTTAAGTGCAATATCACAGTGGCCTGAAATTGTACCGTGGCGCTGTTGCTACACCATCCCGTGGACATTTATTATCAACCGACCAGAGCTGTCCATAGGTTGGTGTAGCAGCAGCGCCACAGTAACATTTCAGGCCACTGTGATATTGCACATAAAAAATTTCAAGTTTGAGCTGTAATAATTTTTGAATAAAACACCTCTTAGCAGTGGGGGTACCCTTATTTTATCAGGGGAATAAACCCTACAATCCTATATAATAATTAGCTAGGATGTTTGTCAGACGCCGTCATGCTCAGTAGAGACTGCGCGTGTTCGGGCAGCCTCTACTGTGCATGAAGTGGCAGATTAACCCTTTATGTGCCAGAGGGGTACGCAACGCATTGGAAAGCAATGCGTTGCGTACCCCTCTGACACTCAAAGGGTTAACATTACCCGGACCTTGACGCTTTTACACTAGCATAAATATATTTTTTTACATATTAAGAATTACTATCCCTTTAAAAAGTTCAAATGAAGTCAATGTGAATTTGGGGAATTTCCACTAGTCCCCTATGGCATATGTAGTTAGTCCAGAATTGCTCCACTTAGCTTTTAAGCATAAGGCCTTTCTGTTCTGGACATTTTTGTAGCTAACATTTTACTGCAATACATGGACCATGTGCACAAATGAAACACATATCAAATGTATCTAGCATACCCCATTTCATTGTCATTTCTCCCCTATGTTACAGGTGGTTTGTTCCAGAATTGTTCCATTCTGTGTGGTCATATGGAGATCTCTCCCCCTCTCTCTCTCTGGCCTGGATTACATTGCATTTGATAACATTATCCACAAAATTCTCTGTAGAGTTCAACTAGAATCTGTTAAGTAAACCCAGCGCTAACATTTATTATCTGCAATATAATCTGTGCCTGTCTATTTTTATCTGTCTCCTGCCTTTCGGTCTGTCTATAGGTTTGCCTGGAAGAATGAAAAACGAAAAAAAAAAGAATTTCAACATTTAAGCAGTAATCCCATGCAGTCAATCACATGTAAATATTATGGAGCTGTCTTACCTGGGACTGAATGCAAAAGATGAAACCCAACAGATATCTGTTTTCCAGCACAGGCTTCATGATAATCTACATAACATTTATCAGATGAGTGCTTTGCCTTGGTTAGGAATGCAATATGTTTTAGTTCCCGGGTTCTCAGAAAAAGTCCTTCACTTGGTGTTTATAATCTCCGAGCTATGATGTTACTCATAGGCAGCAATACAAACATCAGAACATTTGGACACCTATCAAGATTTTTTTTTCTCTAGTTTTACATTCCATCTGATGTTTTCAACTCACCTCCAAGTAAAATTATAAAAAGGAAATAGCAGAGTTGTGACATGGGAAAGGGGAAGTAGGCTCCAGTTAAGTGGATGATTACATCTCTCTAGCTGTCTATCTGCCCATCAATCACACCATCTACTGGGTCTTTCTCTCTTGGGGGGACAACGTCCAAACCAACATGAACCTGCCAAAGAATGTATTCGTCCAAAGATTTAATCTGTGAAATCCAGCGTGTTCTGATTATTTTTTTTTTTTTTATGAGCCCAAGTATTGAATCAAAAGAAAACTGGTCATATGTATTATTAACCCTTTGAGTACCAGTAGATATAATGGAGGACATATAGGCTATGATTAGATAACTAAAATAGAATATTTATCGTTCATATCATTCCAATTAAAGCAAGTGAAATATATAAACAATCCCAAAATCTACATGACAAAAGACAGATTGAATTCCATCTTGTTGGTTAACCCTTTGAGTGCCAGAAGGGTACGAGCACTACTTTGCAAAGCGTGGTGTACCCCTGTGGCACTTAAAGGGTTAAAGGAGAAGTAACACCTCCTAATTATAACTCCCATGTACTTTACACCAGAAAATACGTATGTCCCCTATAAAGTTTGCCCTTGTGCTTCTGTCCTAGAGATGACATCTGCGATCATTACTGGATGTGATGACCTCTGGGTAGGACATGGCAGCTGCTAGCGAGACCACAGGACACAAACACTGTCCACTGTACATGACAAGCTTAAAGGGATAGTAATACTTCGTTTTATCTTTATTTTATTTTGTAGGCATTAAAAACATGAAGAATGATATAAGTCTTATCTCTCAAACCTTTATGGTTTGAGAGATATTCACAAGTAAAGTTTCCCCCTTCCGCCCCTTTTACCTAGTGTAAGCAATCTCTTCTCAGATGTATAATCCAGTCCATAGACCAGACAGATAACAGCAGGGGACAATCTTCTTCCTATGAGAACAATGAAATCCCTGCCCTCCTTGACAAGTTTTTCAGGTTTTTCCCTTATCTTAATTGAAGATTGTCCCTCTCCGCAGTCTACCTGGGCACCTCCCTTCTGATCTGGCTGAACAGTGTTACATCAGTAAAAGGGACGGGAGGGAGATACTTTGTCATTGAATTACTCCTAAACTACAACTCTAACAGAACTGAAATAACACTCTCCATGGCCCAAATACTATGAAGATTAATTAGAGCTGTTTTTATTATGAAACATTACTATCACTTTAACCTTTTAAAGAGGTAAAGTTGCCCTGCTATACTTAGGCAGGTGGCGACTAGCTTAATAATGGTTATTTTACGTCTCAAAAGTAGCCGCTTGTAAAGTAATCCTTAAAGGGATAGTAATACTTTAATATTACTAATCCCCATATTGTAGCTATTTGAAAAATAATTGACTTGCCTCCATAAAGGTTTGAGAGAGGTAACAAAACGCAAAGTTCCCCCCTGCCTCCCCCTTCCCTGAAGTCAGCATTGTACTGACTACAGGGATATCTGGTCTTATTTCAGAGGCGTAACTAGAAGCCACCGGGCCCTGGAGCAAGAATTGCCATGGGGCCCCCCCGCCCACATTGCCGCCCTCATCCACATTGCCCCTTCCACAATGCCCCCTTCATCTCCACATTGCCCCCTTCATCTCCACAATGTCCCCTTCATCTCCACATTGCCCCCTTCATCTCCACAATGCCCCCTTCATCTCATCTCCACAATACCTCTTCCATCTCCACAATGCCCCTTCCACAATGTCCCCCTTCATCTCCACAATGCCCCCTTCATCTCCACATTGCCCCCTTCATCTCCACAATGCCCCCCTTCATCTCCACAATGCCCCCTTCCACAATGTCCCCTTCATCTCCACAATGCCCCTTCCACAATGCCCCCTTCATCTCATCTCCACAATGCCCCCTTCATCTCATCTCCACAATGCCCCCTTCATCTCCACAATGCCCCCTTCATCTCATCTCCACAATGCCCCCTTCATCTCCACAATGCCCCCATCTTCACATTTCCCCTACCTCCAGTACCTGGTGGTCTAGCGGAGTGTCTTTACAGATCTGTGCCTCCTGCGGGACAGATCTCTGTAACTGGAGCTCCCACGCGCCTCTGTAGTAATGCAGAGGCTGGGAGATGATGTCATCTCCCAGTGCTCTGTATTACTACAGCGGCACGCCGAGTGGGAGATCAGGTAAGTGACTGCTGCGGGCGAGGGGGTCGCAGGCTGTGGCCAGGCCCCTGGAGTGATGGGCCCGGTCGCAGGTGCGACCACTGCGACCCCTATTGTTACGCCACTGTCTTATTTTCATCAGGAGGCTCTGTAGCTGAGCCGAGATCGCGTTAGTAAAAAATAATTATTTCACTGAAACGGTCTTCTACATGTGTTTGCAATCCAAGCACATGTAGAAGACCGTTTCAGTGAAATAGTTATTTTTCACTAACACGATCTCGGCTCAGCTGCAGAGCCGCAAGCCTGTCATACAACAGACTTCTCCTGCAGTCAGTACAATGTTGACTTTAGGGAAGGGGGAGGGAGGGGGAACTTTACGTTTTGTTATCTCTCAAATCATAAAGGTTTGAGAGATGAACCTGGGGGCAATTCAATTCTTTTTCAAATAGCAACAATATGGGGAATAGTAATATTAAAGTATTACTATCCCTTTAAGCTTCCAAGACCGGAAGCCAGGCATCAGAGCAGACATCTTGTCTGCACGGCCTACGCTGTCAGTCCTGGTCTCCCTACAGAAGCATTGCACTGGCACCATAAGGGACTGACGGCCCAGGTGCGCAGACTGCACTTACCTGGCCATCAGTCTCGGAAGCTTAAGGATTATTTTACAAGTGTCTATTTTTGAGAGGTAAAATAACTATTATTAAGCTAGTCGCCACCTGCCTAAGTATTGCAGGGCGACTTTACTTAACGTGGTAGTTCTGCTTTAACCTCTTAAGGATCAACAATCCTAGGGGTGGATTGCAGTTAAGCACCACATAGAGGACTTTGGTGTGCCAGCACACATGACTGATGACCATACCTGGGAACTTTTTTCTTGTGGACTCCCCGGAGGGGAGTCCTGTGGTGCCGCAGGGTGGGAGGAGAAAAATTACACGATTCGTGTTAAAATAGGGCAGGGTTTAATCATGTATGGGGAGCCGGGCTTAAAATTTCTGGCCAGAGTTAGAGGAATAGGCTGAGGAAGGAGGAGAAGTGGGAGAGGAGTGGAAGGTACAGACTGGGAGACGCAGAAGTGGGCAGAGTTTCATTAAAAACTCCCCACATCCGGAGAATCAGCCTCTGCCCCAGAGACCCCAGGGCAAATCCAGAGAGTTCCCAGCTATGCCGATGACATGTACCAGCGCACCAAACGGGGATCTGAGAGAGACTGCACCGGTCTTGGAGTGGTCGATTTCAGACCCCGCTAGTGCTTACAGTGCTCTCGCAAGTACGCTGTAAGCACAAAATAAGTGATGTGCCACGACCGTCACCCATTCTTTAGGCAAGGAAACCGGTGAAGGTCCTGACACATCACTGGTCCTTATGGGGTCAAAGGCCAGTGTAATGAGGAACATATTACTTAAAAATGGGCTGCACACCCCTCTGGTTGTTAAAGGGCTACGTACGCTTATGCACTCTGCCTGCTTCAGTTTTAAAAAACTGCCAACAGTTATCATGTCCGCCTCCTTGTACATGACTTCCAGCACTGATCTGAAGATGTTATCTCATAAACAAAGGCACAAGGGCAGAATTCCTAGGGGCCATTCGAATTTTCTGACTATAGTAAGATAAGTGAGCAATTATTAGGAGGTATTCATTCTCCTTTAATACTTACAGTTGGTAAGACTACGATGTTCGTGCTCACAGTGACCAACTGTACATTTTAACAGACAAGATGGAGGTCAGTATACCTCTTGCTGTGGAGCTACAAGGAGAGTTCACATCTATTACTTGTTATCATTTGTAAGTAACTGAACAATATACTATTATAATTATCTAGTTAGAGTCTATGTAACCTCAGCTATATCTAAGGATATAGATTCCTTCTAAAAAAGGATATTTTCATCTGGTTGATAGTCTGTTTGAAGAACCAGCGTTAGCAAGTTAAGTCCGATCTCCAAGGCCAGGTTTTAACCCCTTAACAACTGCCTGATCGGATGACCGTTAAGGACCACAGTGCATATTATTCTGGGATGGCAGAGCGGCGTGCAGCCGTGCTTCCATCCCAGAATTCCATGACGTACAGGACCATCACTGGTTCTTAAACATGGCGGTCCTTAAGGGGTTAAGTCTATCCCTATTTAAGCTGCATTAGATCAATCAAAACAGTTTAGTCTCTTGAGATAAACTAGCTATGTTTAAAAAATTCAGAACTAGTGGTAGTATATGAGGACTTGAGTTCCCCAACACTGTCATCTACCCTACCACTTGACCAACGTTTTTGCCACAACCCATAAACAAGACATTATGCATCAGGGAACAAACTCCTGCTGACCCATCAGCAACACTTTATACAGGGGCTAAATGTGTGCCAGCTGAGGATGGTGGGAATTGTACTCCAACAATGGCTGGAGACCACTTCTCTGAATTAGATGAACATTGACTTTGAGTGTGTCATTAAGTGGGTAGCTTTGTGGCCCTGGTGACCCACCTCTTTCCATTCCAACTTTAAAGGAAAACTGAAATCTGCCCTCTCACCTTTGTTTTAGACATAACATCTTCAATCAGTCCTGAATATCGTGCGCATGGAGGCAGGCATGATTTGCTAGCAGGACCCCAGAACCTTAAACTCCACCCATTGGAACATCTGCATTGTTTTCAAACAAAAGAAGGCAGAGTGCATTAGCCTCAGAACATAACAATGTGCCGTAGGCAGAGTTTGAGGTCCAAGAGTCCTGCCAGCAACAGTGGACATGACCTCCATACTGACTGAAGATGTCATCTCTTGAAACAAGGAGCAAGGACAAAATTCATAGGGACATTAGAATGTTCTGGTTATAGTAAAATAAGTGAGGGTTATTATAAGGACGTGTTACTGTTCCTTTAAGTCTGATGGGAAGATTACAGCTGTCTTCAGATGAATGAAGAATAGAGTAATGCACTTAATGGGCAGTAGGCGATACTTTGTAGACACAGTTGCCAAAAGCCTTCATAAATCTTTACTAAGTGCCTCGGTTTATAGTGAGACCTCATAGAAGGGGCTGTTGATAAGTCGCAGTGCAATAAATTCTGCATTCCATAGTTGCACATACTAAGCAGGGATTGTAATAAACACTTAGGGAGCAGCTCTTGCAAAAATGCACATTCAAAAAGACCAAATACTAATAATTTCCACTTATAAAGGCCAACTCAACCAGACTTGGCACAAAAATTACTTTTCTGATTAAAATGACATTTTATGTGCAAAAACAACAAAAAAAAGTTACTTCTACCATAAAACGTAGTATATTATTTTGTAACCATTTGAGTGCCAGAGAGAAAATCAATGCATTGCAAAGTTAGTTGTTGGGACACCCCTCTGGCACCCAGATGGTTAACATACGTTTTTGAATGTCCTTTATTTTTAACACTTCAGATGCTGGTGATGTCTGTAGGAGATGAGGAGGGGTCTTATGTATAAATCAAAGTGGAAAAATTGTGGGCTGCATTAACCCGTTAAGTGCCAGAGGTTTTTTTAACCCTTTGAGTGCCAGAGGGGTACTCAACGCAATGTGTTGCGTACCCCTCTGGCACTCAAAGGGTTAACCCCCTGAATGCGAAAAAGGTCTCAGACCCATTGCAAACAAATGTCTTGGTGATCTCTCTCTCTTACAAGGATTTTAATGCCCCATTTTCTTTGTTCGGACATTTTATATACGCCAGGCGGTGCTGAAGATTTGTTCCAAAATTGTTCCACCTTTGTTTGTACATAAGATCATAAATCTGCTCCATTGGAAAGGAACTTGGTGGGGAGATTTATAAACACGGTATTGAGCAAAAATAAACGTTAAAATGGCTGTATCGGTGCCTTCGATAGTTTTGGAATGCCAGTTTAGGAGGAAAATTTGGAATGCCAGTTTAGGAGGAAAATTTGGAATGCCAGTTTAGGAGGGCTGTAAGCCATGTAGTCAATTTTTTTAATGGAGTAACAGAGTTTGTAAAAAATTGCACTGCAAATTTATAAAGAAATGTCGATATTTGCTTTTCGGCCGAATCTTAACGCCAGGTATATACTGTCCTTACAGGGACAGTAATGCTGCTTAACAAATACATAAAGTTTTGTAGAAATTAAAAAAATAAACGCTATGCCACAAATCCTATCTCTCAAACTGCTATGGTTTGAGAGATATCCTCTGTTAAAGACCCCCCCCTCCATCCCCTTCTCCTGACGTCAACTGTAAGCTGACAGCAGGCAGTGGCGTAACTATAGGGGTTGCAGGGGTCGCACTCACGACCGGGCCCGTCACTCCAGGGGCCTGGCTGCCCCTGCGACACCTCTGCCTGGCGCCCGCAATCTCCCTCTGGCGCTCTAGTAATGCAGAGCGCTGGGAGATGACATAATCTCTCAGTGCTCTGCATTACAGAAGAGGACTGCACGAGAGGTCAGCATGCCAACCCGTCTGTCCCGCCACTCCACTGGGGGCATTTTGGAGATTGGGGGGGGGCATTGTAGAGGGCCCGGGCGCCAATGTGGTTGGGGGTGTCCAATGTGGTCGGGGGTGGGGAGGGCCATGGCACTTCTTGCACCAAGGCCCGAAGGGTTCTAGTTACGCCTCTAAAGGTCCTGGTTTGCAAGCAAACTTTTTAGACCATTCCAAAGAAGTAATTGTTTTTTAAATCGCTCTGTTGAGGCTCTGCTGAAGAGCCTCCTCGTGTCGGCCGACACAGATCTCCTTCTGTCAGCTTTAGAGCTGACATCAGGAGAAGAGGAACTTTAGCAGAGGATATCTCTCAAACCATAGTGGTTTGAGAGATAGGATTTGTGGCATATTGTTTATTTTTTAACCTTTGCAGAACTATAAGATTTTTTTATGGAGTAATAACCCCATATTTATAAAAATGCCTTAAATCATTTATCAATCAGCCCTGACATTGTCTCCAGATGGCATGACTTCACAAGAATGGTTTTTATAAATCCCCCCCTTGGGCCTTATTTATCAAGCTGAAGAGGTGCAGTTCTGGGGCAAAACAAGTGCCTCAGAGGGAGAATTAATATTCCTACTTATTTAAATGGAACATTTCACGCCTTGAATGCTAAAGAGGTCTCCATTGCATTACTTTGTAATACATTTTAAGCATCTTCACATTCTAGGGGTTAAAAGCCCCATTAACCTCTTAATGCCACAACATGACAGGACGGTCACTGCGGTCCTGACATTAAGGACAGGTCATGGTCCTTGCAAGTCATGGAGTTTTGGGATAACAGCGCAACTGCATGCCGCGCTGACATCCCAGAATTCATTGCGAAAAAATTTAAAAAGGCTCCATGGTCTTTAACAGCCTCCCACCCATGGATCAGGTGGTCATTAACCTCTTAAGGGCCAGGGTCCTGGGAATTTGCATTCCCTTAAGGACCACTTTGATCCTCTCTGATGCACCTGTATACGTGACCTGTTACGAGTACCGGAGTGCCGCATTGGGGAATGAGAGAGACGCTCAAGTCTTGGAGAGGTAAATTTCAGACCCCATTTTTAACTTACAGCGCTCCCGGAGGAAGTTAAATGTACATGACGTGCTATGGCTGTCACCAGTCCTTATGGCAAAAACTGAGTGATGGCCATAATACATTACGTGGTCCTGAAGGCGTTAAGGTGTTAAATTCAGTGGGAGTTTGTGGACCTGTTGTCTTGAATTTTTGTTTTACATATCTGAAAATTTCATTCAAAACTTCTATGTGTCAGTTTAACTAAAATGCCAGCATACATATATAGTTCAGGAAATACACACACTTTCATTTCTGGAAAAAGTGAAAGTCACCTGGTGCAGCACAGTGCTTAATTAGCATATGAAACATCACTGAAACCTTCATTAACATATACAACACCAACGAAAATGCTTTATTAGCATATAAATCATCACTGAAAAACTTAATTAGTATATGGAATGTCGCTGATAACACAAGGGTACTGCAATTGGCATATATTAGCATATTGTAACTGTACATGTGCTGGTCTTTTGGCTACCATCACACATAGCCAGTTTATAATGCAGATTTCAAATATGCAGACTTCATCAATATGAAAAGTCCCCAGTCCCAGTTCTTCAGGTAGTTTGCCCCAGTATTGTACCTCTTTAACTTGATGAATAAGATCCTATGATGGAATGCAAGAAAGTAGATCATTAGCTATTTTTGAAAAATATACATTGATATGCTATTTGCAATTGCTCACGTTTTGATGTTAGAAACATATTACATGCACATTACATAGCACGTGCTCCTAAATTAAAGGGATAGTAATGTTTCACAAAAACAGCAGCTCCAATTAATCTTCATAGTATTTAAGCCATAGAGAGTGTTATTTCAATACTGCCAGAGTTGTAGTTCAAGAGTAATTGAATGATAAAGTATGCCCCTCCCACCTCTTTTACCTAGTGTAAGCCACCTCCCCTCAGATGTGGAATCTGGTCTTGGGACCAGACAAGTCACAGCAAGGTACAATCTTCTTACTGTGATCATAAGGAAACAACCCCCCATCCGCCAACAGGTTTTTCAGGTTTTTCCTTATGATCACTGAAGATTGTCCCTCTCTGCGATCCATCTGGACAGTCTTGCTGCTCTGAGGTGAGCAGTGTTACATCAGTAATAGAGGTGAGAGGGGGATACTTTGTCATTCAATTACTCTTGAACTACAACTCTGACAGTATTCAAATAACACTCTCCATGGCCCAAATACTATGAAGATTAATTGGAGCTGCTTTTATTGTGAAACATTACTATCCCTTTAATAGTAAAGTTAGCTAGATTTATGAAAATGTGTGTTAACAGCATTGCTGAATTAGGCACAATATCTAATCCTCTCACAAAATGGTGAACATTTTTGTAACTCCCCCTTTTTGAATTGCATTCTCCAAAAAAATGTGCAATTCAGTAATATTTTGGCGCCAATCAGTTTTCCATCAAAAGTATATTGCAAACAGATTGTGTAAGTTTCTGATACTCCCCCCTATGGGCTTTAATTATTAAAGGGATGGTAATATCTAGTTTAAACTTTATTTATTATTATAGGCATTAAAAAATATTAAGAACTATGTAAGTCTTATCTCTCAAACCTTTATGGTTTGAGAGATATTCAAAACTAAAGTTCCCTCTTCTTGTCTGTTTTAGCCAAGTCTGCCATCTAGCTGACAGACTTGAATTCTGGTCCGCAGACCGGCTGTCGGCTCTTCAGCAGAGCCGAGATCACGATCTTTAAAAAGAACTACATCATAGGAACAGTCTACAAAGTGTGCTTGCAAACCAGGCACACTTTGTAGACAGTTCCAGTGAAGTAGTTATTTTTAAAGATTGTGATCTTGGCTCTGCTGAAGAGCAGCCGGTCTGCGGACCAGAATCCAAATTTGTAAGACAGAGCACTGATGTCACAGAAAGGGGAACGTTATGTTCGATTATGTCTCAAACCAGAAAGGTTACATAGCTCTTAATATTTTTTAATGCCTATAATAATAAATAAAGTTTAAACTAGGTATTACTATCCCTTTAAAGTCCGGATTGTAATGGTTAGAAAAAAGTTCACCATTTTTTCAATTTTCATATCATACTCAATGAGAAAATTCCTGGATATTTTACTTTAACACTCAAATCTCCTGGTCTGAGCAGATGAAGACAATGTTATTTTTTTGGGAAAAAAAGCATATACATACATAGATGTGATATAAGCATTTGTTTCTCGATTTAGTTAATAGGAATTGCTACTATATATATATATATATATATATATATATATATATATATATATATATATATATATATTACGGATTATCTAGTGTACTGTAATCAAGCAGATTAGACACAACAGTGAACAATAGATCATTGATAATTCCAACAAGGATTTATGCAAAAGATCAAGTTGAAATGTTTTAGAGATTAGCTTATTTATTACATTCCTGTGTCTCATATACTTATTAATAAACCCAGAGGTGTAACTAGAAGCCACTGGGCCCTGGTGCAGAAATTGCAATGGTCCCCCGACCACATTGCCCCAAGTCTCCATATTTCCCCCCATTGCACCCAATCACCACATTCCCCCCATCTCCACATTGCTTCCACATTGCCCCCCAATCTCCACATTGCCTCCCATCTGCACATTGCCACCACATTGCCCCTACTGACCCCCCCCCCCGTCCATCTCCTACCTCCCTGGTGGTCTAACCGCATGGCATGAGAGGTCTGTGCCTCCTTCGGCACAGACCTCTATAAAGCTGAAGCTCCCGTGCAGTTCTCAGTACTGAAGAGAGCCGGAGAGGGAGATCAGCTGTTAGAGGTCTGTACTGAAGAAGTCACAGACCTACTTGCTACAGGTGCTGGGTGTGGGGTCGCAGGGGGAGGACGGGCCCCTGGAGTGACGGTCCTGGTCACATGTTCGACCCCTGCAACCCCTATTGTTACGTCAGTGAATAAACCAAACACTGAGACTGATATACTGTGGAGCATTTCTGGACCAAACCCACTGAACCATAGGTAACAAATAAAAATAGCCATTTTTAATAGCCCCAACTAAATCAATGGAAATGTTTATTTTTCACCTTTAGTGCTGTTGGGCTGCTCCAGAATTGTTCCCATTCCTCTCAGTGAAGAAGAACAAAATATTACATCATGAATTCATTCTACAGGAAAAATCCCCAGAGAAAAAGGACACGGAAAACCCCTAATGGTAATGAAATCAACTTCATATTTGCAAATAATAAAACGATGTTCACTGACTGCTCAGTCTTATATAATTTTAACGTTGGAAGAGACCGTTGTCTAGTGAGAGCAAAAATCAAAATTGACTGCAAGATTGAAAGAAAATGATTGAGTCAACAATCGTGAAGCTCGACACTAGCCAGCTATTGAAAACAGAAGAATTTTGAGTTAGCACTGTATAATCACTGCAGTCTGCTGCTAGACCTTCCAGACACAGAAATGTCAACCCACAGTGAAAAAAGTTATTGAGATTATCACAGACACTGCCCATGCCCTTGCACCTATGTTACACTGCATCTGAAGGGTTAAATTCTTTGATTGACAGAGGTGGATATACAGACTTGAAGATGGGTAGATTTTCCTTTATTGCAGCATTACATGATCTTACAGGAAGCTTGATGGTTAACAGCATTGTTACAGCGTTTCAATGTTTAATTAAGTTTGCATGATGTTCTTTTAGCATGACAGACAGCATTGTTGGTATATGCTGTCAGGTCTTAATCTACAATGCCCAATGACTGAATATATATATACCTTAAAGAGTCTTTAAACATGGTCAGTAGTACCTCACAAGAATAGAAAATATGTAATCAGTTTGTATATTTCAAACATGGATAATACACACTGTGGAGCCTCCTACGTCATGAATATGTAATTATCTAGATTATCTTAAAGAACCACGTGTTATGCTTATATATACATTTTGATTGATTGGAACAGAAGGCTAGGCTATGAGGTAACTGTTGGTGGGGATTGAAGACCCTTAGCTATTCTTAACTTAAAAGGATAGTAATGGTTCAGAAAAACAGCAGCTCCAATTAGCCTTTTTAGCATTTGGGCCACAGAGAGTGTTATTTCAATACTGTCAGAGTTGTAGTTCCAGAATAATTGAATGATAAAGTTTCCCCCTCCCTCCCCTTTTACCTAGTGTAAGCCCCCTCCCCTCAGATGTGGAATCTGGTCTTAAGACCAGACAGCTCACAGCAAGGGACAATTTTCTTACTGTGAGAACAATGAAAGTCCTGCCCCCCTTGGCAGGTTTTTCAAGTTTTTCCATTATGTTAATTGAAGATTGTCCCTCTCTGCAAGCCATCTGGACACCATGTTGTTGCTCTGAGGTGAGCAATGTTAAATTAGTAAAAGGGGCAGGAGGGGGATACTTTATCATTCAATTACTCTTGATCTACAACTCTGACAGTATTGAAATAACACTCTCCATGGCCCAAATACTATGAAGATTAATTAGATCTCCTTTTATTTTGAAATATTACAATCCCTTTAACTCTGACACTAGTATTACTGCTGACTTATCACAAATGGTCTGTTAATATAATTTAAAGAAACAGCCATTTTAGATTTAACAACCTACTATAACACCCAAATAGCAAAAGAAACAGTTTCCATGATAAACTGTTAAGCAATATGGCAATATGGTAATATTAGAAACAGGGTAGAATATGTAGAAATGTGGAAGACCATAAGGAAGGGCATTAAAGAAGAAACACGCACGTTCAATGTTGAGTTCATCAAAAGGACGCTGGAAGAAAATCAAGGGCTAAAGAAAGCAAAACAAAAGACACACACAGGAGCCAAATGTTTGCATTAAAGCTTGAAGATGGTACAACAGCAAAAACTCAACAACAAATAGTAAAACAAATGGAATAATTTTTTTCTTCAAATCTTTATAAGGATGAAGGACAACTGAATGCAGTACCAGAGGCTGAAGTTGTGCCAGATGTTTTGGTAGAACAAATATAATCTGCAATAAAATCAAAGAAAAACAGAAAGCAACTGGACCTGATAAAGTTACTATTGTAATGTTGAAAGCCGGTAGTTAACCCTTATTCAAAGCCCTAGCTAAACTGTTTTCAAAATGCCTACTACTACTTGGCAAAGTCCATTAGAAAAATGCAGAAGTCACCCTACTGCACAAAAAACATGAAAAGGAGAATCTAAAAAACTATTGACCAATAAGCCTATTGCTAGTGGTCTCCAAGATTTTCACATAGATACTAACAAGAAGAATGGACATAATACTTAAAGGGATAGTACTACTTCAGTTTATCTTTATTTTATTTTGTAGGCAGTAAAAAAACATGAAGAACGATATAAGTCTTATCTCTCTAACCTTTATGGTTTGAGAGATATTCACAAGCAAAGTTTCCCCTCCCGCCCCTTTTACCTAGTGTAAGCCATCTCTTCTCAGATGTGGAATGCAGTCCATAGACCAGACAGATAACAGCAGGGGACAATCCTCTTCCTATGAGAACAATGAAAGCCCTACCCCCCTGACAGGTTTCAGGTTTTTCCATTATCTTAATTGAAGATTGTATACTTTGTATACTTTGAAACGCGTCTGAATAGGCATGATTAACTTTTTTTATACATTGGCATAAGTTTATTAATAATATTGCTTTTTTAAGCATTATGGATTCTATATTCTTTTTTCTTTCTGGAAGGCATATGTGACCGTATCAGGGCGGTTATATTACACTGTTTGATCATTGCTGGTTGTCTTCACAACCGGCACATGTGGTGACAAGTGTGAGTACCACCAAGTGTCTAGCACAAAGGCTTAAAGATTGTTCTGGTCACACCCACAACAATATTTGCATGTAGCCAGCACAGCTAAGGTGACCTTCAAATGTAGTGCTCTAGGCAGATTCCTGCTTTGTCTAATGGGAAATCCAGATTTGGTCATGCATTTACAGGTCTAACGAAAAGTTACAAGAAATAAAAGTTACAAGTACCAAGAAGATGTTTTCCTTCTAAGGGTACAAAACTGTTTTGGAAAAGAGCTGTAGGAGTTGAGAGGGTAGGTGTAAGTGCTCAGTTGGGTATGGATTAGCAGGGTGTTAGACCACCCACAAATCCAAACTCACATTTATATTATTATTTTACATCCTCTATTATGAACCACTGACATTAGCCTTCTGGTATGTTTAATGTCTGGCTTGTTTATGCCCTGACTTACTGCATGCCTCTCACTGGGTTTAATACGTATTATCTTTTATTTATAGAGTGCCAACAAATATATGTTCTGGTTGACAGGGTAATAAAGCCAGCTGATAAGTGGAAGGCTGATACATTCTGACGCACTTTAGCCTAACCTGCTCTAAAACCGAATCCAATGAAATTACTAGTGCCAGTTACATTATACATTACAGATTAATAATTTTGTATTATTGCTAGTATAAAGTAACACATAACCCTTTGTATGACACAGGGTTGTGAATCATAATGCAGAGCATATCCCTATGTTACTCAAAGGGTTATAGTGACCCTTACACAGGTATAGCGCAATGAGTTGGATCCTTTCTGGCACTCAAAAGACTTAATAACAATTTTGTTGATTTTCTGAAATCTTAGAGAATCACCTATATCTTGTATTATCAATTTTAGTTTAATAAACTAATGTCTAAGGTATTTAGATGCATAGATTATGCTAATCACAGTATAAATTATGCTAATCACAGCATGACATATAGGAACTTCCTGTCATCATTCTACATTACCTCCCCCACTCACTCACACTTAACTCTTTCAGTACTAGCTGAGGTTTTACAACATACAGATGATTTTTTTTATCTCTTTGAGTGCCAGAGAGGTACGCAGCGCACTGCAGAGAAATGTGTTGCATACCTCTCTGGCACTCAAAGGGTTAAAATAATTTTGATGCCGATACTGTTTTAACCTCTTTAGTGTTAGAGAGGTCTTCAACAAATTGTTGAGAAGCAATGTGTTGACGAACTCTTAAGTATTTATGGGGTAAACCCTTTGAGTGCCAGAGGGGTACATAACGCATTGCTTTGCAATCCGTTGTGTACCCCTCTGGCACTCAAAGGGTTAAAGAGTTTCAGTCTTAGTGTTTCATGGGGATTTTATTTAAAACATTTTGATTTCATGATAGTAAAATGTTTAACCTTTTTCATGCCAGAGTGGTGTCATGCGTTACATACTCCTCTGACACTCAGACGGATTAAGAACAGGGGCGTAGGAACCAGGGGGGATCCCCCCAGGAAATTATGCTGAGGATAAAGTAGTATCCTTTACCCCGGTCTAACAGGAAGCTGTTCACCGAGCACAACGAGCAGCTTCCTGTCAGACCAAGTAGAGGATCAGAACCTCCTCTACAGCGGTCCGCTCGGCAATGCTACAAAGAGGGTCTGGGGGGGCAAAGTGAGACACAGGGGGGCTGGAGGGGTAAAGAAACACACAGGTGGGCTGGGGAGCAAAGTGACACACAGAGGGGCTGTTGGGAGGCAAAAAAATTCTATCTCCCCTATATTTGTGTGGGTTCCTATGCCTCTGGTTAAGAACCACTGCTTGAGAGACCTCTATATTATTCAACAGGTTAAAATCAAGATTTAAACCTTTGATTGTCAGAAGGGTACAAAATACATTGCTCTGCAATTCTTTGTGTACCCCTCTGTCACTCAGAGGGTTAAATTACTGGGAATTTTGTGAATGTTTGTTTGTTCCCTACCAGGCAGTTGGCTTTCTCCATAGTTTCTCCTCTTTTATTTGCGTATATGGCCCATATTCAATAATATTAAAGAGATAGTAATATTTCACAATAAACGCAGCTCCAATTAATTTTCACAGTATTTGGGCCACGGAGAGTGTTATTTCAGTACTGTCAGAGTTGTAGTTCAAGAGTAATTGAATGATAAAGTATCCCCCTTCCGCCCCTTTTACTGATGTAACACTGCTCACTTCAGAGCAGCAAGACTGTCCGGATGAATTGCAGTGAGGGACAATCTTCAGTGATCATAAGGGAAAACCTGAAAAACCTGTCAAGGGGGGCAGGGTTTTCCTTATGCTCACAGTAGGAAGATTGTCCCTTGCTGTGACCTGTCTGGTCAAGAGACCAGATTCCACATCTGAGGGGAGGTGGCTTACACTAGGTAAAAGGGGCGGGAGGAGGATGCTTTATCATTCAATTACTCTTAAACTACAACTCGGTCAGTACTGAAATACTACTCTCCATGGCCCAAATACTATGAAGATTAATTGGAGCTGCTTATATTTTGAAACATTACTATCCCTTTAAGAAGTGTTTTCATTGTAAAGAAATGTGTTGTACAACTCTCTGGTCCTTAACCCTTTGAGTGCAGACGGGTATGCAACACATTGCTTTGCAATGCTTTTCGTACCCCTCTGACACTCAAAAGGTTAAAGGGTTAAGGGGTCGTTTATATTACAGACGGCTATTTTAACCAACTTCGTCCAAAATTTGAGCTTGGTAACATGCCATACACTTGCACTGAAACACTTGGCACTGGCAATTACATTCCAGACTGATTGCTTTTTAAAGCTCAGATCTGTGGTCAAAAAGCTAATTTAATCTCCGGCAGCTTCAGCCTGTTGAATTAACCTTTTATAGTTGTCTGAGTGCAGAAAGCAATATATATATATATATATATATATATGACACTTGCATAAAAGAGGCACTCTCACTCTACAAGTCCATTGCCTGGGTGCTACAATTTCTGCCAAAATCATACATATACCAATCGAAAAAGCACCCTGAGGACTTTCAATAACATGAAAAAGTAGATTTTATTCTAATAGATCAATGTTTCAGTTATCACATAGTAACCTTCATCATGGATGTCTACATAATAAAACAACCTTCTATTTATCCCCTCTAGTGAACAAACGGGCGCCAAAACAGAGCTAAGTGAATGGACAACACATTACATCATGATTGGCATACTGAACCACCAACCGGTTAAGGTGCCTTATAATAAATAAATAATCAAGTGATTAAACTTAAAATCTAGAACCCAAATATTCTCAACACAGACTACATACATAATGCATGACTAAAAATCTTGAGACACAACATTGTTTCTCGCTCTTATAAAACAGTGCCAGGTTGAAATATACTACACTCGTTAGGATGTCTAACCTGTACATGACATCCCGATTGACCGATTGCATGTATATAACACAACACAATAAGATCAATACGAGTGAAGGTTCCGCTAGTATAATACTCATCAAAAAAATATATTTTTGTGCTGTCGAGCTATACACACTACAAGGCTCTATATATACCAACTTGTCTCGTAACACAGAGACTATAATCATATGAGCATAGATCATAGCGGACACCTGTATTTCAAAACTGGACTCTGTGCTGATGCGCTTTGTATATCTCAAATTAGTCACATAAATACAAAGTTACTATAGAGGATAGAACTCACTATAGCGCTCCCTTTATGGAACTGACAAAACGTCGGAAACTTGCTTCAATGGGTCACAATTAATGCAGACACCTACATTACACTCCAGGGCATCTTCGATCGCTTTGCGTCAAAACAAATTGCCTGGAGTCAAATGAGGACATCAACCAGAGCACCCTCTATCGGACACAGACCCACTCATTACCAAATTAACGCAATAGATTAGTAACGCTACATACAATGTATCTCTCCAAAATATACACACCGATCTAGCGATCTAGTAATAGCTTATCCCAGTTCCTCTTGACGAATGGACAAAGAATTTAATCCACAAGTCAAGTGGAACCGGAAATCAACACACTGCCACAAATTTATAACATCTACATAATGATCAGGGTTAATCTGGTACCTCATAGCTTGAGATTTAACACATATATACTAAAGAAAATGCCCATATTAAAAGTATGAGCCTTCATTTATAAAAGCATCAGACATACATAATCCCTATAAGGCAAATTCATTTTTTAGTTTACAAAGTAATCATATTCCACCAAAAACTCATACTCCTTTAACCCTGCAAATAGCTAAGGGAAAAAGCAAAGTAATTGGAAGAGATGGGGGCAATGTGAGGGCAAGTGGGCGCTGATGGGGGCAAGTTGGAGCTGATGGGGGCAATGTGAGAGCAAGTTGGAGCTGATGGGAGCAAGTTGGAGATGATGGGGGCAATGCGAGGGCAAGTTGGAGCTGATGGGGCAAGTTGGAGATGATGGGGCAATGTGGAGATGATGGGGCAATATGAGGGCAAGTTGGAGCTGATGGGGGCAATGGAGATGATGGAGGCAAGTTGGAGATGATGGGGGCAATGTGGAGGGCAAGTTGGAGCTGATGGGGGCAATGTGAGGGCAATATGAAGCTGATGGGGGGTAATATGGAGCTGATGGGGGCAATATGGAGCTGATGGGGGGCAATGTGAGGGCAATATGGTTATGTGGGGGGTAATGTGGTGATTTGGAGCATTGTGTAGATGTTCAGTGGAGATGGCCGATGTGGGGGGAAGGCGCTTCAGATTTCTGTGCCTACAGGCTCCTAAGATGTAAATCCGGCCCTGTCCGCTCAAGAGACGGGGGGAAAAGGAATCCTGCCCATGTGAAAGGAGTGGAGGAAAAATAAAGTCGAGACAAAAGCTTTACCGGAAAAATATATAAGGTTAAAACCGGGATTTCAAGCAACCTGCTCGCGTCAACACAGTGAGTGTCACAGTACCTTGTAGCGCTACTGCTTCTGGAGATGCTTACAGTGACGCTCCAGCATCATTTCCACCAGCGGTTGGACGCATCAATGCTAGATGTGTCATCTGCAGGAGCGAGGCTTCAGCATGCTGCAGGCCTCTGTTTATGTGTTTGAGGCCTGTAGTCTCCTCCTACCTTCTTCCTCCCTCTGAGCTGCTCCTCCTACCTACTTCCTGAGGAGGGGTTTAAAGGGTTGACTGAGTCCTGACTCAGTTACCATTACGTTGTTGTTCTGAGCAGTTCATTATCTTGTATTCCTGATTCCTGTGTAAGACCTGGCTTGTCTGTCCATCCATTCTGGTGTTGACCTGTGGCTCTGTCTGACTATTCTCCTTGTGCAGTCCGATTAGGCTCAGATATCCTTTCTGGTGCAAACCTGTGGCTCTGGCTGACTACCCGCTCCGTGTATGTCCTAGGCTTGCCTGACTACCCACTGTGGTGTTGACCTAGGGCTCTGTCCACTGTGCATCCAGCATTCTTTCGCTTCAGTGGATATCCTATCTGGTGCAAACCTGTGGCTCTGGCTGACTACCCGCTCCGTGTATGACCTTGGCTCGTCTGACTATCCTATCTGGTACTTACTAGAAGGCCCTGTCTGTTCGCTCCATGTGTTGGTTCCGTTCCTCAGATATCCTTCCTAGTACTGACCTGGGGCTCTAGCAGACTCCTAGCTACTGTCTGCAGGCTTGAATCAGTAGCTTCCGTGTTGCATACGATATAGACTCCGCTCCTAGACTGACTGCAGCTTGAGTCAGTGCTAGATCTGGGCATTACCATACCTCGAGACTCCAGTAGGCTGAAGCCTTGTCTCAGACAGTGTGGTGGAGATATTAGGAGACTGCTATTCCTGATACAATACTCGCCTCTTTGATCACCCACTATGTGTATATATATATATATATTGTGTTACTGTTATTATTCTCAAAATAAAAGTTATCTTAACTATATCTTCTGACTCCTGGTTTTGCTTGCCAACCGTAACATTGAGTCAAGTAGCGGAAAGGATAAACATTCTGCCCGCACCTGTTTACTATATCTAGTCGGTGTAACAAATTGTTTGTATCCATATTGCTTAGATACCATATGCTACAAAGGAACCGGCTTATTAAGCATATAACAACAGATACCAACTAATACGGAATATATATACTTCCATGCTATAGACAGTTCCCTAATTGAAGGCTGGAGATCACCGGCATATTTTTCAATATATATTTTGGTGAACAAGGACATTTTATTTTGTCTGATTTCTGATAGATATGAATAAATCATATGTATGATATAGTGCTGATTTATTGCCATTTTAGATTGTTGAATAAATATATATTTTTATTATCTTTTGCCATTCCTACATATTTATTTTAGATCCAAGCGCTTCTTCCCATATTTTTTCTTCCTGTCTAATATTCCACCCTGGGACTGTGTACACGCAACTGCTTCTTATGACAGTGTAGTTCTGTATACACATTAATGAGGTTCAAAGTGTTGTAGATCTCTCAAGAGTTAAAAGCTTAAAGGGATAGTAATACTTAGTTTTAACTTTATTTTATTTTGTAGGCATTAAAAAAACATGAAGAATGATATAAGTCTTATCTCTCAAACCTTTATGGTTTATGAGATATTCACAAGCAAAGTTTCCCCCTCCCGCCCCTTTTACCTAGTGTAAGCCATCTCTTCTCAGATGTGGAATGCAGTCCATAGACCAGACAGATAACAGAAGGGGACACTCTTCTTCCTATGAGGACAATGAAAGCCCTGCCCCCCTTGACAAGCTTTTCAGGTTTTTCCCTTATCTTAATTGAAGATTGTCCCTCTGTGCAATCTACCTGGGCTCCTCCCTTCTGCTCTGGCTGAGCAGTGTTACATCAGTAAAAGGGGCGGGAGGGGGATACTTTGTCATCGAATTACTCTTGTACTACAACTCTGACAGAACTGAAATAACACTCTCCAAAGTCCAAATACTAATTAGAGCTGCTTTTATTATGAAACATTACTATCCCTTTAATTTACAACAATAGTAATTGTTTCTCCTCTATGATGCAGTTGGTTTGCCCCGGAACAGTACCTTTTTTACTTTTATACATAAAGGCCACAGTTACTTAACATGTCATAGAAACTGTTATGTACAGTGAGTTCAAAGTTGAATTTTTTACATGCAATATCACAGTGGCCTGAAATTGTACAGTGGTGCTGTTGGTACACCATCCTATGGAGATTTATGGTCCCAGGACCAGAGTTGTCCATAAGATGGAGTAGCAACAGCGCCACTGTACAATTTCAGGCCACTGTGATATTGCACCTAAAAAAATTCAACTTTGAAAATTAATAACTTTTGAATGAAACACCTTTCAGCAGTGGGAGTACTCTTGTTTTACTCAGGGGGATAACCCCTACAACATATTTTTTTTTACGTTTTAAGTATTACTATCCCTTTAACCCTTTGAGTGCTAGAGGGATTCACTGGGCACCAGCACCCCCTCCCCACCCAAATAAAATGCAGTGTCCTTGGTGCCCTGCTGACTATTCCTTTCCTTCTCACTCCCAAAAATATTTACTGGAAGGAACTGCAGCTCCACCCTTCTCAAAGACTGCCAGGGCCATTTTTAGGGTAGGGCACAATTGGCAGGGGCAGGGGATTGTGGCAAGGTTGGGGAGGGCAGCGGATTGTGGCCGGGTTGGAGGGAGGTGGGTGGATTGGCAGGGGGGGCATCAAAATGCACCTTCGTCTGTGTAGACAAAAATCCTTGCACCAGCCCTGGAGACTTTTCCCATGCTAGAAAGCTCTCAATGCTTTGCAGTGGTTTGCAGGCATCTCCAGAACTCAAGGGGTTAAGCATGCATTGAGATCAAAGGAAAACTGTTTAACATATACTAGGATCAAAATGATTTTACACTTTATAACCCCTTATAGCACCAGAGTGTTGAGCAACATATTACTTCTCAATGCATTGCACATTCCTCATGTCCTAAAGAGTGTTAAAGGGGATGTATCGCATTACAAAAATTTTTTACCATATGTTTTGTTAATAAACATACAGGAAAGCTGTTTTTTTTTAAATCTAAGTACTTACAAAGATATTATATCTTCTGTAATGTGCACTTCCATATAATGTCCACAGCACAGCTCTTCTACATGTCCTTTTCCTCCTCCCACCTCCTTCCCAGCTGCCCCAGCGAGTGTGTTCGCTCTTCCCTTCGGTGTGCTGTGAATGGCTTCTATTGTTATATCAAGCTCCGGTTAGCATTATACTGAGGTTGCACTAGGGTATGAGGAAAGGGTTGAACTTGATGGACTTGTGTCTTTGTTCAGTCTAATTTACTATGTTTCTATGTTACTATAGCCTTTGTATTTTATAACATATCACTCACAAATACTGTATTAGCTTTTCAGTGAGCGCTAAACTGTTGATGCTGCCTGGGAGGCCAGTGTGGCAGGAGTAGTGTGCAGCCTCCTGGGCCTTCTCGTCTGACTCCAGCTGTTGGGGCTGGCAGTGCTGGTGGTGCTTACCATATATTCCAGGATGTGATGGCTGTAGACAACAAAAGAAAAGAAAGGTTATGTTATAGAATCTTGTGTCAAACCAACTGCACTATAGAGGACTAATACAAATCCCAATAAGACTATTGATTTGTGATTTTAACCCATTGAATGTTTGAAAGATTTGCAACAGAGCAAAATAAAGCATTGGAAACCAACCTAGCATTCAAGGAGTTAAAAATAAAATAGAAATTAATTCATATTGGGATTATTTTTTGTCCCCCATGGTACAGTAGCATTACCAATAAAATACTTCTAGTAGAGAATGGAAGGCATTTGTTGCTTCAAAGCAGTGATCAAAACATTGCTTGGCATTCCATTGGGCAGCTTTATGGGGTCAGATTAGCCTTTCATCCCTCGCTGGGACTAAAACCTGTGACTTTGCAGCTTGAAAAGATTGTACAGAAGCTACATTAACCAACCGAGCCATCTCATCAGCTTTCTGTTGGGATATATGAAAGCAGGACTAGTGGTACAATGTAAAAAAGAAACAATGTAAAATTGAAAGCACACAGAGCATTAAGTACTGAAGGGAGAGTATATTATTGTATCGTATCACACAGCATCCAATGTTGCAGGTAGAGTGTAATATTGTATTATATCACACAGAGCATTCAGTGCTGCAGGAAGAGTGTAACATTGTATTACATCACACAGAGCATTCAGTGCTTCAGGGAGAGTGTAACATTGTATTTCATCATACAGTGCATTCAGTGCTGCAGTGAGACTGTAATATTGTATTACATCATACAGAGCATTCAGTGCTGCAGGGAGAGTGTAACTTTAAAAAGAAATAAAAAAGTATAATTGGCGCTCACTGTGGAAGACAGATAGAGAATACAAAACACCAATATGAGATCTAGCCCAATATCGTAATCATATACAGTAAGATTATTAGAGCCTATTGACAGGAAGCACTCTAATCAAAGTAACAGAACTATATATATATGCAAACCAAAATATGATGAACCAAATAATGTTGTAAGTCCAAAAAGTAATAGTAGTGAGAAAATCGGTAGGTAAGTACTTAATGTCCTGGTCATGAGCGAGATGAAATGAATGGTAAGTCTGATGGAAGTTAGTCAGATGGATCAATGATAGAACTATTTCCAATTGTTCTTGTTAGTCATTCATCCCAACATTCAGAGGGCTGGCAGCTGTCAGTGTTCCCGGAGTCCACTCGGGGCATAGGCAATATGTGAAAACAAAAAGAGAGACAGCGCACAAAGAGCAACCTCTAAGTGTAGTAGTTATAGCCAGACAAAGAAAATGTAAATATGAAAAAGGGTTAAAAGATAATTTATTAGCGTATAAAATATACAGAGGCGTGTTGATTTGAAGAAATCTACTTGACATACAGATATATCGGGACGTACCCGAAGCTGAGAGAGATCTAGGACAGTAATGGATGACGGGACCTATACTGAAGTATATCAGGAACGGATATAAGGAGGTAACATATAAGGAGGATGGCTACCAAATGCTAAAGTGTACTAGAAGCTCATATGAAAACACTCTGTGCGTTCACCAAATGGTGACTGGATGAAACAGGTAGAGTAAATTGCTGCAAGTCGTCAAAGTGCAAAGAAAACACATATGTTCGCTATAATAAGTACACTGTATGCGCTCACCAGATGATCGCTTGATAATGGGCCCGTCAAGTAAACAGTCCAGCGGCTAGATGTGTGCCCTCCTTCTCTGGTCCGTCCCCTCGGTTCTCCGTCTCCCGATGTAGTCCTGTCGTTCGATAATCCTTCTCCAATGTAGTTACTAGTCTTCTATCAAACACAGCTCTCCCCAGATATTGGTACTTCAATAAAATCAATCAGATATTGATACTTCAATAAGCCTTTATTGAAGTATCAATATCTGATTGATTTTATTGAAGTACCAATATCTGGGGAGAGCTGTGTTTGATAGAAGACTAGTAACTACATTGGAGAAGGATTATCGAACGACAGGAGTACATCGGGAGACGGAGAACCGAGGGGACGGACCAGAGAAGGAGGGCACACATCTAGCCGCTGGACTGTTTACTTGACGGGCCCATTATCAAGCGATCATCTGGTGAGCGCATACAGTGTACTTATTATAGCGAACATATGTGTTTTCTTTGCACTTTGACGACTTGCAGCAATTTACTCTACCTGTTTCATCCAGTCACCATTTGGTGAACGCACAGAGTGTTTTCATATGAGCTTCTAGTACACTTTAGCATTTGGTAGCCATCCTCCTTATATGTTACCTCCTTATATCCGTTCCTGATATACTTCAGTATAGGTCCCGTCATCCATTACTGTCCTAGATCTCTCTCAGCTTCGGGTACGTCCCGATATATCTGTATGTCAAGTAGATTTCTTCAAATCAACACGCCTCTGTATATTTTATACGCTAATAAATTATCTTTTAACCCTTTTTCATATTTACATTTTCTTTGTCTGGCTATAACTACTACACTTAGAGGTTGCTCTTTGTGCGCTGTCTCTCTTTTTGTTTTCACAGAGTGTAACTTTATATTACATCACACAGAGCATTCAGTGCTGCAGGGCGAGTATAACATATTACCTCACACAGAACATTCACTGCTGCAGGGAAAGTATAACATTGTATAGGCAATTATAATTATGCAACTGAAGAAAATGTAAAGTCAAAATAAAAGGTTACAATTCTTTTAAGTAAATGGAAATTTTTATTTGCCCCCTATGGCGTACTAGATTTGCCCCAGAATTGCTCCAATTTTGTGACTATAAATTGTGGAGTATAATGGATGCCTTTCTGATTTAATCTGGCTTCCTGATTTTGCTGCTTAGCCATGCGGCATGGAGTGCAGTGAATGCCTGAATGGTGCGCACAATGCAGTTCTTTTATGATTCCTCCTGATTCTGTACCTTGCAGGTTTCAAGGACTCATACCTTATATATGTGTTGGAAACATATCTAGCTTTCAAGTTGCAGTTAGTTTGCCACATATTTTCTCTTGTACTGCTTATTAAATAAGCCAATGATAAAATAAAATAAAAAATACATACAGCGCTCCAGTATATAAGAAGAGATAAAATACAAAAGAGTCCTCAAATAAAGTAAAGATATTGTTGTCTCAGGGTGTCAGCTTCTATCAGTGACGTCTTCAGCGGCGCCTATCACAATATGCACACTGGAGAGAAAAGAAGAGAGTGCGCACCATCGGAGAGCAACCTCCGACAAGATAGAAAATATGTTTTCACGTAGATTGTACTCACAGGAAATATTCTTTACAATGTAGCCCAATATAGCAAAGACAATCGGTCTAGATACATATATATATATATATATATATATATATATATATATATATATATATCTTGCCCTAAGCGTTTTGCGAGAGTATTTCATTTCATCAGGGGACTTACGAATTCGTAAGTCCCCTGATGAAATTAGACACTGTCACGAAACGCGTAGGGCAAGAGATATATATATATTTTATATTTTTATATATATAATAAAGTATTTTACTGAATCACATTTGGAGGCTGGAGTTTAAGCCGCATCCGATACTTTGTACTAGATAGCAGTGGGTATCTGCGGGAGCGGCTAAATGAGAGACCGTGCCGGGTCGGGCCATATAGTCTTCATCTCCATCACCATTTGGTGAGTGACTCTATGTTGGGGGCCTAACAGTGGTTATTATGTGCATGGAGGTACCCTTAGAGGAAATCCTTTGCTTTCTTCTTCAGTAGAGATTGACTGATGGACCCTGTCACTGTTCAGCAACACACAGATACATTGTTGCAAGAGAGGAAGAACGATCTTCTTTGTATCTAGACCGATTCTCTTTGCTATATTGGGCTACATTGTAAAGAATATTTCCTTTGAGTACAATCTACGTGAAAACATATTTTCTATCTTGTCGGAGGTTGCTCTCAGATGGTGCGCATTCTCTTTCTTCTTTTCTCTCCTATTAAATAAGCCACCTTGCATATGTACATAGGCACATAATAATGGGCACATCCAAGTTTCAACATCCCTAATCTACAAGGACACCCTGGTGCCTCTGCTAAGATTGTTCACATGGAAGACACTGGAAGTTGTGAAGTTGCTCTCATTCTCCAATGACTGGCCCAACTACATGGGCATCAGCCAATAATATCTTGCATTACTTTGTGGGCCTACCTTGTGACACACAGTCTTCTGTGGAACCCAGGGATTCCCTGAAAAAGAATAAGGGTTTCTTCAGAGCAAATCTCAGTAATGGTGGACAGTGGAACCAGACTGTGGTATCAGGTACTGTATGTATGGGACTGTAATTACAAGTAGACAGTGGAACAGGGTTGGGGTGTCTGACAGATGACAGTATATGTGTGGTTCTGTGACACCAGTGGACAGAGGTACAAAAATGGAGTGTCAGACAATATATATATGTGGTTCTTTGACTACCAGTGAACAGTGGAACAAAGCTGGTTTGATAGGCAGTGTATATGTGGGTCTGTGACTATCTGTGCATATGTATAAGCATTCACCTATTACTGGACACTGGGACAAGTGTGGGATGTCAAACAGTGTAGGTATGACTGTATGACCACCAGGCAGTAGAACAAGCCTGGGTTACAAGCAGTGTATGTATCATTTTGTGACTCTCCATCGGACAGGGGTACAAGGCTGGGGTGCGAGGCAGTGTATGTTGGATTCTGTGACTACCAGTGGAACAAGTCTGTGGTGCCAGACAGCGTATGTGTGGTTCTGTAACTGTACATTTGAAAGATTTAAACAAAATCTTGTTAATGGTTACCTGACACTTTAGCCTTTGGTCCCTTTATACAGACAACACCAACCCAGCGATTCTGCACTGGTAATGTTAGCCATTGTGAAAACTACAGGGCCTTTTGCAGGGTGACTATCAACTCATGTGAGCCCTCTAAAGACAAGCAAGCTGCGTGTTATTGCATGAACAAGAAGATTGAAGAAGATATGTCTGCATGATGGCCTGTGGGGCTGCTAGCAAATCTTATACACAAGTGATTTTAGATTTAGGTTTGCCATGATAAATGACTGAATGATAATAATAATATTATCTGGCTCTCACATGGGCTGACAATCAGATTTGCCCCTCCTGTATCCAGACCAGTGATGGAATGCAAGAGGTGAATAAAAGAGGCAAATGCAGGGAGTTGCTACCGTTCTGTCACTTATGTGAAGAAGCTCTAATAATTTAGCCTTGCTCTCTCTACAAACTAGCATTCTGATACATTTGACATTGATGCTGTTTAACCCCTTAATAACTAGCAGTCTAGGGAAGTGACCTTCCCTTAAGGACTGTTTTGGTCCTTGTCGGCTCCCCGGCACACGTGACTGATGTGTATTGACACTCTGAACAGGGGTCTGAGAGAGATTGATCTGATATTGGAATGGTCAATTTCTGACCCCGCTAGTGCTTACAGTGCTCCCGGTCCTTCAGGGGAAATGAACAGTGATTGTCCCGACATGTCATGGTTTGTTAAGGGATTAAACCCCTGGATATAAGAAGGGTCGCTAATGCACTGTGAATTAGTCAGGGGTAATTTTCTAAAAAGAAAGGAGCCTGGTTGCCTTATTCTTGGTGGATAAAGTGACAGGTACAGACACTGATAAAAGGTACAGAGTCACTGACATAGTAACATAGTAACATAGTAAATTAGGTTGAAAAAAGACACAAGTCCATCAAGTTCAACCTTCGCCTCATACCCCAGTAACTGAGAATTTTACAGCTTTCCTGCTACCAATTAAATTAGTCTTTATCAGACCTTCCTGATCAGCCTACTGATAAATAGTATAACTCTGTATGTTCCCTTTTGAAAGAAATGTATCTAATCTACTTTTAAATGTATCCATTATATCTGCCATAACTACCTCCCTGGGCAATGAATTCCACAATTTAACAGACCTTACCGTAAAAAACCCTTCCTCTGCTGGCAGTAATGTAATAGAGACCTGCACCATGGGGTTAACCCTTTGAGTATGCTTTGCAATGCATTGTGTATCCCTCTGGCAATCAAAGGGTTAAAGTTTTGGAGGGGTTTTTGGTTTCCACACCAATTTTGAGTGAAACCAAAGGGTTCCGTGACCAGAACTATGAGAACTGCTGGCCTAACACATACTAACATATTCAACTGAAAATCTAATCAAACTTGTTTACTACAAATCTGTTTCTTGTAAACGGAAAGGCAAACACATGAACCATTTTGGCTCTTTTTACCACTAGGAATGGCTACATTGTAACAATCCAACATTCCGCAGTCTTTCTGTCACATGCCAAGAAAAACAAATAGCCATTTTACCTCTCTTGAGCTATGCTTACTTTGAAACATCTGGTCAGGATTTTTGTGGCTGTAGTTTATCCCACTATTTGTAGAGTTTAAAGGCATGAAGATCCCTACAAATATACCAAATCAACACTTTGGGCCATATGCACAACGTTATAAGGAACAATTCTAGGGCAAACTAACTGCAACGATGGGAATAAATCAAAATTCCCATTGCTTTAAAGATGTGGTACCTCCTAAGACAAATGTGAGATAAGCGCAGGAATATGTGAAGGGCAGATAATAAATAAGACCTGTGTTTTTTTCTTTGTCCTCACTACGGATGGGCGAAAAGTCAGAAACATTTTCAGCAGGAATTTACTCCGAAAACTACTGTTTCCTGCAGAAAATTTACACCCATAGAATATACATAAAATCTTTGCCTTTTTGTCGCTGACAATAAATATCCCACAAGAACATTGCCATTTTTCACCTATGTCTTCTATGACTGCAAGATTTCCTGAGGCAATATTACTTCTTCTGAGGGCTGAGGCGGAGAAATAAATAACTGAAAGTAAAAGTTGTGAGTCCTAAAACAACATATGGCTTGAAAAATTGTTAGCTGCCTGAGTGCCTTTGTCCTTTGCCCACAACTCTAACTTCCTGCTTAAGTAACACTGGCACAGCCATCCTTGCAAAATAACAATGTTTTGGTATATTCCAGCATGGTGCAACTCATGACATCATTTCTTTAAATCCTCTGTTTTCAACAAAGAAAAGGGCAGCATGTCAACCATCAACATTTTGGCAAGTTTAGTATTGTTCCACAGGAATACTATTGCATTATTTTTGTGCAGGCTTGAACTTAGTAAGTGTGGGATGGCAGTACATAGTGAAAGAACTGTGTAACTTTATTGCTTTAACGACATGACGTGTGGAGGTGGTGGGGTGGATAGCAGTATGTGTGGGTACTCTATGACTCTTGTTATCTCAAAATCTAGGCACACTCCCTGACACATCAACAACACTTCTATTATGTGCCCCAGAGCTGTTGATAGTTGTGGCACCTCTGACCTGTTGACAGTGTGTCTCCCAGTTAGAACTTTGGTTGTGCTTCAGGTGGGATCTCATTGGGAGGTACCTAGGTGAGAGCCTGCTTTTCCCCTACTCACATGCTTCTTACACAGGCAACAGATTGCAACATGCTTAGCTTCCGGGTCTTGAGTGAAATATTTCCATACTGTGGACTTCATAGACTGTGGGACTCCTGAAGGGCTGCTACTACTACTGGGCATAGATATTGCTGACATTGTACTACTACTAGGTGCCACAGGTGTTGCACTTCCAACAGCAGCAGAGGCACTCATTATAGCTAAGGGTGTGGATGTTGATATCCTGTGTTGCTGGTTACTCAACACTAGTAGTGTGTTTGTAGATGAGTGGGGCTTGACGATGATGTTGATAACGGGCAGGATGACTGTGTACTTTTGGAATCATTTCTTGTCCAAGGTAGATTTTCCAATTGTTTTCTCAAACAGTTTATAGACAGTCACAGTGCTCCTTTTCAGTGATGGAAGACTAAGTCTTTGCCTTTCAGCTAACTTTCTGGCCAAGTCATCATTTCTGAAGAAGAGGTGGATGCTGGAGGAAATTAGGTCAGCATCGTCCCCCACCACTTCTTCCCCGCTACTTTTATATTCTTCTAGGTATTTAGAGGTCTCAAATAATCCCTTTTTACATTTCCCCTTTGGTGGATTTTTACAACATTTGCTACTACTTTCAGGACAATAGTTTTTGTGCTTGTTTGTTTCACTGTAATGCAGCAGTTGGATCAGCTGCTACACCTTCTTGCACTATGCCATCAACACTGGAATGTGACTTGTTGTAGTTTTCAGTGTTTTTAGATGGCTTATTAATAGTACTGGTGCTGGTGGTGGCAGAACGTTTGATGGGACTTTAAGAAACAGCATCCTCCTCAGGAGGGGAGGGGTCACAATCATTTATTGCACATGCTGCAGCAGCTATGGCTGCAGTCAGTTTTTGTACTATCATTTTACTTACACATCTCTGCACTGCTCCTAATCCTTTCACCCTACCCCTACAGCCTGTGAGTTTGCTTTACATTACTCAACTACTGTGTGTGTTTTTACTGTAAAGTGCACAATTACTGATTGTGTGAGATGTCCTTTCTTGGCCCTCTACAAAATACTCTGTCTAGTGTCAGTATGCGTCAGTTGCAGCTCAAATCAGGGTCCCTGTCTCTTTCACCTACCTTTTTTTTCTTTTTTTCTTAACTATCCCCTTTATCCTTATCACTGTTATCAAAAAACAAAACAAAAAAAAACACGCTCCCTGTTCTGCTTCTTTTCCCAGACTCCCCTGACACAGAGATAAGAGTCAGATCAGTAAAAAACTTGGATCACCTCTGCCTGTGTGTTCCCAGCAAGTCACACAGAATTTTGGGATATTTGTGGCAATTCTACTTTGCTCCCTTCTCATACCCACAGACTCCCCTGACACAGAGATAAAAGCCAGATTAGGAAGGAACTTGGATTACAGTTGCCTGTGTCTACTTTGTCACTCAAAATTTTGGGGTATATGGGGTAAACCCCCTTTGTTCCCTTATCACAATCCCATACTCCCCTAGAACAGAGATAACAGCCAGATCAAGAAGAAACTTAGATCACCGCTGCCTGTGTCTTCCTAGTCAGTCACAAATTACAACAAGAAAGAGAAGGCTAACACTAGCTGTGAATATATGTTCAGGAGATATTGGCTCAAATAGCCTGGTGCAAAAAGAATGAAAGAGGCTCTCCCCACAAAAGAATAGCTCATATAATAAGGCACACAAATCAAGTACAAAAAATATATGAAACTTTATTATACCTATTATCAAAAAATCACACAAAAATGACAATGGTGGCTAATAAAACCAATTAAAAACATATACAACTGAGGGGATGACACATCAGTTAGTGAGAAGTATATATAAATGCTCTCAGGCAAATACAGGAAGGGATATTGCAGCAATTATAAACATCAGAAGTATCCTGAAATATAATAGTATTGAATGTAAAGCTAGAACATAACAGAGAAAATCAGTACTTCACAAAAAACACACACTGTACACAGTATCACAACAATTAAGATATACCTCATATTATGAACACTCAAAGAAAAAGTAAAGTGCATAAAGAATGAATGAAATGTAAGGTGTAGAATGCTAGGTGAGCTTTACATTAACTGTCAATATCTCAAGTCACTATGACAAACCAAAAAGCCAGAGAGTGTGGCAGATGCAGTTTAACATTGATAAATGTAAAATAATGCACTTGGGACATAAAAATCCAAAGGAAAAATATAGTAGACCTGTGAGCTTGACTTCCATAGTGGGTAAGATACTAGAAGGGTTATTAACTGACAGTATTCAGAACTATGTGAAGACAAACAATATCATTAGTAGGAATCAGCATGGTTTCATGAAGAACAGATCATGTCAGACTAATTTACTTGCATTTTATGAAAGAGTGAGTAGTAATTTGGACAGGGGAATTGCTGCTGATGTAGTATACTTGGATTTTGCAAAAGCATTTGATACAATGCCTCACAACAGGTTACTGCATAAATTAAAAGGCTTCGGTTTGGGTGGTGTTATCTGTACATGGATTGAGAACTGGTTAAATGATAGATGGCAGAGAGTTGTTGTAAATGGAACTTTTTCAAATTGGTCTAGGGTTATAAGTGGGGTGCCGCAGGGTTCAGTCCTGGGCCCAATGCTTTTTAATTTGTTTATTAATGATCTACAAGTGGGATTTGAAAGTAGCATCTCAATCTTTGCTGATGACACTAAGCTATGTAAGGAAATACATACAGAGCTCGATGTTTTTTCCCTACAGAAGGATTTAGATAAACTAAGTGAATGGGCAGAAAAGTGGCAGATGTCATTTAATGTAGATAAATGTAAGGTTATGCATTTGGGTTGTAGAAACAAACTTGCTACATATACTCTACATGGGAAACAACTTGGGAAATCCTCATTAGAGAAAGATTTAGGTGCACTGATAGACAATAGACTTCACAGCAGTGTGCAGAGTCACTCAGCTGCTGCAAGAGCAAATAGAGTACTAGCCTGCATAAAAAGAGGTGTAGAAGCAAGGGATGCTAATATTATCCTACCTCTGTATAAATCCTTGGTTAGGCCTCATCTAGAATATGGAGTACAATTTTGGGCGCCTGTTCTAAAAAAAGACATTACTGAACTGGAAAAGGTGCAGAGACGTGCAACAAAACTGATAAAGGGATTGGAGGATCTGAGTTACAAAGAGAGACTAGCCAAACTGGGTTTGTTTACATTAGAAAAGAGACATCTAAGGGGTGATATGATTACCATTTACAAATACATTCAAGGTCAATACAAAGAACTATCCAATGAATTATTTATGCAAAGAGCTGAGCTAAGAACAAGAGGTCATCCATTAAGACTTGAGGAAAGGCGCTTTCGACTAAAACACAGGCAGGGATTCTTTACAGTAAGGGCGGTAAGGCTATGGAATTCTTTGCCTCGGGATGTTGTGCTTGCAGATAATGTAACTGCATTCAAAAAAGCAATGGATGCCTATCTAGCACAGAACAATATTGACAGTTATGACAGATGGCTTCAAAGCAAATAGGATATTGAGCCGAGGAACTATTTGACACACACACACACACCTACACTGGAAATTGCTCCAGAGGGCTTTTTTGTTGCCTTCCTCTGGATCAACAGGGGTGTTATTGGCATGGGCTGGACTTGATGGACGCATGTCTTTTTTCAGCCTTATCTACTATGTTACTATGTTACTATAATATTAAGGGTACTGTGCTGTCAGAGACAACAGAGGAAAGGGATTTGGGAGTAACTATTTGATGTGTCATCCCCTCAGTTGTATATGTTTTTAATTGTTTTTATTAGCCACCATTGTCATTTTTCTGTGATATATTTTTGATAATATGTATAATAAAGTTTCATATATTTTTGTACTTGATTTGTATGCTTTCCTAGTCAGTCACACATACATTTAGGGAAAGCCTCCCTGAGATTTTAACACCTTAAAATAGAACTTTCATGCTTATTAAAGTGCCACCCAAATAATTTGTTACATAGCATTAAGCATATCAATATTTTTATTATCTTTAGTAAGTCTGGCAATATTTAGAAATCTAATTTCTTTGGAGACTCCTTGGTAGACAACAGTGCAGACATCTTGCCGAAGAGGCATCTGCGTGCCTGAGCTGTCCGTCCCTGTCTCCTCTATGATCGGCAAGGGGGAGTTGCATTGTACCTTAAGGTACAGAAAGAGATGGACAGCGCAGGAGCACAGATGACTCTGCCTGTGAAATGTTGCATGAAAAATAGCATGCAACTACAGGGAGCAGTCAGCATGTCGCCAGGATAAAAAGGGCGACATTAGAATCTCACATTGCAGGACAGCGCAAGATTCTCAAGTCGTACCTTCAAACATCACTTTCAAGTCCCATCATTCTTAGCCATCCAGTAGAATAGAGCACCCGATTTACAGAGCCCTGCCGAATCAGTATCCTTTTATTGTCACATGATATCAATAGAGGGTAAAGTAGAGCGAGAGATGGGACATGAGAGAGGCATGGACATAGTTATGAAGATGTATAATCCCCTAGTTGTAAGGCTCCAGAGTGCAGGTGGGCTATCAGCAGACACACAATCTTGCAGAAGCTAAAGCAGTGTGACTGACAGTAGCAGAACATATCCCCCTCGCTAGCCAATCATGTGTCCATGTGCCCATCTCACGATCCCCTATCACTCCCCTTTTGCATTGTTTCTCTACTCCATATGTGTATGGGTACTCTGTGAGGCCATCTTGCTTCTCCTTGCCCCATAAGCCAAGCACTGAACCAGTTACTCTCCTCCTGCTGCTGTGATCTTGAATGGCATTGTGATATGGGAATGCAAGTGACTGTCTGCCAACACTTTTTCACCCACCGGACTGACAGGCAAGTCTTGTGGGATTGGTGGTTGAAAAATCAGCAGCTACTTGTCTAGGTAAAAAGAAAAAAGTTTTCATAACTTGTAAACATTTAGAATATACATAGTTTTAGAGGTCCTGCATCAATAACTAAGTCCCATGTAAGCTCATGATTAGGACCAATCTTTCCAGCAACAAGGGGCGCTGGGCTGGGCTCTGTAAATTGGGTGCCCTAATCTATTGTATGGCTAAGGATGCTGAGACTTGAAGGTGACTTCTGAAGGCGCGACTTGAGAATCTCGCTCTGTCCTGCACTGTGAGATTCTCATGTCGCCCTTTTAATCATGGCGACATGCTGACTGCACCCTGTAGTCTCACGCTATTTTGCATGCAACATTTAAAGTGAACAGCCTCTGAGTCTGCAAAGAAGTTACATTTCTAAATAATGCCAGATTTACAAAGAATAATAAAAGTATTGATATGCTTAACGCTATGTTAAAAATTATTTGGGGGGCACTTTAATATGCATACTAAGTGTTGGAACCCCTCTGGCAGTCAAAGAATTACAAGCTTTAGAATCCACCAAAGGATTGTAAAGCAATGCTTTGAGAGACCTCTCTACCATTCAAGGGATTAAAAGTCCCATTTAAATCAAACAGAATATTTGGAATTTTTATATGACCCTTCTAATGCTGTTGCTGTTCTCTAGAACTTCTCATTTTTCTTTGTACATACGTCCCTTAATCCTCTTGGAGGAACATTACTTTAACACCTTGGATTGCAGCCGAGTATTTTGTGAATAACACATATTTTGCCAGGAGCTCAGCTAATACAAAACAAAGCACTGCTGATTTATGGTTTAATTGCTAAACATGAATATCCAGTACTTTTGAACGTACCAAATATTAACATTAATATTAGTTTTCAATGTACACAATGTTTTGGTTTCCATCTTCTAAAACCATTCTATCCCTGGATGAAATGAAAACATTCATTTCTATAAACAATGGAATCTAGGGTTACTTTATTTGTGCTTTCAGAATAGAAGACACTTTGTCGTAATACATGGATTTAAAGGAACACTAACAATTTAAAATGACCTGGGTTATATGTGCAAGTTAAAGGGTCAGTAATGCCAGTATTTAACTTTATTTAATATCATAGAGTTTACAAAAATAAAGTATTTGGAGAAAGTGCCATCTCTCAATCTCTTACGGTTTGAGAGATATTCACCGCTAAAGTTTCCCTTTTCCTGCTGTCAGCTGTAAAGCCTACAGCAGAAGATTCGAGTTGACTGACTCGAGGAGGCTCTTTAGCAGAGCCGAAATTGCATTATTTAAAAAGAACTACTTCAAAAGAACTGTCTACAAAGTGTGCTTGCAAACCAGGCACACTTTATAGACTGTTCCAATGGAGTAATTCTTTTTAAATAATGCAATTTCAGCTCTGCTGCAGAGCCGCCTGCTGGTCCCAGGATCAGCACTGAAGTCAGGAGAAGGGGAGGGAAGGGAAGGGGGAACTTTAGCAGAGGATATCTCTCAAACCATAAGGATTTGAGAGATGGCACTTTCTCCACATACTTTATTTTTGTAACCTCTACAATATTTATCCCTTAGCGACAATGGATGTACATGTACGTCCAGGAAATCCAGATCCCCGCGCGGCTGCATGCCGTTCGGGGACTCCGGATTCTTCTGAAAAAAAAAAAAAAAATGTTAGACGGGCGTTAAGTGACGGCCGCGTCTGCACGCAGCCGTCACTAAGGGATTAAATACAGGCATTACTGACCCTTTAATACTCTGCACATTATATTAACATCTAGGGCTGGGATTACAAGCAGTACCTGTGTATGTGGCTCAGTCAAACAGGGGGGCCTGCCTCCCCAATCAGACATGAGGGTCCCGCATCCAATGGGCATACCCGTAAACTCTTAAAGTGATAGTAATGGATCATTTGTATTAAAAAATAAAATTTGAGAGATATATGATTACAAAGTTCCCCCCTTCCCTCCCCTTGCACTGACATCAGGCTCTAGCTTACAGCAGGAAATCCCGGTCCACAGATCAGCCGGCATCTCTTCAGCAGAGCCAAAATAGCGCAACCTAAAAACAAATACTTAATTGGAACGGTCTACAAAGTGTGCTTGCAAACCAGGCACACTTTGTAGCCCGTTACAATTACATATTTATTTTTAGATTGCACTATTTCGGCTCTGCTGAAGAGCCACTGGCCGGTTTGTGGACCAGGATCGCCTGCTGTAGGATAGAGGCTGACGTCAGTGCAAGGGGAGGGAAGGGGAAACTTTGTAATCATATATCTCTCAAACCATAAAGGTTTGAGAGATAAGACTGGCCTCAATTACTTTATTTTTTTAATAGCTACAATATTAAAGTAACTTCAAATGATCCATTACTATTATTTTAAGGTTCGACCCTGCAACTCAGGTGTTTGACCCAAATCTCATGGTGAAGGGCCAGATTCTCAGGGTGACTGAGTCCAGTGCTACCTATTTTATATTCATCTCCAGTTAATTGTCTGTTAATTGTCTTTAACCATTTGAGTGCCAGATGGGCATGCAACGCATTGCAAAGCAATGCTTTGCATACCCCTGGCACTTAAAGGGTTACATTGGTGGCATTTGTACAGAGAGAGAAGTCCTGATTGTCTTGTGTGTGTGTTCATGCAGTGATATCTTTAAGCTGTTTATATTAAGGATTCCTTGAGGACTGACTGGAGCATCTCTCGATTACAGCTATTAGGAATGCATTATAGAGCATCTATGTTATAGGAACTTTAAGGGTTAATATGTACAAGATCTCAGGGTCTGCTGATTTTGAAAGTTTCTAGGCATGCCAGTGGGTGGGAGGGTCTGAGTCAAAAAGGTCCTCGAGATAACCAGACTGGTTCACAGGTATTCTGAAGGTTCTCCTGGTGGGCCCCTTTTACATATATTCTGTAGGTAGCATATCAGAGAAGTAGTGCACAGCTCTACTGTTTTGTCACACTGCATAGTTCAAAGTGCTCTGTCTTTACATATACTTCCAGGTTAGCCTCCTTTCATCTTCTATCCCTATCTCCCTCCTTTCATTCTCTCTCCTCTCATCCTCTCCACTCTTCTTTCAACCTCTCTCTCCCTCCCTCCTTTAATCCCTGCTCTTCTCATTTCATCTGTCACCTCTCCTTTCATCTCTTTCACCTCTTCCCTTTTCATACTCTTCTACCTCCATCCTCTTCGCCTTTCATCCTCTGCCCCTTTATTATCTGTTAGCCCCACCGTCCTTTCATTCTGACACATTTATGCTACTATATGGTAATCACATATGAGCCCTTGAAAACTGCACCTTTCTGTTGTTGAGCATGAGCATGCGTGAGGGTGTTCCAGAGGGTGTTTCATCTTAAAATATACTACTTCAAAGGAAATTCATCCCACAATATCATTAACCTCTTCAATGCCACGATTCAATCCATGGAGGAGTTATAGACCTGCTAGCATTCCCTCTTTGCTAGTATTACCTCTGACTAAATCTTTTCATGATGCCAAGATAGTATGTTTTTTATGTGGATTTTTACAATAAAAATGTTTTTTAAAAAGAATTGTGGCATTGAAGAGGTTAATGATATTGTGGTGTGAATTTCCTTTGAAGAAATAATACTATTTTGAAGAATTAAGAGTAAATGCATGTTTTGCACGCTATATCAAGGTCACAAGTAGGGATGGGCAAAAATTTTCGCCTCAAACTGAAATCGACAAATAATGGCACTTTCCGGGTTGGCAAATAATTTCCCGTAAAAAGTGCCATGTTTCTGCTTTTTCCCGCCTTTTCATCCATTGAAATCAATGGGAAGACAAATATTTCTCCACCACACTAAAGTTTTCTACAGCTTATAAAAGGGAGTCAGGCTCTCACAGCAGCCAATTTTGTTTGTGAGAGGATAGAGCAATACGTTTTTTGAGCTAGAGAAGATAGGAGAAATGAAGGTTAGTTTAGGGAATCTTTTAGTTAGGACATTTGTTCTCTGTATTAGGAGAGTCAGTGAGGCACTCTGGGAAGGAGAAGGGAGGAAGGAGGTTGACCCCAAATACTCCAAAATTCCATGTGACTGACTGGCAAGACACAGGCAGCTAGGAACCTATTTGTTTGCTGATTTTGCTGTTAGTGTCTCTGTGCTGGGTGGGGAAGTCTGGGGAAAGAAGTTGTTGATTTTGTTTTTCAGTTATAATTTTTTTGGGACAGACTGTGATAAGACAACAGGGTGGACAACTTAAAAAAATAAATAAAAATGAATAAAATAAATAAACCAATTTCTCCCCACCTCCTCACTCCACTTCTCCTCTTTTGAACTGCATGCTGTCAGTATCTTCGCTCCAGTCTCTCTACAAGTTGCAGTCATCTATCGCCCACCTACCACCACATATACACCTTCAGACTTCTGACTTTGAATCATGGCTCTCCTTCTTCCTGTTTACTGGATATGGTATTAACTCTTCACATCCCATATCATTTGTCTCTCTGCACCCCTGCTATCATCTAAACTCCTGTATACTGGGTATGGTATTAACTCTTCACATCCCATATCATCTGTCTCTCTGCACCCCTGCTAACATCTAAACTCAAACTGACCCTAATGTACAACGTATGTCTCCCATTACCACTTTAGATTGTATGCTTTCGGGCAGGGACCTCTCACCCAATGTTTCACTCTACAAAGCACCTGTAACCCTGTATTGTTTAAACCCTGAGATTGTAAAGCGTTGTGTACACTTGTGGGGCTATATATATATATAAACATATTCATTCATTCAAAATAGAATAAAGAACTAAATATCTTAGGTGGCAGTTACAGACAGCTGACTGGGCTTAGGCAAGGCATCATACAGCTCCATCAGTTGTGTTATGTAGCGTACAGTCTAAAAACACAGTGTAGTTGCTTAATGTCCAGCAAACGCTCAAGGGGAAGGGGGAGGGGGTGGAGCAGTGCAGGGAAGTGAGAGTAAAATAGTAGTTCAAAAACCTACTGCAGCAATGGTTGATGCAGCATGTGCAATCAATGATGATGATCCCTCTACGCCAAAGGGAGGATGCGGTTTGTCAAGGTCCCAGCAAAACTAGCTCCAGCACCACCAGTGCCAGTAGAAATAAAGAACCATATAAGAAGAACACTGAAGACGACACGTCGCATTCAAGTGTTGATGATGCCGGCAATAGCATAATAGAGGAAGGTGTAGCAGCTGAACCACTTGCTGCATCAGATAGTGAGACAAACAAGCACCAAAACACGCATCCTCAAAGTAGTAGGGAACTTTGTTACAGTAAAAGTAAAAAGTAATTGTTTGAGACCTCTAAAAAGCTTAGAGGAATATAAGTATAGTAGTGGGCAAGAACTGTCAGGTGATGTGGATTCTGCTGAAGATGACCTAATGGTGACTGATGATGATTCAGATCTAGAATATATCCCTCCAGCATCCTTTTGTTGTTCCAATACAGATAAAGTGGAGAGTGAGGATGATGAAAGGGCTATAGGATTAGCAGAAAGTCAAAGGCTGAATCTTCCACCACTTTTAAGGAGCACTGTGCCTGTCTTTAAACTGTTTGAGAAAGCCATTGGAAAGTCTGGACCTGGACAAGCACAGATGTCAAAAAGCATACAGTCACCCTATCAGTCATCATCAGCATCATTGCCTCTTCAGAGTCCAAGTCCCACTCAGCCACACACACCTATTTTGAGTACCCAGCAACAGCAACACAGGTTAACATCCACAATGTTAGATATGAAGAGTGCCTCTGCTGCTGCTGCTGCTGCTGCTGCTGCTGCTGCTGCTGTAAGTGCTGCACCTTTGACACCTAGTAGTAGTGGCAGTAGAATTGCATCAACATCTAGCCCCAGTATTAGTAGTAGCAGCAGCACCACCTCAGGAACCCCTCATTCCATGAAGTCCACAGTATGGAGATACTTAACTCAGGATCCTTAAGCTAAGCATGTTGCTATCTGTTGTCTGTGCAAAAAGCTTGTGAGCAGGGGGAAAGCAGGCTCACATGTACGCACCTCCTCTATGAGATCCCACCTGAAGCACAACCACAAGTCTGACTGGAAGATACACTCTATCAGCAGGCCAAAGGTGCCACCACTAGCAGCAGCAGAAGCACTTTAAAAAGTTCCCAGGGCTCTTGGGCAGAAAAAAGAATTAGTGAAGTTATTTATGTGTCAGAGAGTGTGCTACTGCCAGTGCCAACAGTTAGTTCAGTGGAAATAACACCTCTGACTCCTGCTGCAGAGGAGTATAATGACTGGCTTTGCTGTAGGAGATGGCAAGAGTCATAGACTGCCCACACATGCTGCCTCTACCACCACCACCACCTCCTCTAGTCATGCTGTTAAAGCAATAAAGTTTCAGGTTTCTTTTGCCATGCCCTGCCAACCCACACTGACTGAGTACCTGGGAAGGAATCAAAAACTTCACAAAAACAATCCCAAAGTACACCTGTGGAATGGTAATGTTGCCAAGATGTTGGCAATGGACATGCTGCCATTTTCTTTTGTAGAAAACCGAGGTTTCAGAGAACTGATGTCATGTGTATCTCCATGCTGGAATATCCCAAGCCGCAGTTATTTTTCCAGGATGACTGTACCTGAATTGTACAAGCTGGTGGTTAGTGTGGTGGGAAAAGGGCTGAAAAGAGCATATGGCAAGAAAATCCATCCGGTAAACAGATATGTGGACACCAAGCACCAACAGTGGACAACACTAGCTTACAGCATCAGGTGAAAGCCAGTAATTGTGCTTCTGGTTGTGGCAGTGTGATTAAAAGGTGGCAGCAGCAGCAGGATAGCCCATACCATCTTCACACCACCTTGTGCATGCAGAGTTTTGAGAGACAGTCCCACAAACCTGTAGATGTTCTAAGTAAGCTAGAGCAGGTGATAGAGGAATGGCTGGTACCCCTCTCCTTAAAAGCTGGTTTTGTGTCTCCTGATAACAGCTCCAACATAATAGGTCTTTGAGAATAGGTGGTATGGTGCATGTGCCCTGTTTTGCCCATGTGCTAAATTTAGTAATGACCAGATTCCTGTCAGAATTTGAAACTCTCAAAGAGATGCTTACTATTGCCCGCAAAATCTGTGCCCATTTTAGTCGTTCCTACAGTGCATGCAGCACTCTATATTCCATACAAGAGAGTAACAACTTGCCCCATCACCAGCTGAAAATGAAGGTCCCTACCAGGTGGAATTCCACCATGTACATGCTAGAGCATTTGTACGAGCAGAATAAGGCCATTAGTGAGTACACCATGCAAAACAGGAAGGCTTTGGAGGGAGCCTCTTTGTCATCTGGCCAATGGCAACTAATGTGCAATGTATGTGAGCTGCTGAAACCCTTTGAGGAGGCAACCATGCTGTTGTGTTGCACTGGGGCAGGAATTAGTGAAATTTTACCACTGATATTTTTATTGCAGAAAAAAATGAGGAGCATGGCTGAGGATTCTTACCATAATGACAACACAGACATGCACCAGCTGGTAAATGACATGTTAGCATGCTTTGAACAAGTTCCTCACATAGTGTCCATTAAAAGCAATGAGGAATACATTCTTGCCACTTTTCTGGACCCCATCTTTAAACACAACATTTCAGAATTTCTGCCAAAGGGCCATCAGCATTTTGTCACAACACGTAGTCATGGCGATCAGCAGCAACTGTTAGGGACCAGGAACCAGACAGGACACAAAAAGGTAAAATGCAATACACCTTTATTAGTGTAACAAAAATAGAAGCATGATCCAAGAGCATAAACCAAAAGACACGCCAGAGTCAGGAACCAGGACAGGTATTCAGCCGAGCCGGAGTCAGGAAACCAGAAGTCTGTGATGTCAGGAACAAGCCAAGGATCAGAAGTCTGTGAAGTCTGGAACAAGCCAAGGGTCAGAAGCACAGAAGTCAGTGAAGTCTGGAACAAGCCAAGGGTCTGGAATAGAGCAAACAGGAACGCAGGAAAATCCAGAGAAGCCAGCAGCAACAGGTCAGCAAACAAACACAAGGACAATGGGGAAGTGAGCCACGCTGCTTTAAATACCCTGGAAGGGTTGGCTGATAACAGTCAGGTGAGCAATCAGAGAGGTCAGCTGATCAGCTTGACCCAGAATCTCAGAAGACAGCAGCAGTGGATAGCAGAGCACTGGATAAGCTCAGACATCAGAATCAACAGGCATAATAGAGCTGCTCAGCAAAACCTTGACAGCAACTCTCTGAGGAATCGGATTCTGTCAAAGAATATTGATATATGCTTATTGATCGAGTGGAGGGTTGCATTGTGGAGGATGAGAGGGAGAAAGTGAGGGCACAACAAACATCTAGGCAGTATAGTGAAAAGGAAGCCAGTAAAGCATTTCAACCAGCAGAAGCAGCTACTTCATCAACCAGAATATCCCATTCGGAACACAGGGCAATACATCATAGGTCTCAGCAGGGGCAGCAAAAAAACAACATTGGTGGTAGTGGTGGTAGCACATCTCTTTGGGATTTGCTCCCTGAGTATAGGTTGGTAACTGATACACAGGAACACTGTGTAGCTCCTAGAAGTGGTCCCACTGCATATGAGATGGTTTCAGCATACTTGCAGGATAGCTATGTTTTAGGCAGAAACAATTACCCCAAACAATGACCCCATGGACTACTGGCAAACAAATAAAGTGTGTGTGGCCAGCATTGACACGTACTGCAGTAGAAACCCTCAGAGAGGGTTTTCAGTGACACTGGATATATTGTCAATGACCGCAGGACACGGCTATCAAGCAGCAATGTTGGGGGACTAACATTCTTAAAAATGAACCAACATCTCATACTATTTGAGTGTCAGGTAGCAGAAACCACAGACGACAGACAAAGCCAGGACAAATATATTAACAGCAGCAGAGATGAGGAGGTGGAGAAGGGATGTGAAGAAGGGTTGCCACCATCTACCCCACTTGGGACCACTGCTATGACCGATAAGTATTGTGTGTCAATAATCTGAGAAGGAGGATAGCGTATGACAATGGTGAAAATACATACACAAATCACACCATGCCAGTTCCCCACAACCACCACTACCATACACATCTGCCACATTGTAGGTTGTACTTCATTTTTTTTATTACTTGACATCATCATGAATATGTGCCAGTGTCACTTAAGCAGGAAGTTAGTGTTGTGCGCAAAGGACAAATGCATTCTGCATGCTAACACATTTTTCAAGCCATATGTTGCTGTAGGACTCACAACTTATTTCTAAATGTCAGCCCTCAGAAGAAGTAATATTGCAGTAGGAAATGTAGTACCTATAGGAAATATAGGTGAAAAATGTGTTAAAATAGGCAGAAAATTTATTAAAATAGGGCAAAAAGGTGGACATTTTTGCATAGGCGGAAAGGCAAAATTTTTCGTGGGAAAAGCGAAAAATTGTAAGTTTTCGTCAAAACTCATGCTGGAAGTTATTCACACTTTTTGCCCATCCCTTGTCCCAAGTTGATATCATGCAGAGTTTCCAATTTTTTCTTTTTTATTTGTCACGGAGCCCGATGCTAATGGTCATTTTCTTTATTTGGAGCTGTTTTTTTCTTTGTCTGTTACCAGCTTAAAATATAGCCACTGGGGCAAATAGCATATATATATATATATATATATATATATATATATATATATATATTCATAGAAAGGCTAGCACTCACAGGACTTAATGTAATTTATTTTATCGACATTTCGGTTCGGTAAGAACCTTTATCAAGACATACTTCTTACTGAACCGAAACGTCGATAGAATAAATTTAAGTCCTGTGAGTGCAAGCCTTTCTATGAATTTGTATTATCTTTGTTGGAGCACCCAGGCAGGTTTTTCATTGAAAGTAAGAGTGCTAACCAAAGACCAAACTCTATATATCAAAATGCAAGAGGCTCAGAGGATGAACAATTGCCCTAGTGCAGTGTTTCTCAACCAGGGTGCCGTGGCACTTTGGTGTGCCACGGACAACCACTTAGGGTACACACTGTATCTATAATGCTTTGATAAAAATTTCAATGTAGACTTCCAAATGTATATTTAAGGGTATTACTATGCACAATATGTTTTTTTAGTTGTGAGTTCTAACAATAATATATGCATGTATTTGTAACCTTCATTACACCCTTGACAAATTACATAAATTTAGAGGGGTACCCCAGAAATTCCAGACTGCGTGTTAGGTGTGCCTTGAGCAAAAAAAGCTTGAGAACCACTGCACTAGTGGCTTGTTCTACAGCTAGTCTTCACTAAGAAACAGCACATTTTAGCTCTCTCATGCCAATACAGAGGAGACATTTCCACGTACATATTAGGCTAATCCACCCTAAAGGGCATTGTAGTTCCAAAATGATGGGTGAATCACTTCTGCACAGGAACACCAGCTAACCCCACATGTACTTTTTGACCTTGTTGGTCCTCATCATTGAGGTACATCTGGATTTTCTAGGCACTGAGAGCAAGTGGTCCATGCCTGGATTACCCTTCACTCTTAGGGAGATGCCCTATGAGTATTCAAAGTACATACCAAAATGTGAGAGGCAATGTGAGAGGGTAAACTAAAACACTAGTGACTTGTTCTATGGTGAGTCACCGTTCAGAAGCATCATGTTTTAGCTCTCTAGGAGCTCGATTCAATTCCCACCAATAATAAAAAAAAAACAGCCGATGGTAGTTTTTCAAGCAAAATAAGCCATCCAATTATCTGTGCTTTGAAAAACCACTGAAGGAAAAAAAAAACATCTCAATAGCTTAATTTGCGTCCATTGGAAGCAATAAAAAAAGATGTCGAATTTCTGATTCAATGACATGCGTCGGGTAGTAACATGAGTTAAGGGACCACACTTTATCGCCAAAAATCTGCACCTATGAAAAAAAAAAAAAAGCAGCCGGTGGAACTGAAGTGTAAAAAAGGCTAAGTAATCAGCTGATGTATGAATATGGTGCCCTAAGCCCCATATCAGTACATCCAAAGTCCTGAAATGATGTGTGTAATGTATGAAAAATTAAACTTTTGAGTGCTAGTAGGATATGCAATGCACTGTAAAGCAGGGTTAATCCCCCTAAAACTAACAATATCCTATGAAAATAAACACTTAACAGTAATCCTGATGTCCTGCATGGTCTTCAGCACCCTGGTCATCCACTGTAAGTCTTCATTTGTAAATCTTCTATCTTCTTCATCTGTGATGTTCTTTCTTCTTATCTTATTTTCTATCTTCCTTCTTCTTAGTCTCCCAAAATAGAGTGTCTCACTGAAAAAATAAATAAAATATAAAATTAGACATGCCCCATAAGTTAATGTGGTGATAATTGTACAATGCCACCGCTGCCAATGAAAAAATCCCCCGCATATACCTCCTGGGCTATTGCCCGAGCCATACTGAGGAAAATTTAAATAGAGACTAGCTTTCATATGGCCAGTCTGTTCAAAATGGTTCCCACACTTCCATTGGCTTGGATGTGGAGTTACGCACCTCCCAGCCAAAAAAAAACCATTAGAAGCTCATTGGCTGGGGGGTGCATAACCCCACATCCCAGCAAATGGAAACGTGGGAAACATTTTGAACAGAGGCTGGCCATATAAAAGCCAGTCTCTGTTCAAATTTTTCTCAGTGTGGCAATGGCCCTAAAGGTATTTTTCATCTGCAGAGCACAGTTATTGAGCACATTAATTTATGGGGCATATCTACTTTTAGATTTTATTTATTACAGTGAGGCACTATATTTTTGGGAGACTAAGAAGAAGAAAGTTAGATAATAAATAATAAACAAGATAAGAAAAAACAAGATTACAGATGAAGAGGATAGAAGATTACAGATGAAGACTTACAGTGGATGACAGGTAAGTGTTACAGGTATGGGTATGGGCAATAGGATAATGTTATGGCTAGTATTGTTTCACTGTGTTGTTAATGTTAGGGGTAGTGTGGTGTTAGTGTTTAGTAGGGTGACTGTGTTTGAGCTTGCGATCAGTGTTTGACAGTGTGTCAAACACCGAGAGTTGGCTGTCTCCCTTTGATGTTCCCATTTCTCACACTATTAGCGTGAGTTTTGGAAACAAAAATACACACAATGAACATTGAGCCACAAGTTGGGATCTGTGTCCCAATGCTCTTCGTGATTAATGTTGGGAGGGCAATTCCAATGTTACCACTGTGTGTGTGCTGTTCGGTATTAATTTTTGCCCTACCGACAGTTCTTCTGGGGGCAAATGAATCGAGCCCCAATTCCTTTACAACTGAAAAAGTTTCACTTACATGTTAGACAAATACTGCCCAGAAGGGCAGTCCGGTTCCAAAATGATGGGCAAGACCCTTTGCACAGGCACATAACCTAACCCCAAATAACCCCAAATGCACATTTTGACCTTTTTGGGCCTCATCAGTGAGGTGCAGCTGGATTCCCTAGGCACTGAGAGAAAGGGGACCACATCTGGCTTACCATTCACTCCTAGGGAGACCCCCTAAGAGTATTCAATATATATACCAAAATGTGAGAGGCTCTGAAGACTAACAAAAGCACAATTGCTAGTTCTGTGGCTAGTCAGCATTCAGAAACATCATGATTTTCTCTAGCTCCATTACAGAGGAGAAATGTCCATGTACATATTAGACTAATCCATCCCAAAGGGCAGTCATGTTCCAAAGTAACATGTAAGCTAACCCCAGACATACGATTCAGCCTTGTTGGGCCTAGTCAGTGAGGTGCAAGTGGATTTCCTAGGCACTGAGAGCAAGGGCTCAAAGGGTTAATTAGGTCTAACCTAGTTTTGGGGTTTGATTTCCCTTTAATTTTTTGAGTACCAGAGTGGTGTCAGTGCAGTGCTTCACAATGTGATAGACACCACTCTTGCAATTAAAAGGTTGCATTGCATTTATTTGGGATGGTTACAATATCTTATATATTCATGTTCATTTCATACAATTTAAATGTTTACAAGTTATATTTTGGAACACCACTGAGGAGTGCAATGCACTGATTTTATAAGGTGTTGCATACCCCTGTGACACTCAAAGGGTTAACAGAGGATACTCATACTAAATTATCTATTATTGCATTTCTATGGTGACCCATGTGATACCCTTCAGCTGTTCTGTATGCTAATTCTCATCCTACAGTTGATGATGGGAATTGTCATCCAACAACAGCTGGAGGTTTCACAGTTCCCACCACAGTGAACACAGTAAACAGGGGATTTGCTAGTTTGGGCATGGCGTTTAGGCTAACCCAGAGGTAGGCAGCTCTCCAGCTGTTGAGTTTGGGGTTTGATCACATTAACGTCTTAACAGTGGCAGAGTGTGTTCACCATTATGCATTACATCGTACATTGATATATGCTTGTTCAATACTCTATTTATACATACAGTCATGTGAAAAAGAAAGTAACCCTCTTTGAATTCTATGGTTTTACATATCAGGACATAATAACAATCATGTGTTCCTTAGCAGGTCTAAAAATTAGGTAAATACAACCTCAGAAAAACAACAACACTTGACATATTATACCATGTCATAATCTATTTAACAAAAATAAAGCCACAATGGAGAAAAACTAAGTACACCCTTACTGCTTCCATATGATTTAAGATGCTAAGTAACAGACAGGTGCTGCTAATCAAAAGCCCTTGATTAATTGATCATCAGCAAGTGTGACCACCTCTATAGTTTGCTGGTCTGGAGCATTCAGGTGTGTGTGTTAACACAATGCCAAGGAGGAAACACATCAGCAATAATCTTAGAGAAGCAACTCTTGCTGCCCATCAATCTGGGAAGGGTTTTAAGGCCATTTCCAAACAATTTAAATTCCATCATTCTACAGTGAGAAAGATTATTCAAAAGTGGAAAACATTCAAGACAGTTGCCAATCTTCCCAGGAGTGGACGTCCCAGCAAAATCACCCCAAGGCCAGACTGTGCAATGTTCAGAGAAACTGCAAAAAACCCAAGGGTTACATCTCAGACTCTAAATGCCTCTGTTAGGATGTTAAAGGGATAGTTTTAACTTTATTTTATTTTGTAGGCATTAAAAAACATGAAGAATGATATAAGTCTTATCTCTCAAACCTTTATGGTTTATGAGATATTCACAAGCAAAGTTCCCCTCCCCGCCCCTTTTACCTAGTGTAAGCCATCTCTTCTCAGATGTGAGTCTGGTTGTATGACAGTACAGATAACAGAAGGGGACAATTTTCTTTGTATGAAAACAATGAAAGCCCTTCCCCCCTTGACAAGTTTTTCAGCTTTTTCACTTATCTTAATAGAAGATTGTCCCTCTCTGCAGTCTACCTGGGCACCTCCCTTCTGATCTGATTGAACAGGGGGGGGATACTTTGTTTGTGAATATCTCTTAAACCATAAAGGTTTCAGAGATAAGACTTATATCATTCTTCATGTTTTTTTAAATGCCTACAAAATAAAATAAAGGTAAAACGAAGTATTACTATCCCTTTAAATGTTAAAGTACAATTAGAAAAAGACTGAACAAGTATGGTTTGTTTGGAAGGGTTGCCAAGAGAAAGCATATTCTCTCTAAAAAGAACATGGCAGCATGGCTTTGGTTTTCAAAGTTGCATCTGAACAAACCACAAGACATCTGGAGCATGTCCTTTGGACAGATGAGACCAAAGTGGAGATGTTTGGCCATAATGCACAGAGCCACGTTTGGAGAAAACCAAACACAGCATATCAGCACAAACACCTCATACAACTGTCAAGCAGGGAGGTGGAGGGGTGATGATTTGGGCTTGTTTTGCAGCTGCAGGACCTGAGAACATTGCAGTCATTGTGTCGACCATGAACTCCTCTGTATACCAAAGTATTCTAGAGTCAAATATGAGGCCATCTGTCTGACAGCTAAAGCTTGGCTGAAACTGGGTCATGCAACAGGACAATTAACCCAAGCACACCAGCAAATCTACAACAGAATGGATGAAAAAGAAAACAATCCAGGTGTTCCAATGGCCAAGTCAAAAGTCCAGACCTCAACTCGATTAAAATGCTGTGGTGGGACCTTAAGAGAGTTGTACATAAACAAATGCCCGCAAACCTCAATGAACTGAAGCAACATTGTAAAGAAGAGTGGGCCTAAATTGTTCCATGATGTGAGAGACTGATAAAGTCACAGAAAATGATTACTTCAAATTATTGCTGCTAAAGGAGGTTCTACAAGCTATTGAATCATGAGGTGTACTTAGTTTTTCAGACATGGCTTCTCCATTTTGGCTTCATGACACGGTGTAATATGTCATATGTTGTTGTTCATCTGAGTTTGTATTTACCTAATTTTTAGACCTGCTAAGGAACAGATGATTATTATTATGTTCTGATATGTAAAACCATAGAATTTAAAGATGTACTTTCTTTTTCGCACGAATGTAAGTGCATATGTTCATACCCTATACTTATCCATAAGTGCATAAGATCATTCCCTATATTTATACACTAGTGTAAAAGACAGTGTACACAGGCCAAAGTCTGTGCATTCAGGCAGTGTCTACTGCGCCAGACTGAATCGGACAAACATACTGGCCTGCGTTTGGGCATGACTGCGTTCAAGCAGTCTTACTGCTCCTGACTGCATCAGGCAAACATAAATCTGGCCTTTTATTATTAGTGAAAAGTTCATATGTTCATACCCTATACTTATACATAAGTGTATATGTTCATACCCTATACTTACACATAAGTGCATATGTCCATACCCTATATTTATATATAAGTGCATATGTTCATAAGTGCATCAAATATGCTGCTGGCAGATTCGTATATTCTCCCAAGTAAAGTTTAGTTCACATGAGCACCATCAGCTCCGAGCTAAATATTCAGAATATACAATAGTAGTCAAAGGGGAGTTGCTAGGTTTCTAAAACAGCTGTAACTTTGCAACAAGTAGGACATTTTTAATGAGTTTTCAGAATCATCTGTATTTATGGTAGCCGATCTTTATTTAAAGCTACATGGCATATTTAGCTTTATTTATCCATTTATGCAAATTAAAAAATACCAGACGGCATGGTATCCAGATATTAATATTCCTCATGGCTCATACTCCCACCTGCCACTCTCTGCCAACCAGATACTAACAATCCATACTGCTCTCCCTCTTACCTGGCACTCCCTGCCAACCAGATACTAACATTCTCCACTGCTCTCCCTCCTCCTTGCCACTCCTTGCCAGCTGAATGGCATGCTAGCCAAATACTAACATTATACAAGTCTCTCCATCCCACCTAGTACTCTCTGCTAGTTTCACACTGCTCTCCCTCTCACCTACCACTCCCTCCCAGCCAGGTACAAACATTCCACACTGCTCTTCCTCTCACCTACCACTCCCTCCCAGCCAGGTACAAACATTCCACACTGCTCTTCCTCTCACCTGCTACATCCTGCCAGACAAATACTAACAATCCAAACATCTATCACTTCCACCTTCCAACCCCTGCCAGCTAGATACTAAGATTCAACACTGCTCTCCCTCCCACCTGTCACTCCCTGCCAGCCACATACTAACATTTTGTGCCACATTCCCTCTCTCCTTCCACTCCATGCTATCCAAATACTAGCAGTCCACACTTCTATCCCTCACATCTGCCACTCTCTTCCAGCCGGATGCTAATATTCCACACTGCTCTTCCTCCATCCTACCTGCCACTCCTTGTCAGCCAGATACTAATATTCCCCACTGCTCTCCCTCTTCCTCAATAATCTCTGCCAGCCAGATACTAATATCCCCCACTGCTCTCCCTCTTATTCAGTACTCTCTGCCAGCCAGATACTAACATTCCACACTACACTCCCTCCAGCCACTCATTGCAAGCCAAATTCTAACAGTCCACACTTCGATCCCTCTCTCCTGCTACTTCCTGTCAGCCAGATACTAGCATTCTACATTGCTCTCCTACCACCTGCCATGTTCTGCCAGCCAGATACTAATATTTCACACTGGTTTCCCTCTTCTCTGTCACTCCCTGCCAGCCATGTACTAACATTCCACACTGCTCTCCCTCTTGTCCCTCCTTGCCTTCCAGATATTAGCATTCCACTCTTCTGTCACTTCCATCTGCCACTTCATACTGGCCAGATATTATTATACTAACATTCCACACTGTCCTCCCTCCCGATTGCCACTCCCTGCCAGCCAGATTCTAACATACCACACTGCTCTCCCCCAACCTTCCACTGCACTGCCAGCCAAGTACTAACATTCCACACTTCTATCACTCCCACCTGCCAGTGCTTGCCAGCCAAAGACTAACATTCCACACTGCTCTCCCTACCACCTGCTACTCTCTGCCAGCAAGAGGCTAACATTCCATACTGTTTTCCCTCTCACCTGTCATTGCCTGCCAGCCAAATATTAACAGTCCACACTGCTTTACCTCTCACATGCCACTCTCTGCCTGCCAAATACTAACAGTCCACACTGCTTTACCTCTCACCTGCCGTTGCCTGCCAGCCAAATACTAGCATTTCACACTGCACCCCCCATACACACACACACCACCACTATTCACAGACCATAACATGCTAATTTGCATAACCTGATAGTCATGCAAATCCTGTCAAGCTACATGCTCCCACTGAGGTGAAAATGTGGATACGTGAAAGCTGTATATTAATGCCTATGTTATATGCCACACTGCCCAGCTGCACCTTTGCCATTAGGGAGATCAGCACAGTATTGCATTATTTCCTTCTCCCAGATAGAATTCAGTGTAGCAAAAAACTCACAAGAGTGGTATAAAGGTGATACCTTTTAATGGCTAACTGAGGACATAGAAAGTGCAAGCTTTCAGGACACTAAGGTCCCTTCTATAGAACCCATGTCCTCAGTAAGCCATTAAAAGGTATCACCTTTATCAGGGCCAGATTTGCCATTAGGCAAAGTAGGCACCTGCCTTCAGGCGCACGCCAACGAGGGGCGACTGCCATTCGTATTTATATATATATATATATATATATATATATATTCTTTTTTTTTTTTTTTTTTAAACTAGCCACCTCGCTGGCTGCGCCGGCGGCACCCATTCACATTGCCTGCCCCCCCAGTCTTATACGTGATGGAGCTCCCTCATCGCCTCTTTAGGAATGCAGAGAGCTGGGAGATGACATAATCTCCCAGCGCTCTGCATTCCTGAATAGGAGACTGCGCGGGAGCTCCATCAGGTACAAGACTGTGCCAAAGGAGGCACATACAGATCTCCTACCAGGGAGGTAGGAAACGAACAACGGGGGGAGGCAATGTGAGGGCAATGTGGAGTTAATGGGGGGCAATGTGGAGCTGATGGAGGGCAATATGGAGATGGTGGGGGCAGGTTGGAACTGATGGGGTGGGGGGCAATGTGAGGGCAATGTGGAGCTGATGGGGGGCATTGTGAGGGCAATGTGGAGCTGATGGGGCAATATGGAGCTGATGGGGGGCATTGTGAGGGTAATATGGAGCTGATGGGAGGCAATGTGAAGGCAGTATGGTATATGGAGATTATGGGGGTAGTATGGAGCTGATGGGGGCAATGTGAGGGCTATGTGGAGATGATGGGGGCAATGTGAGGGCAATATGGAGATGATGGGGGGGCAACGTGGAGATTAGGAGCATCGTGGAAGTATCCAGTGCAGATGGCCCACGGGGGGAGGGGGGGCACTTCAAATTTCTGTGCCTACAAGCTCCTGAGATGTAAATCCAGCCCTGACTTTTATACCATGCTTGTGAGTTTTTTGCTACACTTAATCCTATCTACTTCACTGGCTAACACAGTCTCATCTTTTCTTCTTCTCCCAGATGGGCAACCATCCACCCCAGTACCACCACCAGCAAAGCAATCACAAAACAAATTATTGGAACATGGCAGCATTACTGCTGCGTTCCAACCACACATGCTTCTCCTGCTATCTGTTCCAGATTTGTGTTAAGGGGAACTGTATGATCAAAACAGAGATTAATTTAAAAAAAAAAAATCAGTCTTGGCATTGTTTCTAAAATATGTTCCCTTTGAACTCTGTGTAATTACAATGACCACATTTATATTGACTTTGTTTTGAACATCGAATTAGATAAAACATTCCTAATATTTTGTGCTGTGGTTTTGCCTTATTATTAAATATTATTCTAAATCAAGCTGGCTTCAAACCATTAAATAAATCAAGCTGGCTTCAAACCATTAAGTGTCTGAGACAATGAGCAATATCCTGTGTAGCACGAAGGTATGATGAGTTATCTGTCTGGACAAAATCTGGAGCTCAAAGGCATACTACAGAAAGCAAAGAGGAGAAATTAAGGAGCAAATGAACATCACCATAGGTTACACCAGTGGCATAACTATAGGGATTACAGGGGTCGCCCCAGTGACCGGGCCCATCACTCCAGAGGCCCAGCCACCCCCTACGACCCCTCCGCCTGGTGCCCGCAATCTCCCTCTGGCACTCTAGTAATGCAGAGCGCTGGGAGATGACATCATCTCCCAGCTCTCTGCATTACTGAATAGGACCGCACGGGAGCTCCAGGGAAGTAGGAGATGGGGGCATTGTGGAGATTGAGGGGCATTGTGGAAATTGGGGGGCAATGTGGAGTGGCCCAATGTGGTCGAGGGGGGCCAATGTGGTCGGGGGGGGCATGGCACTTCTTGCACCAGGGCCAGGAGGATTCTAGTTATGCCTCTGGAGTACACATAAATATTCCCAATTGATTTAACCCTTTGAGTGCCAGAATGTGTTGCATACCCCCTCTGGCGCTCAAAGTATGGTAATGTTTTGCAAAAAAAGCTGCTCCAATTAATCTTCATAGTATTTGTGCCATGGAGAGTGTTATTTCAATTCTGTCAGATTTGTAGTTCAAGAGTAATTGAATGATAAAGTTTCCCCCTTCCTCCCCATTTACTGATGTAACACTGCTCACCTCAGATCAACAAGACTGCCCGGAAGGATCACAGAGAGGGACAATCTTCAGTGAGCATAAGGAAAACCTGAAAAACCTGTCAAGGGGTGCAGGGTTTTCTTATTCTCACAGTAAGAAGATTGTTCCTTGCTGTGAGCTGTCTGGTCTGTGGACCAGATTTCACATCTGAGGGGAGGTGGCTTACACTAGGAAAAGGGGCGGGAGGGGGATACTTTATCATTCAATTACTCTTGAACTACAACTCTGGCAGTATTGAAATAACACTCTCCATGGCCCAAATACTATGAAGATTAATAGGGGCTGCTCTTTTGTGCAACATTACTGTTCCTTTAACCCTCTAAGTGCCAGGCGGGTATGCAATGCATTGCTTTGCAATGCTTTGAGTCCCCTCTGTCACTCCAAGGGTTAAATGGGGGCGTTACCCTTGCATATTAGATTGGTCTGAAATGCTTTTGCATTTAAAGGGGCAGTGCCTCTTAAGATGAAAAATGAGATTGCATGGTACCATGCTAAAGGGAGAGATTAAATCAGATCTGTGCTGCTATTTTTGTCCTCACATTTCTTATTCAGATAAAAAGAAAATGTGTAACAAACTTCTTACATTGCTATGGAAAAGAAACATGTCTTTCCTCTCAATGTCTTCAACTCTGATGATGTCAGTTGTTCAAATCCTGTCTCATGCTCTTCCTACAAATCGGAGAACTGGATAACAAATGATTTATTGCAGTGAGTCCTTGTAAATGTATCTTTTCAAGTTGATCTAAAGTTTAAAGAGGGATGCCACAGGGTTTAGTACTGGGACCAGTGCTTTTAAATTTGTTTATTGATGGTCTTAAATGGATAGTAATACTTAAAATGTAAAAAGATATATATATTGTAGTGTTTATCCCCCTGAGTAAAACAAGAGTACTCCCACTGTTGAAATGTGCTTTATTCAAAAGTTATTACAGCTCATACTTTTTAGATGCAGTATCACAGTGGCCTGAAACTGTACAGTGGTGCTGTTGCTACACAATTCTATGGAGATTTATGGTCAACAGACCATAGCTGTCCATATGATGGTGTACCGACAGCGCCACTGTACAATTTCAGGACATTGTGATACTGCACCTAAAAAATACAAGTTTGAGCTGCAATAACATTAGAATAAAACATCTTTCATCAGTGGGAGTGTCCTTGTTTTACTCAGGGGAGATAAACACTACAATATATATATATTTTTTTTACATATTAAGATTACTATCCCTTTAAGTAATGTCTCAATCTTTGCTGCTGACACTAAGGTGCGTAAGGAAATACATACAGACCAGTATGATTTGGATCTACAGAAAGATTTACATAAACTGAGTGAATGGGCAGATAATGTTTAATATAGATAAATAGAAGGTTTTACATTTGGGTTGGAGAAACAACTATGCTACAGGAAACTATTTGGGGAATCCTTGTTAGAGAAAGATTTAGGAGTACTAATTAGAGGTGGGTGAGTCGGCCAGGCTGTGGCACGAGCCAAGGTGAAGCTGAGCCAGACCCAAGACAGGCTCACAGGGCACATAAGCCGAGACAGCTGACTGTAGACACAAGTCATCATGCTCAACAAGGAGAACACCGTCTAGGAACCAGTGATGGAAGGGGTGGGGTGCTATTTCGGGATCAGAGGCATACCTAGAAGCCTCCGGGCCCTAGTGCAAGAAGTGTCACGGGCCCCCACCACCACCACATTGGCCCCCCTCGACCACACTGACCCCCTCTACAATGCCCCTCAATCTTCACAATGCCCCCATCTCCTACCTCCCAGGAGTTCCCTAGCGGTCCTCTTAGTAATGCAGAGCGCTGGGAGATGATGTCATCTCCAGTGCTCTGCATTACTAGATCGCCAGAGGGAGATTGCGGGCGTCAGACGGAGGGGTCGCAGGGGGCAGCCGGGCCTCTGGATTGACGGACCCGGTCGCAGGTGCGACCACTGCGACCCCTATAGTTACGCCACTGATCGGGATCTGGCTTGCCTCTGGCTCCCACTCCTCCCATTGATGCTAAGCCTGACTTGAGCCCACACTGGCTCATTCACCATTAGTCCTGATAGACAGTAGACTTCACAGCAGTGTGCAATATTACTCAGCCACTGCATGAGCCAGTAGGGTACTATCGTGTACAAAAAGGGGTATAGATGCACAGGATTGGAATACAATTCTGCCCCTTTAAAAGTCCTTGACAATACCTTATCTGGAATATGGAGTAGAGTTTGGGGCATAACGTCTTAAAAAAGATGATATTGAACTGAACAACACACAGGCATGTGAAATAAAGCAGATAAAGGGGTTGGAAGATCTGAGTTATACAGGAAGACTAGCCAAACTGATTTTGTTTACATTAGAGAAGAAGCAACTAAGTGGTGATATGAGTAATATTTACAAATGTATTTGAGGTCAATACAAAGAACTCTCTGAGGAACTATTTACTCAAAGAGATGTGCAAAAAAACAGAGGTCATCCATTAAGACTCGAGGAAAAGCTCTTTCAACTAAAACAAAGGCAGAGTTTCTTTACAGTAAGGTTATGAAATTCTTTGCCTCTGGAAGCTGTGTTTGCATATACTGTATATGTTTTCAAAAAAGCATTGGTTATGGTTACCTTGCTAGCTCAGAACAATATTGAGAAATACGACAGGTGGCTTCAAAGCTGATATTGATCCAGGGAAATATCTGACTGCCATTTGGATTTTTTTTTCACTTGGGGCTAAACTGGAAATGGCTTCAGTATGTTTTATTTACTTTTTTTGCCTCTTTCTGGGTGAACATGGATTATATGGCATGGGTTGAACTTGATCGGTACATGCATTTTTACAGCCTTATCAGCTGACTGTAAAGATCCTGACTTATGTGCAACTGATGGCATTTCAATGAATGCATTTGGTAAGCCTCTTATTCAATAACAAATTAGTTTCATATGCAGACACGTCAATAATTTATGCAAAAGCATGGATTAGAAGAAATAACTGATTCACTATTTAACCCATTGTGCACAATAAGCTGAGCAAGTTACCTACTCTAACATGCAAGGACACTCTCTCTATGGCTTTATAAGTAAAATATATCACAAACTGTAACTGTGTGTTACAAAATGTCTTGATATTGGCAAACTCTTATCCCTATTTTTAATGGCATTCATCTGCTCTCTGTTCCTGTCGTTTAAATGTCAGCTTAGTCTATGAATGCCCCAAATCCTCCCCTTAACATTTCTTGTCCAAAAAAAGCATAATGGGGGTGGTCTGTGGGACTTTCTGGGAATTAGTTTTTTATGTCTTGCTTAGTTCACTGTACAACTCAAGAGGGATATTCACTAAGCTTGGATAAAGAGGTGATAACGGGGTGATAAAGTAGAGATGTCGGGGAGAGAATCACTAAGCAGTGATAAAGAGAGGATAAGGTGGAGATGACTTCTCCAGTTCCTATGTTATTCTATGAAGCCTGTTCACTAACATCTCCAAATTTGTAGACATCTTAGTGCATTGGCTCCGTAGAATAACATAGGAATTGTATAAGTGATAAACTGGAGAAGTCATCTCCACTTCACTGCTTTATCACCGCTTAGTGAATCTCCCCCAAGGTGTAGAAGGCATTGAAATCCTATACTGGCATAGTGTGTGTCCTCCAGTCATAGCCACTTTCAACAATGGGCAAAGTGGGCATTTGCCCAAGTCCTACTCTCAAGGGGGCCCATTGATAGAGACATCATTACTAATGGTTTACTTTAAAAAGGTTTCAAGCAAAAGAGTGTGCGACCAAATGAAACAATAACCATATTGCCATAATAAAAATGGTGACATGAGAATCTCACACTGCATGACAGCTGGGGCTAAGTAGGAGAGCTGGAAACAGCGTGAGACAGGTCAACAATGCCTGCAGTGTCTGGATGCGGCTCAGGATGCAGTAGGCAGAAGAATATCCAGCAATGTAAGAAGCTCAGAAATGCCAGGAGCAGATGACCATAGAGTGCTAGTGGTTCCTTTGATATATTTATGATGGGACAGAGCCAGGACAGCATGATGGGAGCTGCTGTTCAACACCAGAGCACATCAATGCACTGTGGTACTTGTTGGACTGGTCAGACTGGGATGCGACCATTCAGTAGGCGACATGAGATTCTCGCTGTAATGGGCCGTAGGCAGTTACCTGGAACTTTTAACAAGGATTTAAGTGAACTATGTGGGACCAAACACCCTCTGTTAGAAGAGACTGGAACTCACCCAGGGAGGAGAGGACTGACAGAGCTGCCTTACTTTAGAAAATAGGCTGGCCCGGGACACCATTGACTTTGCCTGGGAAAAGTAGGTGGCTCTTGGATTGGCCACAGGTTTAAAGGGACTGGACTGTATGCCCGGGGGATTGTCGTTGAACTGCAATACATCTGACAACCAGTGGTTGTCTCCCTGCCTCGGTGCTATGAGCCTCAACATGTTGTCGAGCATTGTGTTAATGGAGAGACAGGCGACCTCCTGAATGGCCAAAGCCCTGGGTGATGTTTAAAGGTCCCCCATAGATTTAACATGGGGGAAGTAGGCGGCCCAGGGATTGGTCGGTCAGCCGCCCGCCCACAGAGTCCAATAGGCTGGGACAGCTATGATGATTGTGGACAGGATTGGCTGTCCAATTCTCGGCTCTGGATTGGCCAGGGGTTGAAGCGGAATAGTCAAACAGACTAAAAAGATGCTTCAACCCCCTGGCCATTGTTCTAAGTTGTATATTCCAGCTGCATTTCTTTGTTCTAATGACTGCCCCTCATTAGTTCCCTTTGTCTGGTTAATTTAATCACGTCTGCCCCTTTGTATTATGTTTACACCATATGTTGCTTTCCTTATGCTTTGTCTCGTATTATGCCCTAATGTTGTTAAACTTGTATAAAAGACCCATAGTTGTTCAATAAAGTGTGTTACAGTTTGGAACTTCATCCGTGTCCTGTCCTTTTGTCGCCGAATGGTATCAAGGGTCTCCTTTTGACCCCCATTCACAGAAACAGCTCTGGAGAAACACCGGCAAGGCTACCTCCTTGTAGCCAACCTCAGGAGGGAGAGACCCGGTACGACAGCCTAAGTCAGCCCGAGGACTTAGGCCTCCCTTACAATCGCACTGTCATGCAGCGCGAGATTCTCATGTCGCCATTTTTATTATGGCAACATGATTACTATTTCATTTGGTCACACGCTCTTTTGCGTGCTACCTTTTAAAAATATGCCATTACTAACCAGGGGTGACAGAGCATACAGGAAAGGGGCAGACTGGTCTGGGCTGGCAGTGCTGTCAGGCCCATGCACAGATGAGTGCTCTCACTGTCTCACAGTGTTCTTCAGTCTCTGTGCTTTTACTGTCACTGAAAGTCACCCTCAGATTTTCAGTAGCAGGCTAGCAGAGAGAGGAGCATGGCAGAGAGAGGAGCACAGAAAATGGGGTTATTTCCTGTCCTGCTCAGGCCAGATAACACAAAGCACTTCCTCCTGTCATCTGACTACCACATGACCTGACAAAATTCCATGTTCCACCACAGGCAGCATCAGATCAGGCAATGCCAGCGGAATGGTCTTAATTCCATCCATAGACAGGTGGGCACAGACTCTGTCTTGGTATGGGTAGGTGCACTTAATTGGATTTTCTGAAATTTTAAATCAGAGCATCGCTCCTAAAATGAAAGGTAGTATGACAACTCTTTTACTCAATAGTAAGGTTGCTTTGAATAACTGTTTTAAACACTTATATTACATTTTGTGTGGCATTTTATGCATTTTTAACCAGTAGAATCGTAGGGGGGGTCCACTAGCATGAGCTTCGCTCAGGGCCCCAAAGTATTTTAAAGCAGCCCTGACACCAGTATGTACTACAGTTAAAGGGATAGTAATACTTCGTTTTATCTTTATTTTTGTAGGCATTAAAAAACATGAAGAATGATACAAGTCTTATCTCTCAAACCTTTATGGTTTGAGAGATATTCACAAGCAAAGTTTCCCCTCCTGCCCCTTTTACCTAGTGTAAGTCATCTGTTCTCAGATGTAGAATCCAGTCCATAGACCAGACAGATATCAGAAGGGGACAATCTTCTTCCTATGAGAACAATGAAAGCCCTGCCCCCCTTGACAAGTTTTTTAGGTTTTTCTCTTATCTTAATTGAAGGTTGTCCCCCTCTGCAATCTACCTGGGCACCTCCCTTCTGATCTGGCTGAGCACTGTTACATCAGTAAAAGAGGCGGGAGGGGGATACTTTATCATTCAATTACTCTTGTACTACAACTCTGATAGAATTGAAATAACACTCTCCAAGATCCAAATACTATGATGATTAATTAGAGCTGTTTTTATTATGAAACATTACTATCCCTTTAACATATGATGTAGTGCATACCATTAATGCAGCAACAAATGCCAGTAGAGCTGCGCTGGAAAATTCATAAATTCGACCCCAAATATGTGATTATATTGCAGACCATCTCATACACTTCACTATAGGTCATCATAGGTGCCACACTGATTCTAGCAGAATCCATTTACTTTCTTTTGTCAGAAGGAATTCCCAGTTCCTGCTTTTGCTTTTTTTACCTTTCTGGGTTATAGCCTCTTCCTAGCAATCTCCGTATCAGGGGAGAGTGCTGCTCTTGATCAGCCGTTCAGATGAACAATTCATTTTCAGACTAAAAAAAAGTACCTTGGGAATGTTTCGTTTTATGTGTTTCAGATGACAGCTTATTGCATACAAGATCACATTCCCTGAATGCTTTTTGTGAAAAATGATCATGTCAGGTCTTACTAAAATGCAGATGTAGCTAGCCCTAAAATGTTTATGGTGAATTTAAAATGTTCCAGAGTAAATTTAAGGTTAACTCTTTGAGTGCCAGAGGGGAATCCAATGCATTGCTTGGCACTGCATTGTGTACCCCTCTAGCACTCAAAGGGATAAAGTGACAGAGAATACTGGATCATTCTTTGTGCCATACCACACAAAAATCAGATTATTGATGTACCATAAAATACTTGTAAAGGGCTGTCCTCAACAAAGCTGTGGATCCTCTCCATCCTGCCCATAGGGAGACTGGCAAAAAACATGGATAAAAGATGATTCTCGCACACGGGATTCAGTTGATCAGAAATTGTAACATATTTTTATTTTTATTTACCACCATTGCACCTGATGAAGGGATTATTCCCAGAAACATTGTGCAATGGTGATAAATAAAAATAAAAATATGTTACAATTTCTGATCAACTGAATCCTGTGTGCGAGAATCATCTTTTATCCATGGTAATTGACAACGGGCCAACATCGTGGCATTGACCCATCAGATTCTTCAGCACCGGAATAATTGAATGAAGTGGTGAGCTGAGGTAACTATTTCAAGACTGGCAAAAAAGGAGGCTCCTATTCCTGCTCCTCACCTTTGAAGATAGACAACCCATCAAATGTGAAAAATAATGTTCCAGCAAATAATATGTTTATTGACTGAAAAAAAGTTTTAGATCTTGTGTTTTTTACTCCCTTGGACATGACATCCAGAACTGATAGAGCCAAGAAGGGAAAGCTTTGGCTCTCTAGCTGTTGGGGACCACAAGTCCTTTGATGCACAACCAGCCATTGGCTAGTTGGATATGGTGACAGTTTTAATCTCCAACAGCTGAAGAATCCCAGGTTGCCTACCCCTGGACTACTCCATTCCCCACTATTAATGGACGAGGAGAGAGGCAATTTTTCAGAACTGGATCATACCCCAGCTAAGAGTGGCAACCAGAAGTGAGTCTCGTGCAGATGTAACTCCACTGAGGCAGCTTTGGAGCTGAGGGTCTTGGGGTCTGGCTTGTACCCTCACTAATATGAAGGTTATTTCCATAGTTAAGATCAGACTTCATCTGCCTCACTTTCAGTTGGTTGCACTAAGACAGGGGAGACCCAAGGGCCATATATCTGTTTACATTTTTTCAGAGAGCTATAGTATTACACCTCCAAACAGAACAAAGCAGACGTATATGTTAAAAAAAAACCAACATATATATATATATATATATATATATATATATATATATAGCCCCTGCCTAATACTATTGCCCCTCTGATAATACCCTTTCTGAATGGTAAACAGAGAGTAAGATATGTTTGAAAGAGAAAAATGAGAGATGTGAGTTGTAAGTGAAAATGACTGAGCTATGTCTGGCTGTCTGATCAGCATACTTGGGAACTCTCAGGATCTAGCCTGGAGGAACTCTCAGGATCTGCCCCTGGAGGAACTCTCTCAGGATCTGCCCTGGAGGAACTCTTCGGATCTGCCCTGGAGGAACTCTCAGGATCTGCCCTGGAAGAACTCTCTCAAGACCTTCCCTGATTTTTGAAGTAAATTATTGGGTCTACAGGAACTGTTTCTCCGGTGGGGGTGGTGAGTTTCTTATGAAACTCCATCCATTTCTAGATCCCACTGTGTGCCTCCTACTTTCCATTTACTTCTTCTTCTTCCCACTCTGTTCTGCTCACTTCCCACCCACTTCCCGCACACTTTATGACCCGGCTCCTTAAGCCCTGCCCCAAATCTGTTTAAGCCCCTCCCTCCTTTGTGAAATGAATCACATCATTTATATCCCCCCAGGCGAACCTCATGATCCTTCTCCAGAGACTCAAGAAGAATAAGTTCCCAGGTATGCTGATTACAGGCTGTGAATTGATACATTCACTGCTTCACAATTAAAGTGTTAATTCTGCTTGTGCATTGTTATAATGATACTATGGCGCAGATTCACTAACGAGTGATAAAGAGGTGATAAAGCAGAGATAACTTCTCCAGTGATATCACTACTCTAGTTCCTATGTTATTCTATGGAACCTTTGGAGATCGTAGTGCATAAGTTCTATAGAAAAACATAGGAACTGAAGACGTGATATCACTGGAGAAGCCAACTCCACTTTATCTCCTCTTTATCATGCCTTATTGCTTAACCCCCATTGTATCATATTTGTGCTACATTACAAAAAGTATCGCTATTCCTTTGAAGAGAAAGCCATAAGAAATATTTTTCTGTCTGGAAGAATTGTTGAATGTGTACAGTCTGATCGACCTGAGTATTTTGTCCACCTCTGTTCTAATATGTACAACTGTTTTTATGCTGCTGGTATATTGCACAGTGTGTTCCCTTTTAATTTATAGAGGTACAATTAAAGTTAACCATTTAAGGTTCATGGGGTAAAAATGCATTGGGATGAATGTGTTAATGCAGCCAAATAGAGTTAGTCTCTAACACCAATGGCTGCAGTTAGGATATGCACTATGGAATATGAGCACTGTAATGCACACAAGCAGACACACTCCACCATTATAGAACTTTAAAGGGATAGTAATACCTCAATTAAACTTTAGCTCCAAGTATTTTTTAACATGTTGAGCTATACATATATTTACTTACAGATTTGTAGTTCAGACTCTATTGAAGCCGAAAGGATTACCCCCTGTCCCTTTCCCTGTGTCACTTATCTGCTCATGCTGGTCCGGGTGGAGATCGGCAAGGGACAATCTTCAGTAAGCAAAAGGAAAATCCTGCGCTCCTTCATCAAGGGGGGGCAGGGTCTCCTTATACTTACTGAATGAAGATTGTCCACTCCATCTGTCCGGTCCCGGGACCAGATTCCATATCTAAGGGGAGGTGGCCAGAAGGGGTGGGAGGAGGAGCCTTTCAGCTCGAATAGCGTTTGAACTACAAGTATGTAAGTAACTATATATAGCGGAATATGTTTAAAAAAAAGTGTAAATAATACTAAGAGCTAAAGTTTAATGGAGTTATTACTATCCCTTTAATGTCAGCAAGCCCCATACACCTGCCCTATTGCATACAGAGAAAAACTCACAAGGTTACCGATAATGTTGCCTTTGCTAGGTGAGTGCATAGTGTAAAATTCAGCACTGTATAAAAAAACAACCCAAAGTGCCCACACACTGCCCTGTTGCCCTTGGTCCTATCACAGTGTGCTTGTCAGCCATGCTGCTTGATCCCTGTGCTTCTCCTCATTGCTGTCTATAGTCACGGGTGCAGACGCTCGTCTGTGACATGCGCTTGTTTATATGCACTAGCCTACTCTCCTGATTGGTTCCTGCCTTTTGTGTACCTATTTGAAAGCCTCTGGGCCTAGCACCAGTTGCCCTTACGTGGTGTTCCAGTTAGTCTCGTTTGTCTGCTCCATTTCGCTGTGACTCTTGCTTGACCTCCGAGCTCGATCTCGTATTACCCTGGCTCATCTGACTATCCACATTGGTACTACCCGTGGCTCTGGCTGATCTCGCTCCGTGTATGACCTCGACTTGTCTGACTATCCACATCAGTACTACCCGTGGCTCTGGCTGATTCTGCTCTGTGTAAGACCCCGGTCTGTCTGACTATCCACATCGGTATTGACCTGTGGCTCTGGCTGACAACTCGCTCTGTGTATGACCCCGGCTTATCTGACTATCCACAACGGTACTGACCTGTGGCTCTGGCTGACTACTCCCTCCATGTATGACCCCGGTTTGTCTGACTATCCACCGGTGCTGACCAGTGGCTCTGGCTGACTACTCCCTCCATGTATGACCCCGGTTGTCTGACTATCCACTTGGTTCTGGCCTGTGGCTCTAGCCAACTACTCGCTCCTTGTTGCCGGTTGTCTGACTAATCTCTCTGTACTGAACTTGGTATAGGCTGCCTTCTCGCTACTTGTGATTCCTCCGTTATGCCCATCCATAGTACGGTACAGTGGCAATGCTGCCCATTCTCCGATTGCCACTATCTGCATTAGTACCGTATGGTAGGATACTCATATCTCTGGGCGCTCGTTCCTATTAAAGATAGAACCATAGGCTAGTTTCTATGTTCCTCTCCTCTTCAAGTAGCCAGGCCTCTACCTAGTGTCAGCCTGGGTAGTTATCACGGCGCCCGTGATCTGGGCGACATTCTGTCCATCTCACTGATACTGCTCTCCTATTGGCTGCTCTGTACTGCTCCTCCTAGTGACAGCCTTTTTATACCCTGGGCTGTCACTCAGCTAGTGCCCTTTCGTGGTTGTTGTTCTGATCCAGTGTATGACCCCGAACTGCCTGACCACGCCATTGTCTCGTTCCTGATACTGTGTACCGATTCGGATTGGCTGACGTTCCTGCTTCCTGTTCTGACCCGGCGAGATTGACGACCCAGCTCTTTGTACCGACCCGGCGCGTCTGAGGATCCTGCTCCGTGTACAGACCCGGCTTGGCTGACGTTCCTGCACTGTGTACCGACTCGACTTGGCGGTGGTTCCTGCTTCTGGTGTGCCCGGTTGGGCTCCTCCAAACTGTTCCTGCTGCTGCCTGTCTGGCACCGTTACAGCTTACTGGGCCTCCTTGTATTCCGTTATTCCGGTTGCCAGTATACTCTGACAGTGGTCAAGAGCCTCATTGTGCAACCGTGTTGCACTCGTTGGTCTTTGTGGTTCAGTTGAGCGCCTCCGGTGGTTGCCGTTATCCAGACCATAGCGCTATTAACCCCTTCGGGGGAAGGGCCTCGTTATACTGCTACCACTCTGAGTTTTGTTGGGCTCCGTTTCAGTGTGCTATTAGTCTCCATTTGGTTCCGCTGTGCGCTTCCGGTTGCCATCCATTTATACCATTGCCCATTAACCCTTTTAGGTAGTACTTGCACACGGTTTTGGGCTGCTCCGGTAGGGCCTCCGTTTAGGCACGAGCTCTGACCAGTCTGTGTATCGTTGGTGGGCGTCCACCATTGCATCCGCTTACAGGCATCCAGTGCCTGTGGTTGCAGTCCTGTCATTGTCACCTCGCATTACCTACAGTGGCGTAACAATAGGGGTCGCAGTGGTCGCACCTGCGACCGGGCCCGTCACTCCAGGGGCCCGGCCACCGCCTGCGACCCCCTCGCCCGCAGCAGTCACTTACCGGAGCTCCCATTCGGCGCGCCGCTGTAGTAATACAGAGCGCTGGGAGATTACATCATCTCCCAGCCTCTGCATTACCACAGCGGCGCGCGGGAGTTCCGGTTGCAGGGATCTGTGCCGAAGGAGGCACAGATCTATGAAGACTGGAGGGTAGGAGAAATGTGGAGATGGAAGTGGGCATTGTGGAGATGAAGGGGACATTGTGGAGATGAAGGGGACATTGTGGAAGAGGGGCATTGTGGAGATGGAAGGAGGCATTGTGGAGATGAAGGGGGACATTGTGGAGATGAAGGGGGACATTGTGGAGATGGAAGGGGGACATTGTGGAAGAGGGGCATTGTGGAGATGAAGGGGGGCATTGTGGAGATGAAGGGGGGCATTGTGGAGATGGAAGGGGGGCATTGTGGAGATGAAGGGGGCATTGTGGAAGGGGCAATGTGGATGAGGGGGGCCAATGTGGGCGGGGGGGGCCCATGGCAATTCTTGCACCAGGGCCCAGTGGCTTCTAGTTACGCCTCTGATTACCTATAAGCGACATTGGGCCTTCGTTACGCATACTACCAGTGTTTGCACTGGTTACATTGGACATTCATACACTGTATCAAATTCATTAACCTGACCTGTGTCAGTATTGCGTGTATATTACATACTGGACCCGTGTGGGTTAAATTGCTTGTAACCTGTCTTGTGTCAGTTTCTACTGTTGTTACTGGACCCGTGAGGGTTACTTCATTCCTTGTGTGCCTTAATAAAAGTGTGTTTTTACCAACATCTACCGTGCCGAGTGTACTGAACCATAACAGTAGTAGACTGAGGGCTATTGCCATACTGTTTGGGGGTATAACTAGGGTAGTGCCTATTATATTGTATTTTAAATAAAGGTGGTTTTATTTCAAAATTACTTATGTCTGACCTTCTGTGTGTACTGGTTACCGTAACAGGTGCATAGCTTAGTCAATTAGCTTTTGGCAGTTGTAGCTAGTAAATGTAAATTCCAGTGCTGGTTTTAAATCAAAATCTGCATTGTACATGCAATCTTCTATTTATATTGTGCTTTTGGGGGGATCACTATGCTACAAACATGCTTGTTCAGTTTATTGATAATATAAACAGTATAAAATAAAAGACCTTGAATTTTATATGGTAGCTGAAATACTAAGGCTCTAGCAACAAAGAATTGTAATTTACCTACCTACACTACCACCTACTGGTGAAATACATTACTACACATTGAATGTAAAACATTAAAGGGATAGTAATATTTTAATATTACTATTCCCCATATTGTAGCTATTTCAAAAAGAATTGAATTGACCCCAAGTTCATCTCTCAAACATTTATGGTTTGAGAGATAACCGAACGCAAAGTTCCCCCCTCCCTCCCCCTTCCATGAAGTCAGCGTTGTTCTGACTGCAGGGATATCCGGTCTTATTTTCATCAGGCGGCTCTGCAGCAAAGCCGAGATCGCGTTAGTAAAAAAGAATTATTTCACTGAAACGGTCTTCAGTGAAATAATTATTTTTCACTAACACGATCTCGGCTCAGCTGCAGAGCCGCAAGCCTGTCGTACGACAGACTTCCCCTGCAGTCAGTACAACGCTGACTTCAGGGAAGGGGGAGGGAGGGGGAAACTTTGTGTTTGGTTATCTCTCAAACCATAAAGGTTTGAGAGATGAACCTAGGGGCTATTCAATTATTTTTGAAATATCTACAATATGGGGAATGGTTCCCTTTAAGTTAAAAGTGTACATCTATTTCCAGAATTACTGGAGTCTAAAGAACAGACACTAATGATGAGAGTTTCACCTCCAGTGGAATTTAAATTTACCAGAAATTTGCATGAATGAATAACCTGTCGTGTGTTTTGTATTCAGTCTTCATTCTAAACACACCTGAAAAAGAGATCTGCATCATCTTGAAAGTTTGCATTCTAACTGTACTCAGCATATAAAGGTATCACTTTTACTCTACCAGTCTGCTTTTTCTATGGCTGACACGGTACCACCTTTTACCAGAATTAAATAATAACAAGTACAAATATAACATTCTGTAACAGCTGAAATGTGCCCTTTTTTATTTCATAAAAGTGAAATAAAACTTTCCACAAATACCCCCCACAAACAATTACCTTAATATGGTCAGAAAATTCTAATGGACCCTATCAATTTAGCCCTTTACTCAAAAAGGTAACATCTTCAGTCAGAACTAGACGTCATGCCCATGAAGGCAGACATGACAGTTGGAGGCAGTTTTTTCAAACTGAAGCAGGCAGCGTGATTGAGCCTATTATAATCCTTTCAGAACCAGAGGGGATGTATTGCACACCTATCTGGGGCTTCAAGGGTCAAGATTCCCATGTGCAGTGGGTGGTGTTTGAAGTAATATGGTCATCCCAGCAACTGTCATGTCCGCCCCCATGGATATGACATCCAGAAAGGATATAAGCGGTTTTCTATAGAACAGTAAGAAAATTTATAGGGGTTATTAAAAACTGTGGCCATAGCAAGGTAAGTGGAGGGGGGTATTATTAGGAGGTGTTGGTGATAGTTTAACCCCTTAGCAACCTCCCAAATTGGTGCTTGGTTGGTCATTAAGGACCACAAACCTTTTTTTTTTTTTTTGCAAGAAGAATTCTGGGATGGCAGAGTGGTGTGCAGCCGCTCTGCCATCACATAATTCCATGACGTGCCAGGATCGTCACCAGTCCCTAAGTTCCGGGACTGGCGTGAAGGCCCTGGCATGCGTCTCCAGCCATACACATCCAGGGGAGGCACTAAGGAGGAGATATTCATGTCTCCTCCCTACTGCCACTCCACAATATACACAGGGGCATGAGTTTTGTACTTGCACTTACACTCTGTTGTTTACTGTTTGAGTGCCAGAGGGGGTATGCTGTGAATTGCAGAACAGTGCATTGCATACCTCTCTGCCATTCATAGGGTTACACTTTTGAGCATTGTGCCTTCACCTATCAGTCGTCAACCCACAGATTACCTCACATCCACTCACTAATAAAGCCAATTAAGTCTGCTAAAATCACCCTTTTCCTCACAACCACTGAAGATGGGTAAGGATTATGGCAATTGTAGTGCTATTAAACTATCACATGTTTCAGCATGTTTACCATTTTCTCATCTGCCTATCCTGTAGCTCTGTGTGTATTATGTTGTCTGGATTGTGTTATACATATAGCATTTTAGCTGTACTGTCTCTGTATATGTATAGTGTGTCTCTGTCATATTGTCTGTTCTATGTGTGAGTGTGTATATATATATATATATATATATATATATATCTCACCAATATTAAGGTAAGTGAACATTTGGGAAGCAGTGATCACAACATGGTTACATTTGAGATCAGTTTGGCAAAGCAAAATTGTATAGGTTGAACCAAAACTCTTAATTTTAAAAAAGCGAACTTCAAATTATTAAGGGCTTCAATGCAACACGTACACTGGGATACATTATTTAAAGACAAAAATACTGAGGATAAATGGTCAGAATTCGTATTTACGTTGTGGAAATGTACCCAACAGTATATACCATTGGGGAACAAATGCAAAAGAAGTAAGTCACAGCCAATGTGGTTAAGTGCACATGTAAAGGAGGAAATGGCAAAGAAAAAAAAGCATTCAAACTATTTGTTACAGTTGACAAGCAAAACCAGGAGTCAGACTGTATAGTTAATAGAATTTTTATTATGAGAATAATGACAGTAATGCAATATATAAATATACACACAGTGGGTGATTGAAACAGCGAGCACTGTATCAGGAATAGCAGTCTCCCAATCTCTGCAATACACTGTCCGAGACTAGGCCTCAGCCCACTGGAGTCTCGTGGTAAGGTAAAGCCCAAGATATACTGACTCAGCCTGCAATCAATAGCTAGGAGTCTGATAGAGCCCCAGGTCAGTACTAGGAAGGCTGTCTGAATAACGGAACCAACAAACTGAGCGAACAGACAAAGCCTTCTAATAAGCACCAGATAGGATAGTCAGGCAAGCCAAAGTCATACACGGAGTGGATAGTCATCCAGAGCCACAAGTTTGCACCAGAAAGGATATCCACTGAATTGATGGAATGCTGGATGTGCAGTGGATAGAGCCCCAGGTCAACACCAGAGTGGATAGTCAGACAAGCCTAGGTTATACATGGAGCGGGTAGTCAGCCAAAGCCACAGGTTTGCACCAGATAGGATATCCACTGAAGTGTATGTATGCTGGATGCGCAGTGGATAGAGCCCCAGGTCAACCCCAGAGTGGGTAGTCAGACAAATCTAGGTCATACACGGAGTGTGTAGTCAGCCAGAGCCACAGGTTTGCACCAGAAAGGATATCTGAGCCAAATCGGAACGCACAAGGAGAATAGTCAGACAGAGTCACAGGTCAACACCAGAATGGATAGACAGACAAGCCAGATCATACACAGGAATCAGGAATACTAGAAAATGAACTGCTCAGAACAACAACGTTAGGGTGACTGAGTCAGGACTCAATCTGCCCTTTAAACCCCTCCACAGGAAGTAGATAGGAGGAGCAGCTAGAGAGAGAAGTAGGTAGGAGGTGACTACAGGAAACAAACACACATAAAACAGAGGCCTGCAGCATGCTTGAAGCCTCTTGCCTGCAGATGACGCGTGGAAATATGACGAGCGTCGCTGAAGCGGTGGCGATGGAAACAAGGTACTGTGACAGTACCCTCACTTCAAAGACCCCTCCTCCGAGGGACCAGACCAGGTTTTCAGGGAAACGTGCATGGAATCTGCGCACCAGGAGAGGAGCGTGAACATCAGCAGCAGGGATCCAGGAGAGCTCCTCCGGACCATATCCCTTCCAATGGATAAAATACTGTAAACGTCCTCTAACCATACGTGAGTTAAGTACTTTGAACCTCATATTTCTCGTGATCTGCAACTATCATGGGAGCAGGACTGACAGGAGTAGAAGTATACTGGTTGCAGACCAAGGGCTTTAACAGGGATACGTGAAAGACATTATGTATCCGCATATTGGCAGGCAGTTCCAAAGCGTAAGCCAACGGGTTGATCTTACGCAACACCTTGAAGGGACCAACAAATCGAGGAGCCAGTTTATTGCATGGGACCTGGAGGTGCAAATTACGGGACAACAGCTACACTCTATCTCCAACCTGGAAGGTCGGTGTTGGCAGAAGTCTACGGTCAGCCTGCCTTTTTTGTCGCTTCACTGAACCACGTAGGGTATGCTGTACCCAAACCCATGAGGAACGGAGTGCCTGCAAATGCTCATCCAGAGCAGGAATAGCTTGTGCACGGAAGGTTTCAGGAAGAATAAAGGGTTGGAACCCATAGTTAATTAAGAAAGGGGAACTTGGAGTGGAAGAGTTCACCCCACAATCTCTGGCAAACTCCGCCCAGGGCAACAGGGTAGCCCAGTTGTCGTGGTGGTCTGAGACATAGCAGCGGAGAAATTGCTCCATGGCTTGGTTCCACCTTTCTGCCGCACCGTTGGATTGCGGATGGTATATGGAGGAGAATGCCAATTGAACTATCATTTGTGCACAGAAACACCTCAAGAAGCGGGACACAAACTGGCTTCCTCTGTCATACACGATCACCTTCAGGATACCATGGAGTTGGAATACTTCCATTCCTGCGCGGATGGCAAGCCCTTGAGTGGCACAAAGTGAGCCATCTTTGAGAATTTGTCCACATGATGAAGAAGGGGACAGAGAGAGGCATGATGGAGAAGGGGGAGAGACTCATGTTTTACAATGAGAGAGAAGCATGCACAGCAGGGTGTACACCAGCTGCAGACAACATGTAAGTCCGTAAGTCCACAAGGAAAGGCCATTTTTGGTGTAAAAAGTCAGCTGATGCAGTACTTCTTTTGGGGATTATGTGTACCATACCCCACAATTATCCATTTTTAGGAGATATTAGGGGTACATACCTCCAAAGTGTCCCTTCTTAGGAGATACTGGGGGTCCATATCTCCCAAGTGTCCCTCTTTAGGAGATATTAGGGGTCCATTCCTCCCAAGTGTCCCTCTTTAGAAGCTAATAGGGCTCCATTCTTTTCTTCTCTTTAGGAGATGGTAGGGGCCTCTACCTCCCAAGTGGCCCTCTTTAGGAGATGGTAGGGGCCTCTACCTCCCAAGTGTCCCTCTTTAGGAGATAGTAGGACTCTGCACCTCCCAAGTGTCCCTCTTTAGGAGTTATTAGGGGTCTGTACCTCACAAGTGTCCCTCTTTAGGAGATATTAGGGGTCTGTACCTAACAAGTGTCCCTCTTTAGGAGATATTAGGGGTTCATACCTCCCAAGTGTCCCTCTTTAGGAGATATTAGGGGTCCGTACCTCCCAAGTGTCCCTCTTTAGGAGATATTAGGGGTTCATACCTCCCCAGTGTCCCTCTTTAGGAGATATTAGGACTCCGTACCTCCCAAGTGTCCCTCTTTAGGAGATATTAGGACTCCGTACCTCCCAAGAGTCCCTCTTTAGGAGAAATTAGTGGTCTGTACCTCCCAAGTGTCCCTCTTTAGGAGATATTAGGACTCCGTACCTCCCAAGAGTCCCTCTTTAGGAGATATTAGGACTCCGTACCTCCCAAGTGTCCCTCTTTAGGAGATATTAGGACTCCGTACCTCCCAAGAGTCCCTCTTTAGGAGAAATTAGTGGTCTGTACCTCCCAAGTGTCCCTCTTTAGGAGATATTAGGACTCCGTACCTCCCAAGAGTCCCTCTTTAGGAGATATTAGGACTCCGTACCTCCCAAGTGTCCCTATTTAGGAGATATTAGGACTCCGTACCTCCCAAGTGTCCCTATTTAGGAGATATTAGGACTCCGTACCTCCCAAGAGTCCCTCTTTAGGAGATATTAGGACTCCGTACCTCCCAAGTGTCCCTCTTTAGGAGATATTAGGACTCCGTACCTCCCAAGAGTCCCTCTTTAGGAGAAATTAGTGGTCTGTACCTCCCAAGTGTCCCTCTTTAGGAGATATTAGGACTCCGTACCTCCCAAGAGTCCCTCTTTAGGAGATATTAGGACTCCGTACCTCCCAAGTGTCCCTATTTAGGAGATATTAGGACTCCGTACCTCACAAGAGTCCCTCTTTAGGAGAAATTAGTGGTCTGTACCTCCCAAGTATCCCTCTTTAGGAGATATTAGGACTCCGTACCTCCCAAGAGTCCCTCTTTAGGAGAAATTAGTGGTCTGTACCTCCCAAGTGTCCCTCTTTAGGAGATACTAGCAGTGTGGGATACATTGGCTATCTGTTTGCTTCTTTTTAACCATATATAAATACACACACACATAGTCTCCACTTGATATTTATTATAAGCTCAATATCTGGTTACAAATCTGTCATTCCATAGGAGCTGTAAAGTTTCTGTAGAAGTTCTTGCTTTTCATCCTCTGGTAGGAAACAGGAACGAGCTGCATTGATGTTCTGTAAATACAGACAGAGCACAAAACAGTTTATAGCAAGAAATGGCCAACAACCGCATTTTCCCCACACAGCTCCTGACTCCTGGGGGAAAACATGCTAAGATGTAGTAAAAGAGAGAAGAAGAGGAGATAAACTCTCAAGAAAGATACATTCTCCCATTCCTCTCTGTTAAGCCTATATGCTAAAATGTCTCAGTATAAGGAATACTGCGTGAAGATTGTCTCTTGTTGTGATCCTCTGTCGGATCTGGGACAAATATGATTATGTCAGGGAAAGGGGCGGGGGGATCATCTTCAACATATTATTATTACACTGTAACTAGCATGTTTTGGATCATATGAACATTGCGTAGCATTTATATTAGACATACTCAACATTCTGAGCATTCATTCAACATTATGAAACATTACTATCCCTTTAAGTCATATCTAAGGAGGGAGGTCAACCAAAAGCTACCCAGCTGTTAGACTACAACCCACACCATCCTCCACCACACATTGGCTGGCTTAGTATGATAGGTTTTGTAGTCCAACAACATCTCAATGTCCTTAGTTTCGCTCTCTCTAATCTAAGGGCTTCCTGATACATTGTGCTAGTTAGAAAATGAAGGGATATTATTTACTTATACACTAAGGGATATGATAAGAGGACAACAGCAGGCTTAAAGGAGCAGCAAGCTTTTATTAATAAAAAAATATGTTCACCCCTTAAAGACCAGAGGGGTGTGCAACTCATTGTTTCGCAATGTGTTGCACGCCACATTAGTCCTTAAGGAGTTAAAGGGATTTCATTGGTGAGTAAAACAAGGGTACTACCACTGCTTGGAGAATTTTCATTTAAAAGTTATTTTTTTGCTTTTACAGTAAACTGCTGTTTTCTTGTGTGGTCAACAGGTGGTACCATTCCTATCAATTACTATAGAGAGCTATATACTTTGACACAAGCTTTCCCTCAGATTGCATTATAAACATATCTGAGAACCTTCAAATGAGCTGACCTTGAAATCTTGTGAATGAATATTAACATTTGAAGTTCCCATCATATAGATTCTATGTCCCTGATTGCTGTAATCAAGAGGTGCTCCAATCTGTCCTCAAGGAACTATTGCTATAAAACAGCTTAAAGATTTCACTGCATGAACACACACAACAGAAGAAGGACTTCTCCCTCTGCCTACCTGGTACAAGTGGCATCAATTAAAGAATAAAGGTGCAGTTAACTGGAGCAGAATATATTAAGTAGCTCTCAACCTGAGAATTTGGTCCTTCACCCTGAGATTTTCTATGTATGGTTATAAACAATGTCATTGTATGTGGATGTACAAAATATCCATGCAATAGCAGCTTAAAAGCTTTCTGTGCATGGCCTTCCTTGTGCTGCAGCTTCAGGGACACGTAGCTATAACAATAAGTACTGACCTTGTATCTGCAGAACATGAGGCTTGGCATGAGCTGGGCATGTAGCTGTGACATAGTTGTTGATACTAACCCTTGCAGCTGCAGAGCACAAGCTAAACACTACACTAACAGTGAAAGCTGATAGGCTAAAGCATCCTGGTCACAGTGTGGTAGAGTATAGCTTGGGGTTGTGGGTTTTTTTAAGAGCTCTTCTGTAACGCATGACATATGTGTCCAGCTGTTTTGTGTGCACTCTCAAGGGGATTTTATGGGTGGTGGTTTGGACATCAGGAGCTCTCCCATACATGCTGAGATCATCTGCAGCTAAGTATATTAATAAAAATTATGTGCTTGTGTAATATTGTGTGTGTATGTTTATTTCATTTTAAAAGAAAATAATGCAAATTATACTACACTATGTAAGGCAGAGTTTTTCAACTGCATTCTCCAACTACCCCTAGCAGTGCAGGTTTTAAAGTGAACCTGTCATTTTAAATTCAGGTTTGCATATCTTAACACTTAATTGAAAACTGCTTTTACATCATGATAGTCATAAGACCAACAGATACGTTGTTTATGATATATTTATACCTTTATTTCTCTATATGAGCTCTCTGAGTGTGGTACCTTATACTAATGTATGCTAATAAAGTACAGTTTAATATGCCAACTAAGCTCTGTGCTGCATTAAGAGTTTCACTTTTTTGTAGAAATAAAAGTATCTTCTGACATGTATCTGCTAGGATTTTTGCTGAGATGATCATAGACAATTTTTAATAAAGTTTTCAAAAATGCAAACAAATTTACTTATAGATCCACTTTATGAATGAGCACAGAAAGATATCATTCTAATTCATTCACCAGCACTCAGGGCAGAAAATCTAGATAAACTGCACTGTTAGGGGTACTTAACCCCTCAAGAACCAGAGGATTTTGCAATGCATTGCTTCTCTGTTAACCCTTAAGGGGTTAAGGACTGCAGTTGATAAACTCTGATATAAAACTTTACTTAAAGGTAAATAGTACTAGGAAACACTGTAATGTTTCTTTTTACAGAGAAATAAAGTGCACAGATAAGAAAATCTTTCCGATGTTATGCTATGGGAGAATAACCTTAAGATTATATTGACACAGGCAACTTTAGTGCAACATTAATAGCGCTGTGCTAAACACACACTTTTGAAACAGATTGTCACCTATGGTACTGTTCCCATGATCCATGTCCGCCTCTCAGAATGAAACGGACTGCTCTGACATTTTTGTGCATATACAGAAGACACGTTCAGATTAGGGATGAGCGAGCACCCCGATGCTCGGGTGCTCGGGTGCTCTGACCGAGCACCCCCTGAGGCTCGAGTGCTCGGCCGAGCACCCGAGCCCCATTGAAAAGCATGGGAGCACTCGAGCATTAAACCAGGCACCCCCTGCTCTGATGAGCGGAGGGTGCCTGGTCAATGTCCCCCTTCATCTCCGCTATGCCCCTCTTCCACAATGTCCCCCTTCATCTCCTATGCCATAGAGGAGATGAAGGGGGACATTGTGGAAGAGGGGCATAGCGGAGATGAAGGGGGACATTGTGGAAGAGGGGCATAGCGGAGATGAAGGGGGACATTGTGGAAGAGGGGCATAGAGTCTATGCCCCTCTTCCACAATGTCCCCCTTCATCTCCGCAATGCCCCCTTCATCTCCGCAATGCCCCCGTACCTCCAGTCCCTGGTGGTCCAGCGGAGCGTCTTCGGATCTGTGCCTCTTCCGGCACAGATCCCCTTCACCCGAACATGTCGGGCGAGCACATGGCGGTACTCGTACGAGTACCGCCATGTGCCGAGCAGAGCGATGCTCGAGCCGATCCGAGCATCGGCCGAGCACGCTCGCTCAACACTAGTTCAGATTCCAAAATACTGATCTGCACAGTATCTCATTCATGCAAATAGTTCTGGAGCATGTAATGCCATTCACATCCTCCAGTCACTGGCCGACCCATATGGGTATTGCACAATAATATATGGCCAACACCTCATAGGCCGTTTTTGTGACATGTCTCCTCCACACCCACAAGGGAGTGAATAACATGAAGGAAAGCTAGACAATAGAGAGGTAAGTTGGCACAGGCAGCTTGGCATGAGCTAAAACAGAGCTCAGCCAAGCCACCCATGTGAACTAAGCATGAAATGAAACACACACAGCCAGGGCCGGATTTACAATAAGGCAGAGTAGGCATCTGCTTACAGGCGCACCCCACAGAGGGGCGCCTGTCATTGGGATCGCTTTTTTAATTTTTTTTTAAATTAGCCTCGCTGGCTGTGCAGTGGCATAAAAATAATCCCCACACCCAGCGCCCGCTCCATGTTGCCCTCACATTGCCCCCCCATTGTCTGTTCCCTACCTCCCTCCGTTGTCCGTTTCCTACCTCCCTGGCAGGAGATCTGTCATCTGTGCCTCTTTTGGCACAGTCCTGTAGCTGCTGAGCTCCCTCGCCGGCTCTTTAGGAATGCAGAGCGCTGGGAGATGATGTCATTTCCCGGCACTCTGCATTCCTGAATAGGAGACCGCATGGGAGCTCCAGCAGCTACAGGACTGTGCCAAAGGAGGCGCAGATGACAGATCTCCTGCCAGGGAGGTAGGAAACGGACAACGGGGGAGGGAGGCAATGTGAGAGCAACATGGAGATGGTGGGGGCAATGTGGAGTTAATGGGGGCAAGTTGGAGCTCATGGGGGGCAATGTGAGGGTAACATGGAGCTGATGGGGGCAAGTTGGAGCTGATGGGGGCAATGTGAGAGCAATATGGAGATGGTGGGGGCAATGTGGAAATCATGGGGCAAGTTGGAGCTGATGGGGAGCAATGTGAGAGTAAGATGGAGGTGATGGGGGAAATATGGAGATGGTGGGGGAAATGTGGAGCTGATGGGAGGCAAGTTGGAGATGGTGGAGGCAATGTGAGGGCAATATGGAGATGATGGGGGCAATGTGAGGGCACTATGGAGATGATGGGGGCAATGTGGAGATTAGGAGCATTGTGGAGGTGTCCAGTGGAGATGGACGGGGGAGGGGGGAGCTTCAGATTTCTGTGCCTACAGGCTCCTGAGATGTAAATCCAGCCCTGCACACAGCCTTATTCTATTTATTGACTTAAAAAAAGGTGCAATTTGGAGCAAACCAGCTGCACTGCAAGATACTAATTAAAATTCATATTGATTTAAATTGATCTTTTAAACCCCATGTATGCTTGAGAGAGCTCCAATCCATCGAAGACCTCTCTTGCATTCTAGGGGCTAAAAACCCCATTTAAATTAATATGAATTAGGGGGAGGGATAGCCTTACAGGTAAACATGCAGTGAATTGGTAGTATTATCACATTCTCATTACCGCACGCATGAAATCTTCCTCACTGAACCCCATGTATGTTTTTGCAATGGAGTAATCTTTCTCCAGCGTGGTTCCAAAGGGGATAGGTCCGTCCGTGCTTAAAGAAAAATTTGCTTTATCTTTCTTGAGTCTATAAAAAAAAAAAAAAAAGGGTGATAAGGTCATTAACCCTTTGAGTTCCAGAGGGTAGTGCAATGCATTGTGGGGCAATGGCATTCAAAGGGTTAAAGCCCCAGAATGCTAGATAGAAATCCAATGTAATGTGAAAGAATGCCTTGTAGACCTGTCTAGAATCCTAAGGGTTAAACAGAATTCACTGCAAATCAATCAGACATGCTGTTTTAATATGAAATTGACTTTAACCCTTTGACTGCTCAAGGGGTATGCAACGCATTGCTTTGCAATGTGATGCATACTGCTCTGGCACTCAAAGGGTTAACCCATTACATGCTAGAGATGTGTGAAAAACATCTCTGGAATCCAAGTGGTTAAATTTCTTTGCTTACCACTCTGGTCCTGATGGGGTTAATGCAGGAGTGTCTAAATACTGTGATTGGCTAACAGGTAGCCATTCACAGCACTGCATGCTCATGAGGCAGAAATCCAGGACATTTAAAACGGAACTACCACCCGACAAAATCTTTAGCTTAACTAAGTCCCCATCTGGCGACTAGCTGCTTAGTAGTGCTAGTCGCCAGAATAATTACCTTATTTAATAGATTACTGCTCTCTTCTATGGCTGACAGTAGCACAGAGTGCAGACATCTTGTCATTGTGACATCCACGTGCCTGCGCTGTCAGTCCCAGACAGGTCTAGGAGGCGTTGCTAGGAGTCATTTCACTCCGGCTGGTACTGACAACGCAGGCAAGTGGACGTCACAATGGCAAAATGTCTGCGCTCCGTGCTACTGTCAGCCATAGAAGAGAGCAGAAATCTATTAAATAAGGGAATTATTCTGGTGATTAGTGCTACTAAGCAGCTAGTTGGGTGGTAGTTCCGCTTTAACGGTACCAGGGATCTCTGAACAGTCCATTTGGATAGACTCAAAAAAATAGGGGCGGTCTCAGGAAATATTATATGGGAGCATTAAGCAAAATGGAACTTACTGGATTAAGGGATGTTTTGTGAAATCAGGGTCACATGCTCCTGTTATGTAACTTGACCAAGGGCACATCTGGAATGAATGAAAATAAAAAAATATATTTGTCATATAATTGAGTCAAATTTTTAAACATTTAATTCTAAATCATAAAAGTCATTGTTTTAATCTATCACATTATTAGGCCATATAAATTAATGTCATCTAACAGGAAATATAAATGATGATTAATTGATTTATCAACAGTAAACTGAAAGTAGCCATCATGAAAGTGATGTCAGATCTCAAAAGGTCAAATCCTGTTAGATCAGTGGTGTTCTAACCTGTCTTGAAGGACCTTATACAAGATAGGCTTTAGAGGGCGACTAACACAAAAATAAATAAATAGAAAATACACCTTTAAGGACATCCATTCTTCAGGACAGATCATAGGTTAGTCAACGTGAATGATCCACTGATTAAATCACCTGTACTTAATCAGGTATATTCTTAAAGGAGTAGAGAACTTTTTTATGAACAATAGCAGTTATGACGGCTCCATTTTTTTACATTATACTGCAATTTTCCATTGTTGCCACCGGGTGTTGCTGCTATCACTTACTAATAAGAGAGATGATCGTAGGCTATGACTCAAGGTATAGAGTGCATTATTAACCCTATGGATGCCCGAGGGGTACGCAACGCATTGCAATGCAATGCGTTGCGTACCCCTCTGGCACTCAAAGGGTTAAAAAATTGCTTTTTGACAGTAGTTAGCACTGTTGCTAACAGTTTGATAAAAAAAAATGTCCAAAAAATAAGTCTGAATTGTAATAGCTTTTTAATAGTAATCTCAGAGTAGCAGCAAAAGTTGTATAACACGTTTTCAGTAAAAAAAAAAAGTTTACTGCTCCTTTAAATATCAATGTGATGATGCTTATAGTGTAATCTGCGTTTCTGTCTTGATACTTATGCACCACACACCTACCTCAAAATGCATGTTCATATTTAGTATCTGGTTGTAGAGTTCTGAGTCCTGCAACGTGTGATAACCGTGTCCTATTCTCTCAGCTTTAAGCACTTCTATAGCCTTCAATAAGAAAAATATTGACATTAAACAAAGGGTGTATTTATTAACCCCTTGGATGCTGGAGATCACATTGTAAACTGAAAAGCTGAGCAGTAGAATGTAACAGAAATCAAATGCAAATAAAAAACAGTAAATATAAATAAGCTAGTTGAAGAGCCCGTTACACGGGCCACAATGCCACTGCCAGCCGGTCGCGGGGCAGTAATGCGCAGTAGAGACTGCCCACGCCGTGGCTGATACAGTGCTGGATGCTCAGCCACAGCACGGGCAGTATCTACTGCGCGTGACTTTGTCATTACACACATTTTAGCGAATTATTATATAGGATGATGGCTTACCTATCAGAATAAATAAATCCTTTAAACAGATTAATCCTTTAACCCCTTAAGGACCAGTAACTGTTCTGACCAGGGCCGGATTTGCCATAAGGCAGAGTAGGCATCTGCCTATAGGCGCACCCCACAGAGGGGCGCCTGTCATTGGAATAATTTTTTTTTAATTTTATTTTTTTAAATATTTTCATTTACCCTACCTGCTGCAAGTTGGAGCTGATGGGGGTAATGTGAGGGCAAGTTGGAGCTGATGGGGGGCAATGTGAGGGCAATATGGATATAGGGGGTAATGTGGAGATTAGGAGCATTGTGGAGGTGTCCAGTGGAGATAGCCAATTGGGGGGGGGCACTTCAGATTTCTGTGCCTACATCCTGAGATGTAAATCTGGCCCTGGTTCTGACACGTCAACGGTGTCTGTGCCTTTAGGACCGGTGATGGTCCTAATACGTTATGGGTTTTATGTTCACATCACTTCTATAGGAGAGCTGTGATCACAACTGGAGGCTGAAGCTGACTGCTCCAATACCGGACAGTCAGTTCAGCCTCTTGTTCGGCGAGCCGGTACCACTGGACGTTAAAGGGTTAAGGAGAATAGAGGTGTGCAATGCGTTACTAACTCCTTAAAGGGTCCTTAGTCTCATACAAGGGAACTCTCCGGATCTACACCTTAGAATGAATTACCGGGTGGTAACCCCACTCCCACCCTGTTAATCCCACTTCTCCGCCCACTTGAGTGCAAAACCCACCTCTAAACCTTCCAACTGTCAACCCATCTAAGCCACGCCCACATTATAATGCAAATACCGTTCTTTGACAACTCCCATCACCAGCCCTGTGTGTTTCTCCTGGGGCTGAGGATTAGAATGTTCCCATGTTTCCTAGGCTGTAGTTCCCCTTTAATGTTCCTAATCCATCTGATTTATGTATAAATCAAATCATTCACAAAAGGAAAAATACTTTGGGGTAACATACCAAAATACTAAATTAAATAAAATATTTATGTATTTTTGCTGTTTTTTTTTGTTTGTTTGTACATTTTTGGGCCTCATGGTTGCACCTAGATTATACAGTTGTACCGCATTAGTATGTAAGTCTATTTGCAATAAGGAAATAATTAACCCTTTGAGTGCCAAACAGGTATCCAACTCGTTACAATGCAATGCGTCGGATACCTCTCTGTCACTCAAAGGGTTAAACATCCTGGAGCACATATGTTGCAGCACTGAGAAGGAATGAACATTCCCATTGATTCAAATGGGACTTTTAACCCCTTTGCACACTATTGAGGTCTGCAATGCAATGCAGACCTCTCCAGCACTCAAGAATTTAAAAGCCTCATTTCAAGTCAGGAATTATTTGTCCCCCAAATGCATAATTAGTCATTGCAGCACCCTGGAGAAAACATTTTACGAACCCCATAAAAAATATTATCCCAAAGGCATAACTAGGGCCTATTGGGCCCTGGGGCCAATGGCCCTGTTGGAAGCAAGGCCCGGTCACAACTGCACCCCCTGTAGTTACACCCTTATTGTTCCCTATGGTCATAACTGGGAAATTTAAAAATGAGCTGACCCTGAGATTTTTGAAATATTAACCATAAAGTTCCTCATAACAAACATTAAAGGTGACATGTTCTGCAGTGGTCTATCCCAGAGTGTTCTCCTATCAGTCTTCAAGGAACCATCTACAGTCGACAACATAGTGATATCACTGCTTGAACCATACCTCCCAGTTGTCCCTCTTTAGAAGGGATATTTCCTCTTTGCAACCCAAATCCATCTGTCCCTATTTCCCACCCTGGTGTCCTCTTTTTAGGAGATCAGACAGTGTGGTGTGTATATAAGTGTATCATATTGCTCCACATCAATAAAACTCACATTAATGTTTGTTTAGACTTCAGTATATGTGTTCGTAAATTAGTCTGTATAAAGAAAATACTTTAGTCTAGTTCTAAATCATTTATTTCTACACAAAGAGGTGTCAGTATATCATGAAATTACCTAAACGTTCTTGGTAATGCCCCGCCCACTAGCCACACCCCCAGCAACACCTCCTAAAACACAACTTACAGAGACAGTAGGAGAAGAATCATAAGTGCAAGTACAAGGCATAGTGGAGGTAGTACAGAAGGATTCTGATGTGACTAGTGTGAACAAGGAGAATATTGTTACTGAGATGCCTCCTTGAGCAGGTTGGTTTTGAGGAGATGCTTGAAAGTGATGAGTGTGGATGATTGGCGAATGGTGATATGGAGGGCATTCCAAAGTCGAGGGGCAGCCAATGAAAAATATTTGTAGCCAAGAGATGGCTCAAGTTGTGTAGGGAGAGGACAGGAAGAGCCCTTGAGAAGAAGGTAAGTGATAGGAAGGGATGTAGCAGGAGATAAGAGCAGAAATATAAGAGGGTGCTGAAGAACAAAGAGACTTAAAGGAGAGGAGGACAATCTTGCATGAAACAGGATACTTTATAAGCATTCAATAGAGTGATTTCAGGGGCAGATGAGAGGGAAGGTATCTGGGAGCAAAGGCAGCTGAAGTCAGAGTGTCTCTTTTTTGCCATTTGAAATGTTGGGAGGTATATTGAACCCACACAAGACAGGCAGGATGTCTCCCTAAACTCTCCTATAAACTTCCTGCACTCACTCTTGTACTGATCCAAAGTATACAACCTATATATACATACCAAAAATATACAATGTATTATAATCGGGAATAGTTACAAGAGTCCCAAAACATGTATTGCTTGTTCTATGTCTTGTTGATCCTTGTCTTCTAACCCTTAGGTTTGCAGCTAGTTTCCAAGAAGTCGGAAGGGCTCTTGACACATGTAAAAACAAACACAAAAAAGAAACAGCGCAATATCCTCTAAGTGTAGAATCTTGAGAAATCAGCCATAAAAATAGATAAAAGAGATTCCCTTATTCCAGGGTACTCACATGTACCAGAGGCCTGTCCCGCCTCTAGGATAAAAAGCCTCAACTGGATCTGACCTCCAGTTATGGTCTCACTCCGGATTTTTCGTCCCAACACCTCACTTTTCACCTTGTTCGTTGTAGGGGACCCAATCGTCTACACGGTATCCCAGTGCTCCGATGGCACTCTGTCAGATCCACCAAGGGAAAGGCAAGTGCTCTATATATCTAAGCTAATATGGTACTCATTCACTTGGGACAGAGTACCTATAGCGATGGGCTCCTCATATATAGAGGAACCCTCACAAGACAGGCAGGATGTCTCCCTAGTCTTTTCATGGACAAGTGGCATTTAGAGACTATTAGAAGCAATTAATTGGTTCAGATCATATATTAGGAAACACTGAACTCTATCACCCTGAGAATTTCACCCTTCACCTTGAGACCCTGAGATTTGGATCAAACCCTGAGAGTTCCCTGTTATGTCATTAGTAAATCTGATTTGTTCCTGGATTGCACTTCTTTAAAAACAATCTTCAAATAAACAGGAATTTGGGGAACGGTGCTGTTGGCAAAGAACATGAATTGCCCATCTTTTTCTTCCTGCACACGGCACATAGAGGGAGATTTATAAAAGTGAACCATAGCGAAAATCTGCATTAAAATAGCTGTAACAGAGTGTCCTTCAGTTATAACCTTAATAACACCAGTTTAATAGGACTGAACACCGTGTAGTATTTTTTTATAAAATGGAGTAACAACGTTTGTAAAAAATTGCACAGCGAAGTTATAAAAAAATGATGCTATCTGTGACAATTTTGCAACAGAATTACCTTTAGAATCTTAACACCAGGTATATTCTGTCCTTGTGATAGTAATGTCTATTTTTATCTAAGTGTTATATTGTAGATATTAAAAAAATAAGTTTATTGATGTTAGTCCTGTCTCTCAAACTTGTATAGTTTGAGAGATATATGATTATAAACTCACCCCCACTTCACAGATTTCAGCTGTCAAGCTCTCAGCATGAGATTTGAGTCGTGCAACTCGAGGTGGCTCTTCAGCAGAGCTGAAATAGCGCTATGTAAAAAGAAATACTTAATTGAAATGGTCTATAAAGTGTGCTTGGTTTCCAAGCACACTTCGTAGACCATTTCAATTAAGTATTTCTTTGTGCATATAGCCATTTCGGCTCTCCTGAAGAGCCACCAGCAGATCCCGTGACCAGGATCTCGTGATGTCAGAGGGAGGGTGGAAGTTTATAATCTTATATCTCTCAAACTATACTAGTTTGAGAGACAGGACTAACATCAATAAACTTACAATACAATCCTAAATAATAATTTGCTAAGATGTTTATCAGAAGCCGTTATGCTCAGTAGAGACTGCCCGAACGCACGGAATGCTGGGAGTTCAGTTCTGTGCTGGGAGCATTCTGTTCTTTCCGCCAGTCTATAAAGTACATGACTGAATTGGCAGCAGGACGCAGAGCAGGACCAGCCTCTTAACCCTTTGCGTGCCAGAGGGGTACGCAAAGCAATGCGTTGCGTACCCCTCTGGCACTCAAAGGGTTAACATTACCCGGACCTTGGTCTGTGTACACGGGCTTTTACACTAGTATACAATATAACACTTAGGTATCGCTTTACGCATTCGTTGGAGGAGATTCACTAAGCGGTGATAAAGAAGAGATGACTTCTCCAGTAATATCAGTTCTCCAGTTCCTATGTTATTCTGTAGATCCTATGCACGAAGATCATAGTTGAAGTTGAAGAAATCTTAGTGCACAGGCTCCATAGAATAACAGATGGACTAGAGAAGTGATATCACTGGAGACGTCATCTCAGCTTTATCATCTCTTTTTCACCCCTTAGTCAATCCCCCCTGGCATTATATCCACTTGCCATGCCTTAATCATTTGAGCGTCAGAGGGGTACGCAACACAATGCAAAGCAATGCATTGCGTATCCCTCTGGAACTCATAGGGTTAAGGACTGTTCTTTAAAAGGTAATAAGAACATTTTTTTTTATAAACGTTACTCAAAGGCACCAAAGCACCTACAAGTAGACTAGCAGAGAAATCTTTGGTTTATGTCAGGAATGGAAAAATCCCAGAACACAGACTTGTGAATTATGGGACTACTAGTTGAACAGCCCGTGTACATGGGCCACACTGCCAGGCAGCAACGGCCGCCCAGCAACGCTTGTGGCGCAGGCATGCACAGCGGAGACTGCCCATACTGTGGCTGGTAATGGAGTGGGGCACTCCGAATTCAGACTGTAGTCCTCTCTGCGCACCATCAGAGCGCCCTGCTCCATTATCAGCCGCAGTGTGGGCAGTCTGTACTGAGCATGACAGCTTCTGACAAACACACATTAGTGAATTATTATATAGGATTTTAGATACATCTATGTACATGCATTCCTCAATACTTCTGGCTCTAGAGGTATTTTTAGATATTCTTTTTTGTTCATCTCTGGTTTGTATAATTCCTAATGAAATGTTTCAGTTGTTTATTTAATAGTTTACACAGATGTTTAACAAAAAAGTCAATGTATTAACCCTTTGAATGTCAGGAAAGTATGCAAAACATTGCACAACAATGCAATGCCTATGCCTCTGGCACTCATGTGATTAAGGCTAAAGGCTAATTCTTACCTCTCTGACGACTGATGGAGGCCCAGCCTCACCGGCATGCACTGTCCTATGTATCCCACATCTGGCTGCTTCCTGTACCAATGTAAAAATAAAAATGGACATTACTTGGATTACTGAAATATGTGCATTGTGTCTAATGTTTCACTATGACAGGGGCAAGTAAAGTTTAGCTCGCTAGATGCTGAACGTACAATTCCTACTATCCTCAATCAGCCGCTAGCTGGTTGGGGATGATGTGAGTTGTAGTCTCTAACAGATGGAGAGTCAAAGGATGTTATCACTGCATTATGACTAATCAGTTGAACAAACCGGTGTGCAATGCCACTGGTTCTCAAGAGGTTAAAGGGGAACTATCAAGTTTCAACCATTTGCTCTCATAAGAAAGTGGAGCAAAAATAAACATAGTCCTTTCATTTTTTAAACGTGTTGCATTATTTTGAAAAAGGGACTTGCAGAAACTCACTCTTCAGCTTGCAATTGGCATTGTATGCCGATCACCACCATCGCTTTTCCTTCATTAGAATGTCTAAACAGCTGCCTGCAGGCAGCATCGATGTTAAAGGGATAGTAATGTTTCATAATAAAGGCAGCTCTAATTAATCATCATAGTATTTGGACTTTGGAGAGTGTTATTTCAATTCTGTCAGAGTTGTAGTTCAAGAGTAATTCAATGACAAAGTATTCCCCTCCTGCCCCTTTTACTGATGTAACACTGCTCAGCCAGATCAGAAGGGAGGTGCCCAGATAGACTGCAGAAAGGGACAAACTTCAATTAAGATAAGGGAAAAACCTGAAAAGCTTGTCAAGGGGGGCAGGGCTTTCATTGTTCTCATAGGAAGAAGATTGTCCCCTGCTGTTATCTGTCTGGTCTATGGACTGGATTCCACATCTGAGAAGAGATGGCTTACACTAGGTAAAAGGGGCGGGAGGGGAAACTTTGCTTGTGAATATCTCTTAAACCATAAAGGTTTGAGAGATAAGACTTATATCGTTCTTCATGTTTTTTTAATGCCTACAAAATAAAGATAAAACAAAGAATTACTATCCCTTTAAGACCAACCCAGGCAATAAATACACAGTAAAAAGCAACACCCTGTACTTATCAGTGCAGGACATTGCTTTTTACTGTGTATTAATAATGTTCCTTAACCTCTTAATGTCCAGTGATGTGCCAGAACCGTAACTGCTGTTTTTCCCTTAAGGACCAATGACGGTCCTGGCACATCAGGTATTTTTTACTCACAGCGCTCCTGCGGGAGCTCTGTGATCCTGTGAGTAGTAACGGGGACTGAAACTGATCTCTCCAAGACCGGAGCGATCACTATCAGTCCCCCGTTCGTCAAATGTCTCTATCTGGTCCTTAAAGGACCACACACACAGGGACCATTGGTCCTTAAGGGGTCAACATTGATGCTGCCTGCAGGCAGCTGTTTAGACGCTCTACTGAAGGAAAAGGGGAAGGCAGATGACAGGGAGAGCGCTGTAACAGAGGAAAGATGGCTGTGCTCTCCCTAGGGCTCTAGTTTCACCTACAGTGAAATTATTTAGTAGGTGAAACTGTCCGCATTCTTATCTTTATCATGTAAGTAATTGATCTGGGGGGTTATTTATGGTGAAAGTTCCGCTTTAACGGCATATTTCCCAAGTGTCCCTCTTTAGGAGGGACAGTCCCTCTTTGAGACCCAACTCCCTCTGTCCCTCTTTCCAACCTTGGTGTCCCTCTGTTTAGGAGATCAGACTGTGTGGTGTGTATATAAGTGTATCACCCTGGTGTCCCTCGGTTTAGGAGATCAGACTGTGTGGTGTGTATATAAGTGTATCACCCTGATGTCCCTGTGTTTAGGAGATCAGACTGTATGGTGTGTATATAAGTGTATCACCCTGGTGTCCCTGTGTTTAGGAGATCAGACTGTGTGGTGTGTGTATAAGTGTATCACCCTGGTGTCCCCTGTGTTTAGGAGATCAGACTGTGTGGTGTGTATATAAGTGTATCACCCTGGTGTCCCTGTGTTTAGGAAATCACACTGTGTGGTGTGTATATAAGTGTATCACCCTGGTGTCCCTGTGTTTAGGAGATCACACTGTGTGGTGTGTATATAAGTGTACCTGTGTTTAGGAGATCAGACTGTGTGGTGTGTATATAAGTGTATCACCCTGGTGTCCCTGTGTTTAGGTGATCAGACTGTGTGGTGTGTGTATATAAGTGTATCACCCTGGTGTCCCTGTGTTTAGGAGATCAGACTGTGTGGTGTGTATATAAGTGTATCACCCTGGTGTCCCTGTGTTTAGGAGATCAGACTGTGTGATGTGTATATAAGTGTATCACCCTGATGTCCCTGTGTTTAGGAGATCACACTGTGCGGTGTGTATATAAGTGTATCACCCTGGTGTCCCTGTGTTTAGGAGATCAGACTGTGTGGTGTGTATATAAGTGTATCACCCTGGTGTCCCTGTGTTTAGGAGATCAGACTGTGTGATATGTATATAAGTGTATCACCCTGATGTCCCTGTGTTTAGGAGATCACACTGTGCGGTGTGTATATAAGTGTATCACCCTGGTGTCCCTGTGTTTAGGAGATCGGACTGTGCGGTGTGTATATAAGTGTATCACTCTGGTGTCCCTTTGTTTAGGAGATCAGACTGTGAGGTGTGTATATAAGTGTATCACCCTGGTGTCCCTGTGTTTAGGAGATCGGACTGTGTGGTGTGTATATAAGTGTATCACCCTGGTGTCCCTGTGTTTAGGAGATAAGACTGTGTGGTGTGTATATAAGTGTATCACCCTGATGTCCCTGTGTTTAGGAGATCCGACTGTATGGTGTGTATATAAGTGTATCACCCTGATGTCCCTGTGTTTAGGAGATCAGACTGTGTGGTGTGTATATAAGTGTATCACCCTGGTGTCCCTGTGTTTAGGAGATCAGACTGTGTGGTGTGTATATAAGTGTATCACCCTGGTGTCCCTGTGTTTAGGAGATCAGATTGTGTGGTGTGTATATATAAGTGTATCACCCTGGTGTCCCTGTGTTTAGGAGATCAGACTGTATGGTGTGTATATAAGTGTATCACCCTGGTGTCCCTGTGTTTAGGAGATCAGACTGTGTGGTGTGTATATAAGTGTATCACCCTGGTGTCCCTGTGTTTAGGAGATCAGATTGTGTGGTGTGTATATATAAGTGTATCACCCTGGTGTCCCTGTGTTTAGGAGATCAGACTGTATGGTGTGTATGTTTATATGTTTATATGTTTGTTTATATGTGTTTATAAATTAGTTTGTGTAAATAAATTATTTTGGTCTTGCTCTAAATCCTTTATACAGGTGTCAACAGGTCATTCTCAGTAATGCCCCCACCAGCCACGCCCCCAGCAACACCACCTAAAACAAAAAGAGATCCTCTTTGGGAATGTGAGATGCTGGGAACAAAGGGCTCGGGATGTGTCCAAATGACACTATTCACATTATAATGTGGGAGGGGCTTAAGTGAGGTAATGCAGAGTTGGAAGGTTAAGAGGCGGGGGTTTGCACTTAAATAGGTGGAGAAGTGGGAGAAACAGTGTAGGAATGGTTGTAATGGGTGGGTAAGTGGGTGGGGTTACCCACAAAGCCTAAGATTAGCCTCTGTTCCTGGACACCCGGCAATTTATTCTGAAAAGCAGCGCCCCCCCCCGGGGGCAGATCTGAAGAGTTCCCAGATGTGGTAAAGGCTGTATTTTCAAAAGAAAACTGAAGCCATTCTGGAGCAAACCAACTGCACCATGGGGGACAAATACCCCCCCCCCCCAACTTCCCAATGGTGCTTTTAACCCCTTGAATGCTAGAGGAGTCTTCAATTAATTAAAGAAAGCAATGCATTGGCGATCTCTCTAAAATTCAGGGGGTTAGAAGCCTCCATTTTGGGCACTTTCAGTTCTTTTTAGTTGGATTGTCCCGTCATGTTTTCACATTTCCTTTGAAAATTTAGCCCATAGATTTGGAAGAAAAAAAAAATTGAAAGAAATTTACTTTAACCCCAAAATGTGAGAGAGGTCAGCAACATATTGCTTTGCAATTTGTTGGAGACCGTTCTAGCATTCAAGGGGTTAAAAGCTCCTTTTAGATAAGTGAGAATGTTTAGCACTCCCCTATAAAGCAGTTGGTTTTTCCCATAAAAACTTTTCTGTCCAAAATACTGCCCATATATATATATTTTTTTGTGGGGGGGACTATTTAGGAGATTTATTTAACCCTTTGAATGCTAGAGAAGTCTCCAATTAGTTGGAGACCTTACTAGCATTCAAGGGATACAAATCCTTATTTAAATCAATGGGGGCTTATAGGGCCATACGTTCAAAAGCAAAGTGGAGGAATTCTGGGGCAAACCAATGAAACTATAGGGGAGAACTAAAAACGCCCATTAATGTTAACCCTTTGAATGCTAGAGTGGTCTCCAATGCATTGATTTGCAATGCGTTGGAGACCTCTTTAGCATTCAGTGGGTTAAAACCCCTATTTAAATCGATGGACGTTTTGTGAGATTTTTAGTTTTCCCCTACAGTGCAAAATGGATTGCTCCAGAAAACCTCCACTTTTCCTTTGAACGTACAGCCCTTAGTTCTTCCCTATATGGCAAATGGTTTCCCCCATAGGTAGTCTATTTGTCTCTGGAAAATGCTGCCCTATTCGTTTAGAAAAACATATTTAGGAGATTTGTCAGTATGAGCAGACCCAGTGATCAGACCTGGGAACTCTCAAGAGCTCTCCTGGAGAATCTGGTTTTCAGAGTTAATTACCAGAACTACAGAGACAGAGGTTCATTTTGGGGATTGGCAAGTTCCCCAGTAACACCACTTACTTCCCACCCTTTTCCATTCGGCATCCTATTAAAGGTTGCACGCAAAAGAGTGTGTGACCACATGACACAGTAACCATGTCGCCGTAATAGAACTGGCGACATGAGAATCTCGCACTGCATGAGAGATTTTCATGTCTCCTACTGAAGGTTGCATCCAGTCTTGCTGAGCTCTGTGTATCCAAGATAATAATATTTTAATTCTTTAACCCGTTCATCCCTGTTCATTAATGACCTTTGAATACTATTATGCTCTGCGCTCTCATTCTCCCTTCCTCTCTACCGCAAAGCACGCTTCCATGCTATGAGTGGGCAGGGCTTCAAATGGGACAAACAGGAACACTGTGCTGACCAGAAGACACTATGGAAGGAGAGCCAGGTCTCCCATGTATCCAGCCTGGTGTACACTAAATATGGCATTTATGTAACAGCAGTGCTAAGTGACATATGGGTTTTGCCGCTGGGCATTTTTATAGGGCTAATGGAACTGGGGCTTACTGGAGTATATTTATGAATATAAGACTGGGATGCAACCTTTCAGTAGGCAACATGAGAATCTCATGCTGTCATGCAGTGCAAGATTCTCATGTCACCATTTTTATTATGGCAACATGATTACTGTGTCATGTGGTCGCATGCTCTTTTGTGTGCTACCTTTTAAAAGTAAATAGTACACATAACAAGCAAATGGTCTGGGAGCACCCTCTAGTCTGCGCTTCATTGTAATACAGTCGGCTGTGACTCATACTTAATAAAAACTTGAAATATTTTATTGATATCTTTAAAAGGACTAAAAGGTCCGGTACAGGAGGAGCAGAGATACTAATGCACATACAAATTGGTTAGATGGAAAACATTTGACGCGTTTCGTGCTTCAAGGGCACGTCATCATAGATACCTTTTAAAAGTAATCCTTTCCATTGACTCCCTGCCTCATCCCTTACATATTCATGGAAAATCATAGTCAATTGTTGGATCTCCAGCTCTTGAGGTTCATAGTTGCCTCACAGCTGTTGTCCCCAGCAGTTGGAAGTCCAGCAGTTGACTACACCTGACTTAGGCATCAAGCTGGTAGATCACACAAAAATTATTTGTATATTCCCCTTCTCTCTCCCTGGCTGGAATCTATACATACCTCATACGCCCTCAGATGTCCTGGGAAAATCTCAGACTTCAGAGACTCATCTCCAGCCAAGTCAATGGCTACAACAGTGTCATTTCTATACTTCTTACAGAGCTCCACCACTTCCGGGGACCAGTCTAATAGAAAAACAATTCAATGCATTACCAGAGCAATGCGTTGGATACCCCACTGGCCCTCAAAGGGTTAAAGGGCAAAACTGAGATAAGGGCAGTAGCATGTTAAGGGTAGAGATATATCATATCCCTGTTTTTCTGTTTGTTATAAACCGTTTAACTATATTATTGTGTTGTTAAGGCAACAGGCAGAGGCTTTTCTCTCAGTTTAGTCACTGTCATTACAAACCCCTCTGGTTCTTAAAGGGATAGTAATACTTCGTTTTATCTTTATTTTATTTTGTAGGCATTACAAAAACATGAAGAATGATATAAGTCTTATCTCTCAAACCTTTGTGGTTTATGAGATATTCACAAGCAAAGTTTCCCCCTCCCGACCCTTTTACCTAGTGTAAGCCATCTCTTCTCAGATGTGGAATGCAGTCCATAGACCAGACAGATAACAGCAGGGGAAAGTCTTCTTCCTATGAGAACAATGAAATCCCTGCCCCCCTTGACAAGTTTTTCAGCTTTTTCCCTTATCTTAATTGAAGATTGTCCCTCTCTGCAGTCTACCTGGGCACCTCCCTTCTGCTCTATCTGAATGGGGGGGGGATACTTTGCTTGTGAATATCTCTTAAACCATAAAGGTATGAGAGATAAGACTTATATCGTACTTCATGTTTTTTTAATGCCTACAAAATAAAATAAAGATAAAATGAAGTATTACTATCCCTTTAAATACTTAAAATGAAAGGGATAGTAATACTCATCATGTAAAAATATATTATTATATATATTTAACTTCCTGAGTAAAACAAGAGTTCTCCTGCCGCTGAGAGATGTTTGATCGCAAAGTTATTACAGCTCGAACTTGAATTTGTTTAGGTGCAGTATTTCAATGGCCTTAAATTGTACAGTGGAGCTGTTGCTACATCATCCTATGGACAACTCTCCTCTGTTGACCATAAACCTCCATTGGATGGTGTAACCGCAGCTTCACTGGGAAATTTCAGGCCATTGAGATACTGCAATCAAACCATTCAAGTTGGAACTGCAGTGACTTATTAATAAAACACCTGCTAGTAACTCTTATGCCTGCCACCATATACATGACATCCAAGGTCAATTGAAGATTTTATCACTTGAACAAATGTACAAAGGCAAAATTCATGGTGACATAAGGATTTTCCAACCACAGTAGGGTATGTACAAGGTTATTAGTAGGAAGCATTAGGGTTCGTTTAATGCTGCCAGTTCATGTGGGGGTTAATATATAACCTCCAACAAGGGGCTTGAATACATTTTGTTATGTGAAAACTGCTTGTTTTCCCTTATATAGCATAGGTGTTTTGAAATTCCCCATTAGATCCCCAATAAAGCGACCTATCACCTTAAATAAAGTCCCCCCCAATAATTAGGCATATAGCGATAACCTTAGAAATAGTGCTATTATCAAACATAAGTACCACATTATTAAGAAATCCTACTTCTTCTGAGACTGACGGCCTGGCTTATTGCTTTAGAGGCATCTGCGCGTCTGCACCATCAGTCCCTTCCTGTTACCTTAAGGTACCATGGAGGAGACTGGGAAGGACAGCGTAGGCACACAGATGTCTCGAAGCCAAGATGTTTGTGTGCATGCCTGGCCGCCAGTCTCAGAAGAAGAAGGATTTCTTAATAACGAGGTGCTTATGCTCGATAATAGCAATATTTCTAAGCTTATCACTATATGCCTAATTATTGGGGGGGACTTTATTTAGGGTGATAATTCCACTATAAAGGGATAGTAATAATTATTGCTATTCCCTGTATTAAAGTCCTATTAATAATAAATGTATTGCCCCCCGTGTGATCTCTCAAACTTTTGTGGTTTGAGAGATAATCGCTCCTAAAGTTGACCTCTCCTTCCCCCTTCCCCGTAGTCAGCGTTCTAGATGACTGCAGGGAAGCCAGTTGTATGACTTTCAGGCAGCTCTGCAGCAGAGCCGAGATCGCTTTAATAAAAAAGAAAACTTTCACTGAAATGGTCTTCTACGTGTGCTTGGTTTGCTCTTGGTTTGCAAGCACAAGTAGAAGACCATTTTAGTGAAAGATTTTTTTTTATTAATGCAATCTCAGCTCTGCTGCAGAGCCGCCTGATGATCTAAGACCGGATTTCCCTTCAGTCAGCTACAACTCTGACTATGGAGAAGGGGGAGGGAGAAGGCAACTTTAGGAGCGATTATCTCTCAAACCATAAAAGTTTGAGAGATGACACTGGGGGCAATACATATATTTTAAATAGGACTTTAATATAGGGATTAGTAATAATTAAGTATTACTATCCCTTTAAAGTATGAGGAACCAGAGTTTATAGCAGTTATTTTTTATTCCGGTCAGACATATTCATTTAACTCCTTGGATGCTGGCAGGTCTTCAAGTCATTGTGAAGCAATGTGCTTAAGAGCTTTCAGAGGGTTAAACTGCTAAAAAAATATTTACTTGGCATATGACGTAAGCAGCACAGGATTGACTTGACTTTGACCTTGAAGTCTCTCTCTCCTTCTTTAAGCCCTTGGTTAACCAGATCAACCACTTCATCTGCTGTAAGGTCACCTCTGTGAGGACAGTTACATAATATTACAGTTAAAGGGATAGTAATGTTTCATAATAAAAGCAGCTCTAATTAATCATCATAGTATTTGGACTTTGGAGAGTTTTATTTCAGTTCTGTCAGAGTTGTAGTTCAAGAGTAATTCAATGATAAAGTATCCCCCTCCTGCCCCTTTTACTGATGTAACACTGCTCAGCCAGATCAGAAGGGAGGTGCCCAGGTAGATTGCAGAGAGGGACAATCGTCAATAGGGAAAAACCTGAAAAACTTGTCAAGTGGGGCAGGGCTTTCATTGCTTTCATAGGAAGAAGATTGTCCCCTTATGTTATCTGTCTGGTCTATGGACTGCATTCCAAATCCGAGAAGAGATGGCTTACACTAGGTAAAAGGGGCTGGAGGGGAAACTTTGCTTGTGAATATCTTATAAACCATAAAGGTTTGAGAGATAAGACTTATATCATTCTTCAGGTTTTTGTAATGCCTACAAAATAAAATAAAGTTAAAACAAAGTATTACTATCCCTTTAACAAGCATTAACAAGTATGTTTTATCCAACCTAATGCACATACCTGGGAACTTTCTGGTCGGCACTCTCCAGAGGGGAGTCTTGTGGTGCTGCTGAGGGAATAGAAATGATGCTATTCACATCATAAAAGGGGTGGGTCTTAATTGCGAGTGGGGGCGGGACTTGCAAGGCATTAAAAAAATAGCCATAATAGACTGAGAAAGGAGGAGAAGAGGGCGGGGAGTGGGAGGAACACGGTGGGAACAGGGTCGGCCCAAGACATTGTGCTGCCTGAGTCCAAGGATGAAATGCTGCCCCCCTCCACCAAAACACGCCCACGTAAATTATGTTTTATATATATATATATTAAAAGGCCCATTTAACCCTTTATATGCCATAGAGGTGCACAAGGCATTGCATCCCCCCCCATGGCATTCAAAGGGTTAAATCAATTGGAAATTCTGACTTGTCTCTATAAGGCAGGTGGTTTACTCTTTGGATTTTTTAATTGCCCCTTATGTAGCGCTCTTACACATAAAAAAGTACTAAGATGGGGCCATTCTGGAATAAACAGAGTGCACCATAGGGGACGTATACAAATGTCCACATTTCCCAGTGATTTAAAATGGTTTTTAACCCTTGGTATGCTGGAGAGGTTTCCAGCCCTTAAATAAACCAAGTGCACCACAGGGGACGTATGCAAATTTCCAGACTTCCCACTGAATTAACCTTTTGGGTGTCATATGGGTGCATAATACATTGATTAATACGGCTTTTAACCCCTTAAATGCTAGAGAGGTGTCCAATGCCTTTTAGCTCTGTAGCAATCAAGCACTTTAAAACCAAGGTAACCCTTGAAGTGCCAGAGAGATATCCAACACATTGCTTTTGCAATGCGTTGGATACCTCTGTGGCACTCAAAGGTTTAAGTCGATGGGGATGTGAATTTGTACCCCATGGTGCAGCTGTTTGTTAACCCCTTGAATGCTAGACAAGTTCCCAACTCAGGTGCAGGTTAAAATCCACATTTTAAAAACAAAAGGAATTTTGCTTTTGTACATATGGCCCAATGAGAGATGGGCAATCCATGGCAATTCAATTTCTAATTAACTGCAACTCCAATCAGCCTGCCATTAGCTGTCTGAAAAGAATATGAGCTGTAGGGAATCAGCAGGAGGGCCACTGGTTGTCAATCTCTGCATTAGAGAATTTGTACATTAGTTCTCTACAGAACGTAAGGCTTTCCTGGTGTTAGAGGCCCTTGCTGTTATCCTTACATCATACAGGTTATAAGAAGCATAACAAGTATTTCTTCATCCCCTGCCTCAGATCCTGGTCCTCCAGCATATTGTAGACCACGTAGTCTTGCCCCATGCATGCGGAGGAACTGCACCACGGCATTGTTGAAGCCGTAAATTGGTTGGGCCAGTGTGCCCTTCATAAACACCACCACCATGTCCTTCTTCACCAGTCCGTCCAGGTGCTCCTAGGAGGCACTGTCCACACTCAGCGACCACCTGACTGAGAGAGAGGCCCAGTCTGCAGGGGTATCCTTTTGAAAGGTCGCACACGAAACAGCGTGTGACCTTTTAAGTCATTCACCACGTTGCCATGCTCAAAATTGCGACATGACAATCTGGCACTGCATGACAGCGCGAAATTGTCATGTTGCTTACTTAATGGTCGCATACACAGCCATGATAAATTGGAGGCGAGTAGGAGGCATCTAAAAATGCTCTGGGGATGCTGAAGAGAAGCAGCTGGAGTGCCTCCGTGTGCTTCATACAAAAGGAAAAGTATACGGTATGCAGCACACGGAGGTGCTCCAGCTGCCTCTCTTCAGCATCCCCAGATCATTTTTACACTTTGCCAAGAATCGAGCTGTCACAAAGCCTGCCCAGCCATTAGGAAGCATGTGGTGTCATTGGGGCATTATATAATATGATGGTATGCTGGGAACATGCCCTTGAGTCTGTGCCAAACATCCATTTGATACATGTTAAAAAAAAATTCATTAACTTACGATATACCTCCCGTGTTAGCTCAAAGTAGTCATGGCTTGCATGTTTGTCCTGCTCCAAACGCCAATAAAGGTAACACTTTTACTCCACTCATTCCAAGTAATGCCCTTATATCAATATATCAAGTGCCACAAAAACTACATTGCCATTAAGAGAACAGCACAAACACTGGATTCATCTTGTATTATTTAGCACCAATGTATCAATGACTTGTGAGCCATTGTGTAATGAGATGAAGCCAGAGCTGCACCACTTAGCTGTTTCTCCTTTTCAATTAGGAACTCGGTGTGGGTGGGACAGCTCGGCTATCACACATAACGCATTCTGCTGCTTCCGTGCACTGCGGGCCGGTGAGAGTGGGAGGGACAAGTCACTGGGGAGGGGAGACGAGGCCAAGGGGAGATACACAGCTAGGAGCGTGTGTGATAGCCGAGCAGTCAGGGTACAGTCAGGCTAGAGGCATATGCATCCTTTCAATGTGCGACATGACAATCTCGTGCTGTCATGCTAACAATTTTATTCAGGTGACATGTTAAGTGTCTCATTTAAAATTAAACCATCTGCGGGCTAATCACTCCTGCCGCCTGGTGCCGCACAGCCACGTACATTCAGCACAGAGATCTCAGGACCTTCACTGCAGCCTGACACTCACCATCTCCCTGTGCAGGGTATTGTTTTTTATGTATGTGGCCCATCAAAGTGCCACCTGAGTCCAATGGCCTCACCGGGATCCATGTAAGGGCCGGCTCTGGGTGGGAAGCAGCACAACTGGGCAGAGTTTCATCAGAAATTCCCCACATCCGAAGAATCAGACTCTGCCCCAGAGACCTGGTAATACAGTGTCAAAACCGGAGTTTCCGGGGCAAAACTGGAGAGTTCCCAGCTATGCTAATGCATTGTTAGCTCAACATATAATTGCATCACCCCTCTTGTCCTCCAGAGATTAACATATTGAGTGTCAGAGAGTTTTCCAAAGCATTGCGTTGCAATGCGTTCAATACCTCTCTGGCACTCAAAGGGCTAAAAAGAGAGAGAAATGAAAATACTTTTTAAAAACTCTTAATGCACGGTTTAACCCTTTAACTACGAGTCGAGATCATCACATGTGTCCATTGATGGTCCTGACACATCATGGAATTCTGGGATTGCAGTGAGGCGCCACACCGTGCTGCGATCCCAGAATGCAGTGGTGAAAAAAAAGTGATGTGGTCCTCTAGAGCTCCCCACCCCTGGATCGCATGGTCCTTAATGTGTTATAGCCACAAAAAAATGAATTCATCATACTTCTCCAATATATGGGGCATTAACCAGTTATTAGGAAAATATTAATATTATGCAGATTGTTCTTCTGTATAAAACAAGGGTATTTCAACTGCTAAGAGACGTCTCAGTCAAAATTTATTTAAGAGTAAACTTGCTTATTTCAGTTGAAGATTTTCATATTTGCAGCCAGGTGGCGATGTTGCACTGTCTGTAAAGAGCTCAGACACAAGATTTCAGTGGATGGTTATAGCAATAGTGTCATGACTGAATGAATGAATGAATGAATGAATATGTCTATTTATATAGCACCACAGGTGTAATCATCTCTTTACAATTTAAGGCTTTAGACAATACAGGGTTACAAGTGCTTTGGAGCATGGATGTGAGGTTCCTGCCCAAAAACTTACAATCTAAAGTGGTAAAGGGAGACATACAGAGTACATAAGGGTCAAGTACTGAATACAGTACTAGAGTTCTGGTGATGATAGGTGACACAAGTAAAGTAAATAATTTATCATTCACAATGTCAGTGCCTTCTAGCATGTTGAAGTTTTATTCAGGAGGTGTAGTTTCAAGCGTGACTTGAAGACCATAAGAGAGGTGCAGTGGCGCAGGTTGGATGGTAGAGTATTCCATAGATACGGAGCAATGAGGGAAAAAGGTCTGATACGGTAGCAAAGCATTTTGAACTCAGGTTATCAGCCTGGTTGTTCTATAATAAACGTTGAATGACTCATCTGCCAACATTGGTAATCTTGTTTCACTCAACCAAAAAAGTCCTATAGCATGTATATATATATATATATATATATATATATATATATATATATATATATTTTTTTTTTTTTTTTTTTCATTACATTTATCTACCCCTATAAAGAGGAAGTGCTCCCAAGGAAAATTTGAGAAAAATATGTAAAATGTTAAGGGGTAAAAATAAATCAGATGTTTATTTGTATATTTGCCCTTGTATCTCTTATTTACATAATAATATTAAAACAGTATAACAAGATTCTTGTGTTGCTATAGCAACATGGAGAGACTTTGATCTCAATTTCTCCTACTCTGGGGATATCAGCTGCTCCAATGCCACCCATCACTCTTTACCCATGCTGCTCCATCAAATTTCCTTTAGAGGGGGGTTGCCTTTCAATCATCAGAAGGGAGTTATAAGGAAGAATGAGTCAGAAGGAAGATGAGACTGGGGGAGATGCACTAAGTGGTGATGCTATGGCGATGTGTGTCTGTTAATGGCAGGTGAGAGCATTGCTTCAGCTATAGAGACATACCATACCCATATACAATAAAAATTAGGGATTCAAGGGGAGGGGAGAGTCTCTAATCATTAGCATATCATCCTGGCATAAAGGTATCGGTGTGTTGGGGGGAGAAGGAGAGAGATGAGAGACACTTCAGCACCAGGAATAGAAGCCCTCACTCAACCCTTTGAGTGCCTTTGGGGTAAGCAATACATTGCAGATCAATGCAACAGATGTCACTCACAAGTTTCCTACAAAATATGTGGTGGACACTAAACTGCACACACAGAGGGCTGGATTCTATTGCAGGTGCTAAATGTTAACACTTGTTTTATCAAACATTTTCCTATTGAAGTCTATGGGGAAACCTGGAGATAAAATCAGTGATAAAAATAACACCTGTAATAGAATCCAGATCCAAATCAGCAGTCCCTCCAAAATATATATCTCCTCTATGATGGCTGGGTAGCTAGACACTGGGATAATCCTTGGCTGGTGATGGAGAGAGCCATGAGAGGAGAAGATATTTTAACAATCCAGAAGTACTGAGAGGGCCAGTTTCACTGTGGGACTACAAATTCATGTCACAGAGGCACTAAAACCAGATACATTAAAGGGATAGTAAACTCCAAAAAAAAACTGTGAACAAAATGATAGGAATAATAAAAAATATGTAATGCCCTTATTCCCATCTCTCAAACCGTTATGTAAGAAAATAAAGACCTCCGCTCCCTCCCCCTTCTCATGCGTCTGCTGTATAGAGGCCATCATGAGATCCTGCTTCCGGGACCAGACATCGGCTCTTCAGGAGCGCTGTCATCTAGATATCTAAGTATAATTACTTCATCGGAATGGTCTACAATGTGTGCTTGCAAGCCAGGCACATGTTGTAGACGATACCGATGAAGTAATTATTTTTAGATATCCCGATGTCAGCACTCCTGAAGAGCCGCCATCAGTCGGTTGACCGGATTCTGCCTCTGACAGCTTTACAGCTCATCAGGCAGAAAGGGGAGAGAACTGAGGACTTTATTTTCTTACATCTCTCAAACCATAACAGTTTGAGAGATGGGAATGAGGGTGTTAAGTATTGTTTTATTATTACTATCATTTCGCTCATCTCTTCCCTGCCTTCTTTTCACCACTGAAAAGAACTGCTGGGCAAGATAGGGTCATGGAGAGCACACAGATTGAAATCAGAGTTGAAAACCAATTATTCCAAATTCCTTCATTAGAGCTCAAGAGATTACCACTTTGTTTGTGCTAGATGTGAGCACTCAGCATTCGCTCACAGGGCCGGATTTGCCATTAGGCAAAGTAGGCACCTGCCTACAGGCGCACGCCAATGAGGGGCGCCTGCCATTTGTATTTTTTTTTTTAAATATTCTTTTAAAAAAAAAAAAAACTAGCCGCCTCGCTGGTTGCGCCGGCGGCACCCACTCACATTGCCCGCCCACCCCAGTCTTGTACCTGATGGAGCTCCCTCTTTGCCTCTTTAGGAATGCAGAGCGCTGGAGATGACATCATCTCCCAGAGCTCTGCATTCTTGAATAGGAGACCGCGTGGGAGCTCCATCAGGTGCAAGACTGTGCCAAAGGAGGCACATACATATCTCCTACCAGGGAGGTAGGAAACGGACAATGGGGGGAGGAAATGTGGAGCTAATGGGGGGCAATGTGGAGCCGATGGAGAGCAATGTGGAGTTGATGGGGGCAATATGGAGCTGATGGGGGGCATTGTGAGGGCAATGTGGAGCTGATGGGGCAATATGGAGCTGATGGGGGGCATTGTTAGGGCAATATGGAGCTGATGGGGGGGCAATGTGGAGCTGATGGGGGGCATTGTGAGGGCAATGTGGAGCTGATGGGACAATATGGATCTGATGGGGGGCATTGTGAGGGCAATATGGAGCTGATGGGGGCAGTGTGAAGGCAGTATGGTATATGGAGATGATGGGGGCAGTATGGAGCTGATGGGGGCAATGTGAGGGCAATATGGTATTTGGATATGATGGGGGCAATGTGAGGGCGATATATGATATGATGGTGGCAAGCTGGAGCTAATGGGGGGCAATGTGAGGGCAATATGGAGATGATGGGGGGGCAACGTGGAGATTAGGAGCATTGTGGAGGTATACAGTGCAGATGGCCCACGGGGAGGGGGGGGAGGCGCTTCAAATTTCTATGCCTACAGGCTCCTGAGATGTAAATCCAGCCCTGTTCGCTCACGTTGCCATAACCTGCCAATGAGATAAGACAACATGAGAGGATGTGAGTGGATGCTAGTGGAGCTGCTTAGCAAAGTCACATCCACTCACATCACCAGATACACTGTGCAAGGCCAGCAGTGCTTAGCACTGCACACTGTCTGGTAATGTAGCAATGAAGCCTGTGAGTGGTATCCATTACAGGTTCTTTCAGAGCTTAGTGCATCTCGCAATTTGCCACATTACCATGTAAACACACCCACATGAAGAGAAAAATAGCTCATTAATCTGCATTTCCATATGCAAATGAGCCAATGTTGGTGCTTTGGTGCTGTGCAATGTCTACAACTCATTTGGGCTCCAGGGGAGTTCAGAGGCTTTGTAGTTTGTTCCTGGTGTTGTGTCTATTGGCATAGTGCAGTATAAGTGGCACAAAGGTATAGACTAGGCTTGTGTGGTATCCGTTTGAAACGTCGCATTTAAAATATCGTGTAGCTATAAGCCGCATTAACCATGTCGCATTGTTTCAAATGGCAACATGAGAACCTTGCAATGCATAAAAGCGTGAGGTTCTCATGTTGCCTCTTAAAATCAGCCACCCCACCAAACCCCCTTGCACAGCGCTGCACCGGCTCTCTCTCTCCTGCTCCTTGGTTTAGTTGTCTTTTCAGCGCCGGTATACAGCTACTTTAGGACCCTAAATTGTTGTCCATGGATTGCCTGTAGAACAGGCCAGAAGGTGAGAGAGCCAGTGCAGCGCTGTGCAAGGGGGTTTGGGGGGCAGCTGAAGGTTCTTCATGTGCCTTTTTTATGCCACTGTAAGGAGCTTTTATTAATTATTATGAACTACTGGTGCCTCCATTACTACACTAGCTTCCACGAAACATGACCGGATAAATTAGAGAAAATGTACCAGTTCCATCTTTGCCTGGTAAGGATGATGGGAGCTGTATGCGGTAATGACATTTAAAGAGGTGACATGAGAACCTTGCGCTTTTATGCAGCGAGAGGTTCTCATATCGCCATTTGAAACAATGCGACATGGTTAATGCAGCTTATAGCTGCACAACATTTCAAAAGCGAACCGCTTGTGTAACCTGCGGCAGGGAAACGTTTTTTTGTTTTGTTTTTTTCAGTAAGGTCTGTTAAATCGTGGCATTCCTTGCCCAAGGATGTGGTAATGGCAGATACAATGAATGTATTTCGTTCAAGAGGGAACATACAGTGTTATTCTGTGTATGAGTAGATAAAACAGAAAGTTCCAGTAAAGACTAATACTCATCTGGCAGTAGGAATCTTATATAATTCTAATTTTTCTGGTTTATGAGGCAAAGGTTGAACTTGATGGACTTTTGTCTTTTTTCAACCTAATTTATTATTCACTACTATGTAACTTTGTAAAATTGTAAACCTGTCGAAGGCAAGGCAAATTCTGATTGGTGGTAAATTCACAGGGAAATGATGGCAAATACACCTTAGTGCATGCTGTCCATATGCCATTGACACCACTTTGCCACCATATCACTAGTCTGACCCCTTATCGCATTTTAGTGCATTTCCACCCAGATGAATTTATAAGACCCGGAGAAACTCAGATAATACTGAAAATATTAAAACTAACTTTTCATTGATAAGATTTATGAGGAAAATTTGGAGTGACAGAGAATAGGCTTCCCAATGCTGTGTTATTTAGGAAAATACATTTTTACTTTAGAAAGCACTGCTCTATTAACAATAACAAGCCAAAAGATGAGAGAGGCTCTGAGCACAAACTAAAGCAGAATGGCCTGTTCTCCGGCTAGTCACCGCTCAAGAGCATCACATTTTAGCTCTCTAGTGCCATTACAGAGGAGAAATTTCCACATACATATTAGACTAATCCCACCCATAAGGGCAGTCCAGTACCAAAATGATGGGCAAGTCCCCTCTGCACGGAAAAACCAGCTAACCCCAGATGTACATTTCGGCCTTACTTGGGCCACATCAGTGAGGTGCAGCTGGCTTCCCTAGGCACTGAGAGCAAGGGGTCTGTAATGGCACTAGAGAGCTAAAATGTGATGCTCTTGAGCGGTGACTAGCCGGAGAACAGGCCATTGTGCTTTTGTTCGTGCTCAGAGCCTCTCACATCTTTTGGCTTGTTTCTATTAACAATATGCCAGATGTGTAGTTGTTACGTTTACTATGTCTGGGCAACATTAAGGTATTTGTAATGTACTGGAGAGGTAAGAGCAGACTTGAAGGGGCCTTAATAAGAATAACTTTGAAGTGTTTTATAAACACGTGTTTGCATGAGACATTTCTCTATAATAAAATGTTTTCTGTACTTACTCTTTCTGCTCCCATGGGATTGGATCCACTTTGCAGTTTGCAAAAAGATGGGGGCTGTATCTGACCTCTACGTAAATCACCTTTTCTTTGGACTTCATTTCAACGAATTCATAGGCGATTCTTTTCACGGCTTCTCTGTCACCCCTAAATATGACAGATCAAAATGTAAATGTTAGAAAATGAGCATGTTTATATGTCCTGAGGAAGGCCTGCGTTGTCTGGCCGAAACGTTGACCAATTAAAGTATGACTTTCCTTTATCTCCAGTTGAAGTCCTGTGAGTGTTTGATACTTTCTACTTTGTGTGTGTGTGTATATATATATATATATATATATATATATGAACTTTCCTGCTGAATAAATCAAGGGCACTCCAGCTGCAGACAGTTGTTTTATTCAAAGATTATAAACTTTCAAATTATCAGGAAGGTTTTTCAAACTGTCAGGAAGTGATGAAGCTGCTACTATCACATTCTTTGGCTCACCTCTTCCATAGAATGCAGCAAAATAAGTGTCATCCCACCAGATAGCAAAGTAAATTGACCCTTTGAGTGCCAGAGGGATATACAACACTCAAAGGATTAAAAAAAATGTTTAACTGCTTGTAACTAGGAAACACAATATCTCCCACCCGTGAAAGTACCCTTGTTTTATTTGGTAGTAATACCCCTAAAATATATCTGTTTTTATAATAAAGGTTTACTATTCCTTTAATACAAAAGTAAATGCATGCCCTCTGTAATGTTATGCACTCTATAATGTTACTTACGCAACGGCTGGCATGTAGATATTGAACTTGGAGAGAAACTCAGTTAGATTCCCAGGTTCAGTACAAACAATACTCTTCAGAAGATCTTCAATACTTTCACCACATGGCAGATTAATTCGATTTTTTCTTAAAAGAGAGACAAAGAAACAATATGGAGTACCATCTGACTTTCACAGCTAAAGTAAGTTAGATGAAGTTTAAGTTGGTTGTAAGTTGTGATTGACTATATAAAATGATCATGGATAGGTTTAAATCTCAAATGTCCCAAGGTGAGGCACCTAAGGCCCCTTCTGTGACCATCCCCTCTTCCTCTCCTTAGATCCAGTCCCACCCACTGTTGTCTGGCACCAAAAATATTCTTAGCCTATAACATACAAATGCAAAAAAAACACCTAAACCCTTGGCTTCTAGAGAGGTTGTCAACATATTGCTTCACAATGCATTGGAGTCCTCTCTTGCAGGCAAAGACTTAAGTAATGACCCTCTGAAAGCCCCAGGGACCAGACTACCTGTGCCCAGCAACACAGGACCAGAAAATCAGTTAAGAAACATCCGCAGTCCCATGTAGGCTTATGGGCCAATGCATGGTCATAGGTTTCATGGGAAATGTAGGATGTACTTCCAGCCAATACCAACTGTAAAGCGAAATCATTAGTAAAGAAAGAACAAGGACACAAAGTTGTTGCTTAATTTTATTTTTGAATTTCAGTTTTAATTGCAATTAATTAACAATAACTCTTGAAAAGTCAGCCCCCTCACCAAAAGTTCTAGGATGATTTACAGTGGGTTGGAGACCTTTCAAGCATCCAATGGGGTTAAATAATAGCCTGTAAATGGATATAAAACTGCGACATTGAGGTGGCTCTGGCCACACCCACAATTCAGAATGTTGGTGTAGCTAGCAAAGCTGTGGCACCACCCCTCCATATTTGGAACTCTAGGCAGTAGCCTACTCGTCCTATTGGGAAATCTGGCCCTGTTGATCAATTGTGGCTACTTGTGTTCAATTTTTAAGTCTGTAATGAGATCTTATTATTTTATCCTAATATGCAACAAAAACGTGGTTACTTCTTGGATGCTGGACACATTTCCAACTCACTTGCTTGAAAGGCATTAAAAGCTGACAAACGAGCAATACGCTTTTTAAATGAAAACATATATGTTACAGTGCTTCTCCTATTGAGTAAAAAAGAGTACTCAGAGCGCCAGAAAATGTTTCAATCAACAGTTATTACATTTTGAATGCATTTATTTTATAGTAGTTTATTACATAAAGAAGGCATTTTCTTTTTGGTCACTAGATGATGCTGTTATCACTTCCTGTGTAGAGCCATTGTGAATGATTCAAGCTTTTCCATGGATTGCATTAAAAATAAAGCCTTTTGCACACCAGGGGGATGCACTAAATGGTGCTAAAGGGCCAGGTTGGAGAAATGGTAGCAAATTCATGGCGGTAGCATATCGACAACATGCACTAAGATGTCTTTGCTATCACGTAACAGTAAATCCACCACCAACCTGGTACAATCCACCAACATCGCCATGAATCCTCCATGCCTTCAACAGGTTTAAAATTCTGCTCAAAAATGGTTAATTTATGTATGGGAATGCAAGTTAATGAGCCATTGTTGTATTAATTTGGATGTATTTATATGTTAATGTGGCTGTTCACCATTGCACTAAATTCCAGTAGCAACCTATGCTGTTGGAGTTCACAGTCCCAACATTGCCAGCCTTGGCATCTTATTATAGTTCACTTTGGAGCCAGAGGACAGTTTGCTGTCTCTGCTAAAGAGAAGAGATAGAACCTGCACTCCCTTGACCCTTGCAAATCCATAAGGATGTGGACTGTACATCCCTGCGGCACTGAAAGGGTTCCAAACTGAGAGAATGGGAGAGAAGCTATATCACAGCTTCTCTGTCCTTCTGTACTGACTGAAACAGCTGAGCGGTCTATCTGCTGATCAGCTGATTCAGGTAAACGCAGAGTGCCTTGTGAGTCCTGTGTTTACTGACATAGCACGATGCTGTTTGTGATACTGAAGTCTGGGCAGATCCTCTCTGATCCCCCAGTGAGCAACTAGTAGGAATGATGGAGATGTGTAAGGGAGACTTCCCTTACACACCGCCAGCAGAACAACAACATTACTTGTTGCATACTTGCATACTTAATTGCATACTTAATTCTATGGAGCTGTGTCTCCATAGCCAAGGTGATGTGCTTGTCACACATCACCTCTTAGAGCCATAGGCGTAACTAGAAGCCTCCGGGCCTTGGTGCAAGAAGTGCCACAGGCCCTGCACCACCACCACCCCATTGGCCCCCCTCTACCACACTGACCCCCTCTACAATGCCCCTCAGTCTTCACAATGCCCCCATCTCCTACCTCCCTGGAGCTCCCAAGCGGTCCTCTTAATAATGCAGGGCGTTGGCAGATGATGTCATCTCCCAGCGCTCTGCATTACTAGAGCGCCGGAGGGAGATTGTGGGCGCCAGGCAGAGGGGTCACAGGGGTCGGCCGGGCCCCTGGAATAACGGACCCGGTTGCAGTTACAAGCCCTGCGACCACTATAGTTATGCCACTGCTTTGAGCATCTGACCTCTGGTGACACTGCTGCTAACAGTTTGAACTAGAATATATATTGAATGAAAAATCTCCCAGCGGTGGAGTATCCTTGCCTTATACAGCCAGAAAATCCATATAATATATATGTTTTCATTAAAATTGTAACTACTCCTTTAAGCATGGATTAGACTGTACGAATCCTAATTTCTTTCTGGGTTGGACTGTGTTTCTGGTCCATGAGCACAAATAAATTGGAAGCCACAAAAAAAATCAACAGCCACATGGAGGGAAATAACATTTCCCATGTTTTTTTAACCCCATGAATACTAGTGAAATCTCCAATGCAATGTGAAGCAAAGCACTGAAAACTTCTCTAGCAATCAGGGGGTTAAAAGCTTAATTTAAATCCATAGGGAGTTGGGGGAATTTTTATTTGTACCTTATGGTACAATTGGATTGCTCCAGAATTGCTTCTAATGCAATGCAGAGTGGGGGGAAAACTCACACAAATGTCCTTTACATAGTGATGAGATTTTAGAGCAAACCAACTGCACCATAGGGGGACACATAAAAATCACCCAAATCCCAAATGAATTAAAAGGAACATTTTAACCTTTTGAATGCTTGAGTATTCTCCAATGCATTGCTTTGCAATGTGTTGGAGAGTAATCTAGCATTCAGGGAGTTAAAAGCACCATTTAAATCAATGACAATTGCCATTCCCCTCCCCCCATATGGTGTACCACATGAATAAGGCCCAGTGTTCACTATCTACTCACTTTGCAAAGTAAAGAATGGTATCGGGCCTTATACTAGCGTCCAGGTGCACATGAAGCTCCACCTAGAGAAACAAAGATAATTACTAAATAAGTGTATGTGTGTAGACAGATAGATAAATAGATAGATAGATAGATAGATAGATAGATAGATAGATAGATAGATAGATAGATAGATAGATAGATAGTCGGATGAATGGGTAGGTAGATAGACGGATGGATGGATAGGTAGATAGATGGATGGATGGATGGATGGGTGGATAGATAGATAGATAGATAGATAGATAGATAGATAGATAGATAGATAGATAGATAGATAGATAGATAGATAGATAGGTAGATAGATGGATGGATAGATAGATGGATAGGTAGATAGACGGATGGATGGATAGATAGATGGATGGATGGATGGATGGATGGATGGATGGATGGATGGATGGATAGGTAGATAGACGGATGGATGGATAGATAGATGGATGGATGGATGGATGGATGGATGGATAGGTAGATAGATGGATGGATGGATAGGTAGATGGATGGATGGATGGATAGATAGATGATAGATAGATGGATAGATAGATAGATAGATAGATAGATAGATAGATAGATAGATAGATAAATGGATGGATAGGTAGATAGATAGATGGATAGATAGATAGATAGATAGATAGATAGATAGATAGATAGATAGATAGATAGATAGATAGATAGATAGATAGATAGATAGATAAATGGATGGATAGGTAGATAGATGGATGGATGGATAGATAGGGCATGGCTGGAAAATGCTGATTGGTTGAGGAGGAGGCAGGGGCATAGCCTCCTGTCTCCTCAACCAATCACCATTTAAAGGGATAGTAATGGTTAATGTTAACATTGTTTAATATTGTAGATATTAAAAAAATAAATCAATTGAAGCCAGTCCGATCTCTGAAACATGTATAGTTTGAGAGATATAAGCTGCTAAAGTTCCCCCCTTCCCTTCCCTTTCACAGACGTCAGCCTCTATCTGACAGAAGGAGATCCTGATCCCGGGACCAGCTGATGGCTCTTCAGCAGAGCCGAAATAGCGTTATCTAAAAATAAATACTTAATTGGAACAGTCAACAAAGTGTGCCTGGTTTTCTACATCTGTGAAAGGTGAGGGAGGGGGGAACTTTAGCAGCGTATATCTCTCAAATATGTCTGAGACTGGACTTGCATTAATTAATTTCTTTTTTTTAATATCTATAATGTTAAACAATGTTAAAATTAACCATTACTATCCCTTTCAGTTAAAAAGTTACCTGCTGTCTTAGGAGGAAGCAGGGATGGCTATCAAATTGCTTATAGTCCAAAAAAGAGATGTGAACATCATGTCATTAAATTATGATGAATGTATTTGTATTTATACTAGGGTGCCATTCAGTCCATTATGGCCTTGTGTATGTATCTCTTATGGATATATAAAATGGAGCTATTCAGTGGCATAACAATAGGGGTTGCAGGGGTTGTACCTGCGACCGGACCCGCCACTCCAGGGGCCCAGCCGTCCCCTGCGACTCCCCACCTGGCGCCAGCAGCAACCAGCTCTAGCAGATGAAGCTCAGTCGAAAGGCACTGAAGTAAGTAATGCAGAGCGCTGGGAGATGACATCATCTCCCTGCTCTCTGCATTACCGAAGGACCGCGTGGGAGATCCGGCTGTGCAGAAGACCTCTCCTGCCACGCCAGCCGCTGCACCACCAGGGCGGTAGGAGATGGGCACGGAGGGTGTCAGCGGAGGCAATGTGGCGATTGGGGACAATTGTGGAGGCAATGTGGCAATTGGAGGCATTTGTGGCAATGTGTAGGCAATTGTGGCTATTGGGGACAATGTGGGGGCAATTGTGGCAATGTGGAGGCAATTGTGGCTATTTGTGGGCAATTGTGGCTAATGGGGGGCAATGGGGGGGCCCAATGGCAATTTTTGCACCAGGGTCTGGTGGCTTCTAGTTACGCCTCTGGAGCTATTATGTGGTAAACAATGGTAAATCAATGGTGACAAATAAAAAATCCAAATATTTTAAATGGGGCCTTTATCCCAATTAGTGCTAGAAAGAGTTCCAATGCTTTGCCTTGCACTGGAGGCTGATGTAAAAAAGGATTGGCACAAGTGTGGGAAAAAACAGCTGCATCATAGATATAAATTAAATTTCCTTAAATTCCCCATGGTTTAAATGGGGTTTTTCATTGAAGAAGGTTACACTGAAAACAAAAAAAAAAAGAGAAAATCCATCCACTGAACAGGTTACACTACCTATATAAAATACTTGTATGTACATTTACATATTAGAGTAAAAAATAATTTACAGAATTTATCTTGTATTTCTAGAATTCCATGCAGCAACATCCAAACTAGCTAATACAAGGATTCTACACCATAAATAATGGTATGCTACAATGTTGCTGATTGGATTGGAATTATGTTGGGCCAAAACAAAGAATTATCCAGGACTTGATGACTGATACAAGCAGTATTAAAGGAAAAGGCTGCCTTCAGCAGATAAACAAAATCAATGTATTTTCAAGTATTGCAATGAACAGTCTATCTGCATTTGCAAAGCTTTCAAAGCAAAGTAATCTGCAGGTAACCTAATTGTGTTTTAGTCCTTTAGGTACATTTCTGTCCTTGTAGATGCTAAAAAGCAGTCTGAAGTGAACGTAAGGCAATGAACATTACGAGCACTCACAGGGTTAACATAGGGTCTGGATGAAAGGTATTTTGCAGAGGAGACGGGGTGTATTACTCTGACAAGGAGAGATCCAGGTCAGCACACAGTTACTTGCAGGACTTTGCACATTAAGGTTTATGTCTGCACAGTAAACTCTATTAGAATCACTGAAGGACATTGCACAACATGGTGTATCAGAATCACTGCAAGGCATTGCACAGCAAGGTGTATCATAATCTCTGCAGGACACTGCACAACATGGTGTATCAGAACTTATGCAGGACATTGTACAGTAAGGTATATCTGAATCTCTGAGGACATTGTACATAAAGGTGATCAGAACCTCAGCAGGGCATTGCACAGCAAGGTGTATCAGAATACTTGATCGATGATCAGTGGCAGGTGCGGACAGGTTACTATTCTTCATGGGAGTGGGTGTTGAAACAAGAGTGGAGGACATGGTTTTGCTACTGAAAGGATCATTGGTGGGGCCTAGTGTGCACTGCATTTAGAGTGCCAGTTCTCGAACTGGAGAGAGTGCAGAAAGTGCAATGGAGTTGACTGGGGAATGGCGGTGTTGAGGTGTGGTGATCAACATCTAACCGGCTTGTTTTTTTTTTTACTCTGAGGAGGGGACTTCTAAGAAGGGATCATGTTCACCATTGTGTGGGTGTATGCAAGGTCAATGCAGCGGTCCCTCTGGTGGGCATTTAAATTCAGAGCCTGATCAGGGTGACTGAAGACTTGAAGGGAGGGTTTTTTGTAGTGGGGCCTGTTGGATTGTGGGGTTCTTTTCCCAGGGAAGTAGTGGTGGCTGATGCAGTAGATGCGATTGGAGGGGATTGCATGGATTTTTGACAGAGGGAAATATACACGGTTGTACTGTGTGAGTGGGTTGGACAGGACGTTTTGGTGATTAGACTGGAAACCATCTTGGAACCAGGAATGACTGTGTAGTTCTCATTTTTCTGGGCTGTACTGAGAAAGATGTTTCTGCTTTACAGACTTGTGTGTTTGCGTGAGTGTGTTTTTTTGTCTAATTTGCTAGAAACCCTATTGGTTGACATACCCACTGGGAGCATATATGCTAAAATGATGGTGATGGACATTTGCTACAAGCAGTCATACTGGGGAGTTTGAAGAAGCCAATCTGATACTGCAAATGAACGAACACTTCTCAGTAAGGAAATTAAATCATAATGGAAGACTTTAACCACCATGAAATTGACTGGAGAAATGAGAAGTCCAGCACATCAAAGGGATCCATTTCTATATGTTTTTTCATGTCCCAGCTAGTAGGGAAGCCAACTAGAAATTAGGTCCTTCTGGAGTTAGTGGCCTCAATCAATTCTGAAAAATGGTATATAGTATAGTTAAGGGAGAATTTGGGCTTTCAGTGGCCATAATATGATATCCTTTTAAATTTTATTATAAGAAACCCATTAACATGTGTTCAAAACATTAGACTTTAAAAAGGCTAAATATATCATGCTTTTTATTTTTTATTTTGTTTTACCAGGAAGAATACATTGAGATTTCTCCCGTTTTCAAGTATGTCCTGGCGTGTTTACAGCAAAGAGTTGCGTATTAGTGCAAATACAGAGACACATATACACATACTAAAAAAATTATATACAGTTACATATTGTTTTTAGATATAAAGAAGCCGTTATTTTTAAGGATTTTACACTGAGAGAAGATCTGATTTTTTTCAGACAGGTTATTCCAGACTTTCGGAGCTCTGAAGAAGGAGGCAGATCGACCAGCTTCTTTCTTGTAATGTGGAATACTCAGCGAGTTATTAGCAGTGGAGCGGAGGTTATAGTTAGTATGGAGAGCTGGAGTGAGCATACTGCTCAGGTAGTCTGGTAGTTTTCCAGAGACGTGGTTATAAACCATGCAAGAGAGGTGAAGGGCACGTATAGATTTGAGTGTTAGCCACTTTAGTGCTTCATACGTATCACAATCATGGGCTGTGTAATTACATTGGAGAATAAAATGGCATAATGAGTTATACATGGTGTGGCCATGGGTGGGGCTAAGGGAACTGAGATGTAAATCCCATCCATGGTATCCAACACACCTGAATTAGCATTTTCTACCTGTGGTATCATTTATTTTTATTATATTAATATCACTTGACTCATCAATACTGGAAGCTCTGTGTAGTGGTAAAATGCAAGATAAAGCATTCTTTAATATCTCTGCACAATAAAATGTGAATTAATACTTCACTGTGTAATGAAATGTGAATTAATATCTCACTGTGCAATAAAAACTGTAGTGCTCCTAAAGTGTGCAATAAATTGTGCTTTACACAACAACAAGAGCATGCCTGAGGGTAAGTGAGGACAAATTATAATATAGCCTATTGTCCCCCTAGAGGACCAAAGGGGTGTGGCATCGCACACTCCCTGGTCCACTAGGGGTTAATTGGACTGGTAGTTGGGGCTATAATAAATTCCATCTTCGAGGATTATTCCACTCTTAAACTAAAAGGATAAATTGCAGAGTGATTATAATAAAAGGTATATTATTATTTCAACTTTTTACTGCATGGTCAGATTGCTCGTTAGGCAAAACAGGCTTTGACTACATGAATATAAGTAGAAGAGTCGATGTGGATAAATACTCCTGCGACTTGGCATTGCTGTCTGTGGTATTCTTGGAAAGAGTTGAGCACTCCAATGTATGATTAAAACTGCTACTTTAAAGAAACATAGTTAAAAACATCAACGTTTCAGTCCACCATTGGGACTTTCATCAGGAACAATGGTGGACTAAAATGTTGATGTTTTTAACTATGTTTCATTAAAGTAGCAGTTTTAACCATACATTGGAGTGCTCAACTCTTTCCAAGAATACCACTGATCAGTGATTTGAGTTTGGGAGCACCGACTTCATTTAAGAATTTTGGAGTGTGTGCGGGAGTCCATGCAAATTAGACTATTATTCCTGTCTGTGGACCAGGAAATTATTACAATTACGGTGGGTATGATCTATGGTAGGTCTGTCCAAGTCCAGTCCTCAAGGGCCACCAACAGGCCAGGATGTAAGGATTTCCCTGATTAAGCACAGGTGAGTCAGTCACAATGAATGATCCACTGATTAACTCACCTGTGCTTAATCAGGGAAATCCTTCCATCCTGGCCTGTTGGTGGCCCTTGATGACTGAACTTGGACAGACCTGATACCATGTTGGCTTGATTAATTAAAGAATGTGTTCCCGTGACTAGCGATGCCACAGGTACAGCCCCAGTATTCCCTGGAGCTACAGTTCTCATTTCAATGTAATAGTTACTGTTCCACCACTTTGTGACAGTTTGAATTGATATAATCTTTTTATAATTCAGCTGCCAACAGGGAGAGTACTCTTATTGTACTGAGCAGGAAAAGCCCTATGACAGATGTGTGTTATAATAAAATATTTGTCATCCTTTATTATACACATGACATATACAAGTGAAGCCTGGGTAATGATACAGAGGCTGATGTATTCAAAACCTAGAACAATTCTGGTGAAACTGACTGCACATACAGCATACGGAAAATGTCCATTGATTTGAAAGAGTTTTAACCCTTGAATGTTAGAGAGGTCTCCAACGCATTCTGAAGCAATGTGTCAGGGATCTTTCTAGTATTCAGGCGGTTAAAGGTCTAATTTAAATCAGTGAATATTTGTATTTTTTTCTACGGTGCAGATGCTTTCACCAGAATTACATCAGTCTCATAGTAACGGTGACCAAAGTTAATCTTTTTTTTCTTTTTCTTTTTTTTTTTTTTTAAATCAATGTCATTATTATTTTGGTATTTATTACATTCCTCCCATGTGTCCCTCTTTAGGAGGGACAGTTCCTCTTTGAGACCCACATCCTGTTATCCCTCATTCCCACACTAGTGTCCCTGTGTTTAGGAGACCAGACTGTGTGGTGTGTATAGAAGTGTATCACCCTGATGTCCCTGTATTTAGGAGATCAGACTGTGTGGTGTGTATATAAGTGTATAACCCTGGTGTCCCTGTGTTTAGGAGATCAGACTGTGCGGTGTGTATATAAGTGTATCACCCTGGTGTCCCTGTGTTTAGGAGATCAGACTGTGTGATGTGTATATAAGTGTATCACCCTGATGTCCCTGTGTTTAGGAGATCAGACTGTGTGGTGTGTATATAAGTGTATCACCCTGGTGTCCCTGTGTTTAGGAGATCAGACTGTGTGGTGTGTATATAAGTGTATCACCCTGATGTCCCTGTGTTTAGGAGATCAGACTGTGTGGTGTGTATATAAGTGTATCACCCTGGTGTCCCTGTGTTTAGGAGATCAGACTGTGTGGTGTGTATATAAGTGTATCACCCTGGTGTCCCTGTGTTTAGGAGATCAGACTGTGTGATGTGTATATAAGTGTATCCCCCTGGTATCTCTATGTTTAGGAGATCAGACTGTGTGGTGTGTATATAAATGTATCACCCTGGTGTCCCTGTGTTTAGGAGATCAGACTGTGTGGTGTGTATAGAAGTGTATCACCCTGGTGTCCCTGTGTTTAGGAGATCAGACTGTGTGGTGTGTATAGAAGTGTATCACCCTGGTGTCCCTGTGTTTAGGAGATCAGACTGTGTGGTGTGTATATAAGTGTATCACCCTGATGTCCCTGTGTTTAGGAGATCAGACTGTGTGATGTGTATATAAGTGTATCACCCTGGTGTCCCTGTGTTTAGGAGATCAGACTGTGTGCTGTGTGTATATAAGTGTATCACCCTGGTGTCCCTGTGTTTAGGAGATCAGACTGTGTCGTGTGTATATAAGTGTATCACCCTGGTGTCTCTGTGTTTAGGAGACCAGACTGTGTGGTGTGTATATAAGTGTATCACCCTGGTGTCCCTGTGTTTAGGAGATCAGACTGTGTGGTGTGTATATAAGTGTATCACCCTGGTGTCCCTGTGTTTAGGAGATCAGACTGTGTGGTGTGTATATAAGTGTATCACCCTGGTGTCCCTGTGTTTAGGAGAACAGACTGTGTGGTGTGTATATAAGTGTATCATCCTGGTGTCCCTGTGTTTAGAAGATAAGACTGTGTGGTGTGTATAGAAGTGTATCACCCTGGTGTCCCTGTGTTTAGGAGATCAGACTGTGTGGTGTGTATATAAGTGTATCACCCTGGTGTCCCTGTGTTTAAGAGATCAGACTGTGTGATGTGTATAGAAGTGTATCCCCCTGGTGTCCCTATGTTTAGGAGATCAGACTGTGTGGTGTGTATATAAATGTATCACCCTGGTGTCCCTGTGTTTAGGAGATCACACTGTGTGGTGTGTATATAAATGTATCACCCTGGTGTCCCTGTGTTTAGGAGATCAGACTGTGTGGTGTGTATATAAGTGTATCATCCTGGTGTCCCTGTGTTTAGAAGATAAGACTGTGTGGTGTGTATAGAAGTGTATCACCCTGGTGTCCCTGTGTTTAGGAGATCAGACTGTGTGGTGTGTATATAAGTGTATCACCCTGGTGTCCCTGTGTTTAAGAGATCAGACTGTGTGATGTGTATATAAGTGTATCCCCCTGGTGTCCCTATGTTTAGGAGATCAGACTGTGTGGTGTGTATATAAATGTATCACCCTGGTGTCCCTGTGTTTAGGAGATCACACTGTGTGGTGTGTATATAAATGTATCACCCTGGTGTCCCTGTGTTTAGGAGATCAGACTGTGTGGTGTGTATAGAAGTGTATCACCCTGGTGTCCCTGTGTGTAGGAGATCAGACTGTGTGGTGTGTATATAAGTGTATCACCCTGGTGTCCCTGTGTTTAGGAGATCAGACTGTGTGGTGTGTATAGAAGTGTATCACCCTGATGTCCCTGTGTTTAGGAGATCAACCTGTGTGGTGTGTATATAAGTGTATCACTCTGGTGTCCCTGTGTTTAGGAGATCAGACTGTGTGGTGTGTATAGAAGTGTATCACCCTGGTGTCCCCGTGTTTAGGAGATCAGACTGTGTGGTGTGTATCTAAGTGTATCACCCTGGTGTCCCTGTGTTTAGGAGATCAGACTGTGTGGTGTGTATAGAAGTATATCACCCTGGTGTCCCTGTGTTTAGGAGATCAGACTGTGTGGTGTATATCTAAGTGTATCACCCTGGTGTCCCTGTGCTTAGGAGATCAGACAGTGTGGTGTATATATAAGTGTATCACCCTGGTGTCCCTTTGTTTAGGAGATCAGCCTGTGTGGTGTGTATATAAGTGTATCACCCTGGTGTCCCTGTGTTTAGGAGATCAGACTGTGTGGTGTGTATATAAGTGTATCATCCTGGTGTCCCTGTGTTTAGAAGATAAGACTGTGTGGTGTGTATAGAAATGTATCACCCTGGTGTCCCTGTGTTTAGGAGATCAGACTGTGTGGTGTGTATATAAGTGTATCACCCTGGTGTCCCTGTGTTTAAGAGATCAGACTGTGTGATGTGTATATAAGTGTATCCCCCTGGTATCTCTATGTTTAGGAGATCAGACTGTGTGGTGTGTATATAAATGTATCACCCTGGTGTCCCTGTGTTTAGGAGATCACACTGTGTGGTGTGTATATAAATGTATCACCCTGGTGTCCCTGTGTTTAGGAGATCAGACTGTGTGGTGTGTATATAAGTGTATCACCCTGGTGTCCCTGTGTTTAGGAGATCAGACTGTGTGGTGTGTATAGAAGTGTATCACCCTGGTGTCCCTGTGTTTAGGAGATCAGACTGTGTGGTGTGTATATAAGTGTATCACCCTGGTGTCCCTGTGTTTAGGAGATCAGCCTGTGTGGTGTGTATATAAGTGTATCACCCTGGTGTCCCTGTGTTTAGGAGATCAGACTGTGTGGTGTGTATATAAGTGTATCACCCTGGTGTCCCTGTGTTTAGGAGATCAGACTGTGTGGTGTGTATATAAGTGTATCACCCTGGTGTCCCTGTGTTTAAGAGATCAGACTGTGTGATGTGTATATAAGTGTATCCCCCTGGTGTCCCTATGTTTAGGAGATCAGACTGTGTGGTGTGTATATAAATGTATCACCCTGGTGTCCCTGTGTTTAGGAGATCACACTGTGTGGTGTGTATATAAATGTATCACCCTGGTGTCCCTGTGTTTAGGAGATCAGACTGTGTGGTGTGTATAGAAGTGTATCACCCTGGTGTCCCTGTGTGTAGGAGATCAGACTGTGTGGTGTGTATATAAGTGTATCACCCTGGTGTCCCTGTGTTTAGGAGATCAGACTGTGTGGTGTGTATAGAAGTGTATCACTCTGGTGTCCCTGTGTTTAGGAGATCAACCTGTGTGGTGTGTATATAAGTGTATCACTCTGGTGTCCCTGTGTTTAGGAGATCAGACTGTGTGGTGTGTATAGAAGTGTATCACCCTGGTGTCCCCGTGTTTAGGAGATCAGACTGTGTGGTGTGTATCTAAGTGTATCACCCTGGTGTCCCTGTGTTTAGGAGATCAGACTGTGTGGTGTGTATAGAAGTATATCACCCTGGTGTCCCTGTGTTTAGGAGATCAGACTGTGTGGTGTATATCTAAGTGTATCACCCTGGTGTCCCTGTGCTTAGGAGATCAGACAGTGTGGTGTATATATAAGTGTATCACCCTGGTGTCCCTTTGTTTAGGAGATCAGCCTGTGTGGTGTGTATATAAGTGTATCACCCTGGTGTCCCTGTGTTTAGGAGATCAGACTGTGTGGTGTGTATATAAGTGTATCATCCTGGTGTCCCTGTGTTTAGAAGATAAGACTGTGTGGTGTGTATAGAAATGTATCACCCTGGTGTCCCTGTGTTTAGGAGATCAGACTGTGTGGTGTGTATATAAGTGTATCACCCTGGTGTCCCTGTGTTTAAGAGATCAGACTGTGTGATGTGTATATAAGTGTATCCCCCTGGTATCTCTATGTTTAGGAGATCAGACTGTGTGGTGTGTATATAAATGTATCACCCTGGTGTCCCTGTGTTTAGGAGATCACACTGTGTGGTGTGTATATAAATGTATCACCCTGGTGTCCCTGTGTTTAGGAGATCAGACTGTGTGGTGTGTATATAAGTGTATCACCCTGGTGTCCCTGTGTTTAGGAGATCAGACTGTGTGGTGTGTATAGAAGTGTATCACCCTGGTGTCCCTGTGTTTAGGAGATCAGACTGTGTGGTGTGTATATAAGTGTATCACCCTGGTGTCCCTGTGTTTAGGAGATCAGCCTGTGTGGTGTGTATATAAGTGTATCACCCTGGTGTCCCTGTGTTTAGGAGATCAGACTGTGTGGTGTGTATATAAGTGTATCATCCTGGTGTCCCTGTGTTTAGAAGATAAGACTGTGTGGTGTGTATAGAAATGTATCACCCTGGTGTCCCTGTGTTTAGGAGATCAGACTGTGTGGTGTGTATATAAGTGTATCACCCTGGTGTCCCTGTGTTTAAGAGATCAGACTGTGTGATGTGTATATAAGTGTATCCCCCTGGTATCTCTATGTTTAGGAGATCAGACTGTGTGGTGTGTATATAAATGTATCACCCTGGTGTCCCTGTGTTTAGGAGATCACACTGTGTGGTGTGTATATAAATGTATCACCCTGGTGTCCCTGTGTTTAGGAGATCAGACTGTGTGGTGTGTATAGAAGTGTATCACCCTGGTGTCCCTGTGTTTAGGAGATCAGACTGTGTGGTGTGTATATAAGTGTATCACCCTGGTGTCCCTGTGTTTAGGAGATCAGACTGTGTGGTGTGTATATACGTGTATCACCCTGGTGTCCCTGTGTTTAGGAGATCAGACTGTGTGGTGTGTATAGAAGTGTATCACCCTGATGTCCCTGTGTTTAGGAAATCAACCTGTGTGGTGTGTATATAAGTGTATCATCCTGGTGTCCCTGCGTTTAGGAGATCAGACTGTGTGGTGTGTATAGAAGTGTATCACCCTGGTGTCCCTGTGTTTAGGAGATCAGACTGTGTGGTGTGTATCTAAGTGTATCACCCTGGTGTCCCTGGGTTTAGGAGATCAGACTGTGTGGTGTGTATAGAAGTATATCACCCTGGTGTCCCTGTGTTTAGGAGATCAGACTGTGTGGTGTATATCTAAGTGTATCACCCTGGTGTCCCTGTGTTTAGGAGATCAGACAGTGTGGTGTGTATATAAGTGTATCACCCTGGTGTCCCTGTGTTTAGGAGATCAGACTGTGTGGTGTGTATATAAGTGTATCACCCTGGTGTCCCTGTGTTTAGGAGATCAGACTGTGTGGTGTGTATATAAGTGTATCACCCTGGTGTCCCTGTGTTTAGGAGATCAGACTGTGTGGTGTGTATATAAGTGTATCACCCTGGTGTCCCTGTGTTTAGGAGATCAGACTGTGTGGTGTGTATATAAGTGTATCACCCTGGTGTCCCTGTGTTTAGGAGATCAGACTGTGTGGTGTGTATATAAGAGTATCACCCTGGTGTCCCTGTGTTTAGGAGATCAGACTGTGTGGTGTGTATATAAGTGTATCACCCTGGTGTCCCTGTGTTTAGGAGGTCAGACTGTGTGGTGTGTATATAAGTGTATCACCCTGATGTCCCTGTGTTTAGGAGATCAGACTATGTGGTGTGTATATAAGTGTATCACCCTGGTGTCGCTGTGTTTAGGAGATCAGACAGTGTGGTGTGTATATAAGTGTATCACCCTGGTGTCCCTGTGTTTAGGAGATCAGACTGTGTGGTGTGTATATAAGTGTATCACCCTGATGATCATGTGTTTAGGAGACCAGACAGTGTGGTGTGTATATAAGTGCATCACCCTGATGATCATGTGTTTAGGAGACCAGACAGTGTGGTGTGTATATAATTGTATTACATTGCTCCACAGCAATAAAATTCATATTCATATTTGTTTGACCTTCAGCATATGTGATTATAAATTAGTCTGTGTAAAAAAATACTTGCACTAAATCATTCAGTTACACAAAGAGGTGCCAGTAGGTCATGAAATAGCCTAAAAATTATTGGTAATGTCCCACCCCCCAGCTAGGGTTGTCACCTTTTCTTCAAAAAAATACCGGCCAAGGCATTCCCTCCATAGACTTAACATTGGAAAGAAGCCAGTTTTTTACCGGCCTGCCGGTAAAATACCGGCTAGGTGGCAACCCTACCCCCAGCAACATCCCCTAAAACACAAATGTCCCTACTTGGCCATTTCAAATGTTAGATGGTATGTTCTTATAATGTCTCAAATCATAATAAATTCATTGGGCCCTGCAGTGTAAGTTTAGGTGGTGTAGTGGGTCCAGTTGCACTGGGCCCAGCATCCAAGAAGGCCCCAACTGCCCAGGTACAATAAGTTCTAGCTATGCCTCTAGGAAATTACTTTTGTAATGGGGGCCCAAAAAATATTTGCACCAGCGCCCACCAATGACTATCTACACCTCTGACTGGGCTTTATCCTATATAATAAAATGCTAGGATGTTTGTCAGAAGCTGTCATGCGCAGTAGAGACTGTGCATGCTGCAGTCATGCTCAGTAGAGACTTCCTGAACTCGCTGCGGCCGATACAGAGTGGGGCGCTCCAAATTTGGACCGAAGTCCTCTCTGCGCACCTTCCTGGGACCGCTTGGTGAGCAGAGAGGCTCCGGGCTCCAGCCGAGGCTGCTGGGTGGCACTGTGGCCCGTGTACATGGGCTTTTAAACTAGAATATATATATATATATATATATATATATATATATATATATATATATATATATATATATATACATACAGGCAAAGTGAAGCATACTGGGACAAATCAGCTATACCATAGTGGCAGCGGACAAATAAAGTGGTTTAAGTGGGGCTTTTAAGTCCTTAAATGCTGTAGAGATCCCCAAGGCATTGTGTTTTTTATTAAATCGGATCTTTTAACCCTTTGAGTGCCAGAGGGGTACGCAACGCATTGCAAAGCAGTTAACCCCTTGATTGCTAAAGATAAAGCCCCTCTCTAACATTCACGGGGTTAAAAAGCACATAGTTTGTGTTTGTTTTTTTGACCAGGGATTTTAACCCATTGATTTCCATTGAGGTCTCCAGCTTATTGATCCATTTAAAAAGCTCAATTTACTTTCAGCAATTTAGGGAATTTGTATTTGTCCCCACTGGTGCAAATGGTTTGCCCCAGAGTTGCCTTTATAAATAAGCCGGTTCTGGGACAAACCAGTTGGATCCCAGGGGACAAATAAAATGTCCCATGAATTTATATATTACTTTTAACCACTTTCTAACACATTGAGAGCTTTCTAACACATTGTTCAGCAATGCGTGGAGACCTCTCTAAAAAAGTTCATTTGAAACCAATGATAATTTTTTAAATTTTAGTTCATCCCCTGTAGATGTATTTGATTGGGCAGGAGTTGCTCACCACTGTGCATTTAAACATAAGACCTATAGGGTTCGGTTCTATGGTTCTGCACAGAGGCGTAAATAGAAGCCAGCGGGCCCTGGTGCAGAAATTGCCATGACCCCCCCAACCACATTGCCCCCCTATTGCCCCAGTCTTCACATTGCCCCCCATTGCCCACCAACCTCCACATTGCCCCCAATCTCCACATTGCCCCCAATCTCCACGTTGCTTCCACATTGCCCCCCAATCTCCACATTACCACCCCAATCTCCACATTGCCTCCACATTGCCCCCAATCTCCATATTGCCCCCAATCTCCACGTTGCTTCCACATTGCCCCCCAATCTCCACATTGCCACCCCAATCTCCACATTGCCCTACAATCTCCATATTGCCCCCCCAATCTCCACATTGCCTCCACATTGCCCTACAATCTCCACATTGCCCCCCCAATCTCCACATTGCCTCCACATTGCCCTACAATCTCCACATTGCCTCCATATTGCCCCCAATCTCAACTTCCACATTGCCTCTATTGATCCTCCCTATGTCCATCTCCTACCTCCCTGGTGGTCCAGCGGCGTAGCAGGAAAGGTCTGTGCCTCCTTCTGCACAGACCTCTAATAGCAGCTGGTTCTTCCATGCGGTCCTATCTTCAGTAATGCAGAGCATTGGGAGATGATGTCATCTCCCAGCGCTCTGCATTACTAGAGTGCTGAAGAGGAAGCTCAGCTTCTAGAGGTCTGTGCTGAAGAAGGCACAGACCTCAGCTTGTTACCGGTTGCGGGCGCTGGGTGGGGGGGTCACAGGGGGTGCCTGGAGTGATGGGCCCGGTGGCGAACCCTGCAACCCCTATTGTTACGCCACAGGTTCTGCAATTGGGTGCTTACTCACCTTGGGCTTGTTGAAATCACTGTGCATTAGCTCCATGCTCCTAAGCTAATTGACTGCTAGGCAAAGATGTACAAAGTCTCAAAGTTGCAAGGGAAAATACTGTTTTTATTATTGTACTTTGCCCTGTAGGTGTTAAATTTCCATTGTCGTAACCTGTTTTAAATAGGGAGGAGTGTGACCAGCCCCTGGAACTGTTAGTGCCTGTAACATGCTGCTGAAAGATACAATACAATTAGATTTAGGGATTTGATATTTAAAAAAACAGTTTGCTAGAGAGAAACACGCTCACACATTCCTGAAATCTGCTCAAGGACAACACTGGAGTCACCAGCGCCAAGTGACTTCCAAATTCCAGACTAGATTTCTCTAGAATTTAGAACTGTACAAATGTTAGAAGCAATTTAAAGGAACATCAACAGTTTAAAAATAAACTGGACTGTGTTCACATGAAGTGGACATGTCCTGGCAATTTAAAGGGAGAGTAATGTTTAAAAATAAAAGCAGCTCAAATTAATCTTCATAGTATTTGGGCCATGGAGAGTGTTATTTCAATAATGTCAGAGTTGTAGTTCAAGAGTAATTGAATGATAAAGTATCTCCCTCCCGTCCCTTTTTACCTAGTGTAAGCCGCCTCCCCTCAGATGTGGAATCTGGTCTTAAGACCAGACAGCTCAAACCAAGGGACAATCTTCGTACTGTGAGAACAATGAAAACCCTGCCCCCATTGACAGATTTTTCACTTATGCTAATTGAAGATTGTCCCTCTCTGCAAGCCATCTGGACACCACCTTGTCCAGTGTTACATCAGTAAAAGGAGCAGAACAGTATTGAAATAACACTCTCCATGGCCCAAATACTATGAAGATTAATTGGAGCTGCTTTTATTTTTAAACAATACTACTGCCAGAGAGGTATTCAAAGCACTGAGTTTTGTTAATTTAATCACTGTTAAATGGATAGCAATGTTTCACAATAAAAGCAGCTCGAATTAATCTTCATAGTATTTGGGCCATGGAGAGTGTTATTTCATTACTGTGAGGGTGGTAGTTCAAGAGTATTTGAATGAGAAAATATCCCCCTCCCTCCCCTTTTGCTGATGTAACACTACTTACCTCAGAGCAGCAAGATGGCGTCCAGGTGGATTGCAGAAAGGGACAATCTTCAATAAGCATAAGTGGAAAGCCTGAAAAACCTGTCAAGGGGGCTAGGGTTTTCCTTATGTTCACAGTAAGAAGATTGTCCCTTGCTATGAGCTGTCTGGTCCTAGGACCAGATTCCACATCTGAGGGGAGGTCACTTACACTAGGTAAAAGGGGTAGAGGGGGATACTTTATCATTCAATTACTCCTGAACTACAGCTCGGACAGTATTGAAATAACACTCTTCATGGCTCAAATACTATGAAGATTAATCGGAGCTGCTGTTTTTGTGAAACATTACTATCCCTTTAAAGGGATAGTAATACTTCTTTTTAACTTTATTTTATTTTGTAGGCATTAAAAAAACATGAATAATGATATAAGTCTTATCTCCCAAACCTTTATGGTTTAAGAGATATTCACAAGCAAAGTGTCCCCCTCCCGCCCCTTTTACTGATGTAACACTTTTCAGTCAGGGCAGAAGGGAGCTGCCCAGGTAGACTACAGAGAGGGACAATCTTCAATTAAGATAAGGGAAAAACCTGAAAAGCTTGTCAAGGGGGGCAGGGATTTCATTGTTTTCAAAGGAATAAGAGTGTCCCCTTCTGTTATCTGTCCAGTCTATGGACTGCATTCCACATCTGAGAAGAGATTGTTTACAGTAGGTAAAAGGGTGGGAGGGGGAAACTTTGCTTGTGAATATCTCATAAACCATAAAGGTTTGAGAGATAAGACTTATATCATTCTTCATGTTTTTTTAATGCCTACAAAATAAAATAAAGTTAAAACGAAGTATTACTATTACTACCATTTCACCACAGCAGTGCTAGGCATTTTTTTTGCAGTTTTGTTGATTTTACAATTAAATACGAATCAATGGTGCTTTTCTGTGAACATCCTACACATGTCATACACTGTTTTATTTCAGCAGACCCTCTACTTTCAAAAGATACCACTGGTTTGTGGATATCTCTTAACATGACCAAAAAATTGTCCTCAGCATGCAAAAAAAATAGATTTTTTTTTAAATAGAAATTCCAATAACATGAATGACAACTGTCCAGGAGTGTATTTTTTTTCTATATTCCACTAGAATAGGCTCATGGTTTTAAGTTTAGTATTACACGACATTCAGATTTTTATGTGTGCGTCTTTCTTTGAAATTTACCAACTGAGAAAAATGAAAAATTGCCTTTTCTTTCTATTTTACATCATTCTGCATTAGACTTGTGCACCGGCAAAATTTTCGGTAAAATTCGAATTCGGACAAATTTTTTTTTTCTAATTCGGATGATCCTAATTTCGGACCGGCCTATTCGATTCGAACAAAATTCTGATCCATTCTGAATTATTCAGCCGAATTTAACATGGGTTAAATTATAGCAGTGCACCTCCGTGCACGCTGCTATCATTCTTTGCAGACAGGGTGTGCATTTAGAAAAAGATCCATCCCAAAAACGGACATTGTCGTACATTGCCAGTCTGTGCATGTCACCTCTACTCCAGCATGGGATGCCAGTCACAATGCAAACGTTGAACATCGAGAACCCATGCATGTCATTCAATTTAGCATATGTTCGAACATCAAACCCCATGCCTGTCCTTCAATATAGCATATGTTCGAACTTCGAAACCCCATGCCTATCCTTCAATATAGCATATGCTCGAACATCGAAAACCCATGCCTGTCACATCCTACTCAACATAAGTGGTCGACTCGAACATGGACAAACTACATGTCACATTCTATGTTAGTACATGGGTAAAGATTAAGGTTTCATTTTCTGGTAGCAGCCTCCTACCCTGCTGTCCCTCTTTAGTACCCAAATTCCTCTCTCTCGTTTTCCTATCCTGATTTCCCCTCATATCAGATAAGTCTGTGTGTATACACATTGTAGTGTTTCATACTACATCAAGAATAAACATCAATGATTGTAATGTGATAGATGTAATGTGTTAAAAAGAAAAATTGAGACATTCTGTTGTGAACAAACTGCAACACAGGAGAGAAATAAAAAAAAATGCTTGACATCTATACTGAAGAGGGGTCCACAGCATTGTCTTAGTATAGCAATATCACCGTTTTCCGTGAGTGTGCAATACAGGGCTCTACGGTAATTGCTGGGCATTTCCCAACGTCATAATCGGGGATGATGGGAGTTGTATTCTAACTACTGTTAGGAAACACATAAGTGATGCACATTCATCTCCCACCTAGAAATTATTTACACACGAGGCAACTCCCCCAAATAATATCTAGCCCCTTTCCAAGTGAAAGGACTTCCAGAAAGGCTTCAGATCTCTTAGTGACTCACCTGTTATTGCCAGTCAGCGGGACCCGGAGAGTAGGAGGGGGTGATGCTATGGCTGCAGATTAAGTCTGGCACGGTGCTCTTAGTTGGTCACTCGTCACAATGTTGAAGCTCAGCCCAGCCAGCACCTTCTGGGTGGAGACACCTCACAGCAATCCTGTTCAGAACACATCATGCACTGTTGTGCACTCATACTAGGGATCCCAAATGTTTAGACTTATTTCGTACAGGGGGCAACCTCCTGTATTTGTAAAACCTCTCTAGCAAATCTGGGACGGTAGACCTATTTACTCAAGTCTTGACTTTAGGTGGGCCATAAACAATACAAAATAGGCATAATGTTTCACTATCACATAATTCACGTCACTGAAGCAGCCAGCAGGCATCGCCACTGAGTGAGCATAGGGCTGCCCGGCTGCTGACAGTCACACTGATGGGATACCCTGCAACACAGAACTGGCGGAAGAGCACAAAATAAACATGCTATGGGACGGCAAATTGCCGCCCCTGTCAAAGTGCCGCCTGGGCCCATGGACCCACTGGGACCCATGTAAGGGCCGGCCCTGTATTCGAACAAATACCTAATATTTTTTTATATTTTGCACAGGAACAAATATTACTCACTCTTGCAGTGGCAATAACTGGAACTAATGCTGGCTGCCTACCTATGCCTAGCCTAATGCTACCTGCCTGCCTACACAACAACTGTACACTCTCTAATCTCTTCTCTCTCTGAGCTCCAACAACGCAATGAGGAAATGCAGGCTGTCTGTCTGTGTGACTGTGTCATTAGTCCAACCCCCATCATGAAACGAAGAAGGCTATTCGAATACAGACAAAAGAGGGAAGTAGTGCATGAAACGGAGAATGGAATTGGACTAGAGACATGGAGGGAAAATTATGGAGGGCAAGTAATTGAGCGCGTACAGGAAGTACAAAAAAGTCCTGGTCAAAAGTAGTCAAAACTTTTGGAAATGTGTCGATTGCCGAAACTTCTGAAAGTTTCGACGAATTTCGGACCTGGGCTGTTCAGAGTCAGATCATTTTTTCCGAATGACCCTTGAGTTTCGGATTGGACGAATGTCTCTGAATGACCCCATTTTCGACGAAATCCGAATGTCTCCGAATGAATTTGCACATGTCTATTCTGCATTTTAGACACAAAATTACTAGAATTTCAGGTACTGGTCATTTGCATATCTACCCTAATGCTAGTTTGTTATGAAACTGCCAGATGGTGCAAAAAAAAACCAAAAAGCTTTCAGATATACTGATATTGCTGAAAAACATGAAATAATATACTAGATTAGGTAGCTGGAGCCTCCTGATTAAAATGTCACCACATTGCTATGATTGGGGGATGTGAGAACCACAAAATGGCCTCCCCAATCTGTCTGTTTTCCTGATTATTTTTATTTCAGATGAGATGACATACCACAGAGGTGAGAGAAGGACAAATTTTACTTCCTCAAAATATTTATATTTTTTAACCTTTCCACCACCTCAAAACAGTAAAACCTTTAAAACCATGGAATGTCCTACTAAACTCAGTACCTACTGCAAGACACAGGATATTGGTAACTCATTGGCATGGCCTGACATATAATGTTCACTAAGATTACCTGCCTACACTAAAATTGTCATGTCATTTACAGACATGGAGAACAGGTAGACAAGCCATACCATTTTGGGAAGTAAAAAAGAAAGCTGCATGAAATGAGCTGTTACTTGCCTTTTTATCTCCAAGATGGTGAGCACAAAATGTTTCCAAATTGTACAGATATAGGAAAATGTAGAGTTTTAACATTTCCACCATTTCAAAGATACTAAAATCTTTGAAACCAAGGAATTTCCTACTACAGTCAGTAGCTACTTCAAGACTGAGAAAAGTAGTACCACATCACTATGGTTTGACATATTATAGGGTTTGCCGGGATTACTAAACTACACCTATCATTTTTCTTTTCTAAGTTTACCCGTCTGCACAAAAATTGTCAAAAATTGCAGACACTGGGAAAAGTTAAACATACTATACTAGAAAGTAGATAACCACTTGCATCAGATGAAAGGTAGAGTTATATGGAAACAAATATATTTTTTTATCATTTCCACAAGATAAAAAAACATAAAACCTTTTAAAACCATGGGATTTCCTACTGTAGACATAGAGAGGATGTCCAGCCAGAATGAGAAAAATTATGCAATGGTAGTATTGTTTGACATACCATAAAATATACCTGCACTTTTGTTGGTGATCAACTGATCCCTCTTTCAAATGAGGATTTTCCAGAGATCTGGACTATTTAAGAACACCCCTTTTTCAAACGTGTACAAATAATTGTATATGTTGGGTGATCACCTGATTACCCAACATGCATACTGTTACAGGGTACATTTGGATGAAATATGAAACATCCCTCTTTCATACACGGGCAACATGGTATGTTTTAGAGCAAAGGGTAGTATTGGTTCTTCAAGATCAACCCCCCCTGTTTCCTACATTCTAACACTACTACCTTTTCAGATAATCAATGAACACAGTGATAATCTGATATTAAAGACTACACTTTTTTGAGAGAGGAAGAGTCCCTTTTTCAAACAAGGGTGGATTTACTGGTGTAGTTAAAAAGGGGGGTCATGTTCAGAGCTCTCTTAAAAAAGGGTATCTGGGGACAAATTGTACCATGGGGGGCTTAGATTTGTACCTTTATCTGAAGTCTCCTGGTCCACCTCTGCAACCATTCCTACCCTGGTAGTCCAGTGGATCCCCTACACATATGTGAAATATTTGTGTACATGCAACATTACAAGTTTCAGACAGAGAAATTCCTGGGACCTGAGATATACACTGATGTAAATCCATGAGTCACGTCCTTAGCACTGTAAGAAGTTGGCTTGAGGATGTGGCCCATCACCATCTTAGCAGCAAAGTGGTTAAACATAATTAAAAACTGCTTAGATGTTATACTAGCTAAAGATTGTAATACATTTTTGAGAAATTAACCTTTATTTGTTAATGGCACAGTAAGACATTTTCATATCTGTACTGGGTCAATATTCCCAAACTGTGCTAAGAATCAGTTTAGATCAGCATCTCACCCACTGGTCCTTGGACCTGTGTTGGTCACTGGCAATATTGGTTCCAGTCCATGGAATCCTTTATGGATATAAATTTGATGACGTTTTATTACACCCCATATGGTGCAGTTGGTTTGCTCCAGAATTGCACTACTTTAGCTGAATACATCCCATAGTGTCTACCATCCCCAGGAATGAAAGGTCCTGATTTGTGGTCAGTGTTATTTTGGAGGGAAACCAGCACAATATATTTTAATGTTTTACCCTCTGTTGTTGATTGATTTTAATGAACCTCTTTACTGCCAGTGACGTATCCAGTGCCTTACAACACAAGGTGTTGTATACCTCTCTGTCACTCAAAGGGTTAACTATATTAACCATGTGTATAAAAACCAAAACATATCATGTGTAATATAGTGAAAACAGTGACCACAAGGTGTCACTGTTTTACCAACCCTGGCAATATATAATATATACCACTTTCACATGTAATTTATGTACCATAAGGCACATTCTTAACCCTTTGAGTGACAGGTACGCAATGCATTGCAAAGCAATGCACTGCATACCTCTCTGGCACACAAAAGATTAATAGCTGCATTGGTCTTGTATAGAATAAGGTGTTTTAGCTCCTTAAGGACCAATGAAGTGCCAGGACCATCACGGCTGTCCTGTACTTAAGGACCAGTGACGGTCCTGGCCCATCAGGAAATTCAGGGGTCCCCATGCGGCTGCACACTGCTCGGAGACCCCTGAATCCAATAGCAAAAAAAAAGGCATGATGATCCTTAACTGCCGGCCACTCTCTAAGCAGATGGTCCTTAAAGGAATAGTAATACTTAATTATTACTAATCCCTGTATTAAAGTCCTATTAAATATAAATGTATTGCCCCCAGAGTCGTCTCTCAGACCTTTATGGTTTGAGAGATAATCGCTCCTAAAGTTGCCCTCTCCCTCCCCCTTCCCCGTAGTCAGTGTTCTAGCTGACTGCAGGGAAGCCAGTCGTACGACTTTCAGGCGGCTCTGCAGCACAGCCAAGATAGCTTTAATAAAAAAGAAAACTTTCACTGAAATGGTCTTCTACGTGTGCTTGGTTTGCAGTGTGTTTGGTTTGCAAGCACACGTAGAAGACCATTTTAGAGAAAGATTTTTTTTTTATTAACGCGATCGCGGCTCTGCTGCAGAGCCGCCTGATGATCTAAGACCGGATTTCCCTTCAGTCAGCTACAACGCTGACTTCAGGGAAGGGGGAGGGAGAGGGCAACATTAGGAGCTATAATCTCTCAAACCATAAAGGTCTGAGAGATGACACTGGAGGCAATGCATTTATTTTTAATAGGACTTTAATATAGGATTTAGTAATAATTAAGTATTAATATCCCTTTAAGGGGTTAATAGTTGGTGATACCGTTTAATACACACAAAATTTCAATGCACATAACTAGCATCTGAAGGTCTAAAGGGAATGGAAATTGTTAGTTATGAAGACTATTTGGACATATTCACTTTGGGAAATAGGTGCCTTAGAGGAGAGTATGAGTTCTGAGCCGCAGAGTCACATATAGGGTAACCACATTTCCATTCTGCCATTCATGGATGATGTGGAGATGAAAGTACATCTCATCAGCTCTAGGACAGCTATGCAGGAAGGGTCAGTATACATCACTGGACATCAGTGAGCAAATTGTTCTTTATCACACCTCAGAGTTCTAAACACTAGAGGGAGAACTGCCCTTTGTCTGCTGTGAAAGGAAGTGATGCCTCTGGTGGGCTACAAGATAATGTGCATCATGCCCAAAGCCTTAGACTAGCATTACACTACAACACATTGCACTGCAGTTCCTGTTTAAGGTCAGGATCAAGACTCAGTTCTGTCTCTAGTGCTTAGAGCTCTGCCTGGAAGCCATTTTCTTGTAGCCCAGCAGAGGTATCACTTTGTGTCACAGTAAGCAATGGGCAGTTCTCCTGCTAGTGTTTAGATTCTTTATTCAGGGACTTTGTATTGTCCCTGATGGGGGCTGCCCGGGACTTGGGACACATATAACTTCCAGGACTGTCCCGGGACGTGTGGTCACCATAGTCACATATTTTTAAAACAGTGTGTTTTTGTTAGAAAATGGATATAGGCAGATAGTAGCAAAGCTGCCCAATCTGATCCCCCTACCAATCACCTGCCCTAGGTCTAAACATGTTACTGCTTGTTTTACAGCAGTAATAGCCTTTTTTCTGTAAATATTTTTGAGAAATTAACCTTTTTTTAGTGTTGTGGCACTGTGTGGAACTTTATGATAATTTTCTGAATACTATGCTAATTAGTAATGTTAAATGTCAGACTTACCACTCCCTGTAATGTTAGACATGCCCACTTTGTGTGGGCTCTGCCCAGATTAATCCAAAGCATAGTGTGGGGTAATATTGGCTCAGCACATGAACCAAATAGCATAAAGAGCCACACTGTCCCTCAAACCAGTAAAGGTTAACCCCTTAACAACTGCCCAATCCGGGGGTGGGCGGCTGTTAAGAACCACAATACATTTTTTTTTTCATATTTGCAATTAATTCTAGGATGGCATAGCTCGCTGCCCTCCTAGAATTCCAAGCACTGTCAGGACCATCACCGGACCTTAAAGCACATCCACCGGTGACAAGCCTGGCACATCACCGATCCTTAAAGGGATAGTAATACTTGCAAATTACTAATCCCCATATTGTAGCTTTGTTAAAAAAAAACTTATTGCCCCAGGTGTCATCTCTCAAATCCTTATGGTTTGAGAGATGATAGCGCTCTCACATTTTATATGCTTATCTGTATAACAAGCCTTCTTGAAATATTATCTGCCTTCTCATAAGCATTATTATTAGTTTATAACCTTTTTCTAAGAACTTATTTTTAATAATGTCTCCCTCTTTTTCAAAATCCTCTTGTTTACTGCCATTTCTCTTTATTCTCAATGTGACGGTACCAGGATTTACCGGACCCTTTTGGGGTGGTCGGTTCCTGAACCGCCACTGCTGCTGCCCCTCTTCCCTGGCCGGCTGGAGCCCTGCTGCTTTCTGGAGGTCCTGGATACTCAGGCAGGAACAACTGGATGCTGCACCCTGGCAGACTGGCAGAGCTAGTGAATTTAGCTGCAGAATCCTAGGTGGGGTTTCCAGAGGCCCTACGCCAGTGGACTGGCGAGGCAAATGAATTTGCTCCTGCAGTGGTTAAGGTGAGAATCTCCAGCCCAACCCCCTCCAGAAATACAGCCGAGACTTGTATTAAGGAGGGTAGAACAGAACAGCCTTTATTGATAAAACACACTGCTTATATACAATTCCAGACACTCTTATCAAGATAAGAATACAAATTAGTGCTTGAAAAAGGGACATTTTAACTGGTCCATAATAACCTCCCCTGACTGGTCAATGAAGCACAGCAGGAGTCAATTCACATTCCTTAGCACATGGAGTATTCTTTAAACAAGCCAGAGTGCTGGACTTAACAGCCCACTCTGCAATCTGGTTCCCCAGATTTACCAAATGTCACACAATGTACAAAACAGTGATCAATATTTCAAATGTTATAGTTCTAAAGTATTCCATCTGGTCACACTCAGCATTTGACCAGTTGGTATATTGTCTTTCCAAACCTTATGGTGCCCACTCTTGTAATGTAGGTATCCTTTACTGTCGACACTCTTTCTATAATTTCTTGTTATGATATAGAATCAGGTCTAAAAATTCAATTTCTAAATTATTAAAATTACTAGTGAATGTAAGATTAATTTTATTACCGTTAATTAATTTAAAAATTGCTGTAACTTATCACGATCTCCTTCCCATATTATAAGAGCATCATTAATGTATCTTTTATTATAATAAACCTTCTTTTACCTTCATCCTCCACAACCCACTATTCAATAAGCATCCAGTGAAGGGTAATCCCGCCGCAATATTACATCTTCTGAGGGCTGAAGTGGAGAAATAAATAGCTGAAAGTAAAAGCTGTGAGTTCTACAGCAACATATGCCATGAAAAAATTGTTAACAGGCTGAGTGCCTTTGTCATTTGTCCACAACACTAACTTCCTGCTTGAGTGATGCTGGCACAGCCATCTTTGAAAAATAATTATGGTTTGAGATATACCAGCAGGGTGCAATGCATGACATCAGTTCTTTAACCACTTAAGGACCACGGAACTTTTTTATTATTCGATTGGATTCAGGGCTCCCCGAATGGTGTGCAGCCGCTCGAGGAGCCCTGAAGTCCATGACGTGTCAAGACTGTCATTGGTCCTTTAGGGAAGTTTTCCCATGACGCTCCTGGCATGTCATGGGTCCTTAAGGGGATATAGCCTCTGTTTTCAACAAAACAAAAGGGCAGCATGTCAACCACCAATATCTTGGCAAGTTTATTATTCCACAGGTGTATTTTTGCATTATTTTTGTACAGGTTTTGACTTTCTAAGAAATTTGTAAATGGCAGTACATAGTGGAAAAACTGTGTAACTTTATTTCTTTAACAACATCACTTGTGGAGATGGTGGGGTATTGACAGTATATGGGGGCACTCTATGACTCTAGTCATCTCCAAAAAGAAACTTAGAGTCATACTCCTCTCTGACACATCAGCAGCATATGTACCCTCTGAACTGTTGATGGTGTGTCTCCTAGCCAGATGGTTGTACTACAGGTGGGATCTCATTTTGGAGGTGCCTAGGTGTGAGCCTGCATTCTCACTGCCCATGTGTTTCTTACACAGACAACAGATAGCATGAGTAGCTTTTGGATCATGAGTGAAGTATCCCCATACTGTGGACTTCATAGACTGCAGGGTTCCTGAGGGGCTGCTACTACTGGGGCTAGATGTTTCTGTAATTGTACTACTACTAGATGTTGCAGGCACTACACTTCCAACAGCAGCAGAGGCCCACATATAGCTAAGGTTGTGAATGTTGATAACCTGTGTTGTTGCTGGTTACTCAACATTAGTAGTGTGTGTGTGGCTGATGATGCTGATGATGACTGACAGCATGACTGTATTTTTTGGCATCTTTGCTTGTCCAGGGTCAGACTTTCCAACTGTTTTCTCAGACAGTTTATAGACAGGCACTGTACTCCTTTTCAGTACTGGGGGATTGAGCATTTGCCTTTCAGCCAACTTTCTGGCCATGTCATCAGCTCTCTCACCCTGGACATCATCTGTATCTGAAGAAGAGGAGGATGCTAGAGGGATATATTCTAGGTCTACATCATCATCATCATCATCATCAGTAATTAGGTCAGCATCACCTGCCTCTTCTTCCCCACTACTTTTATATTCTTCTAGGCATTTAGAGGTCTACAATAATTTCTATTTACTTTTCCTCTTTAGGGGATTCTCACAGCTTTTGCTACTACTTTCAGGACAGGTGTTTTTGTGCTTGATGGTTTCCCCGTCAGATGCAGTAGCTGGCTGGGCTGCTACACCTTCTTGCACTATGCCATCAACACTGGAATGCAACTCATTGTTCTCGTCAGTGTTTTTAGAATGTTTATTAATAATACTGGTTCTGGTGGTGGTCGGACTTTCTGTGAAACTTTGACAAACTGTATCCTATTCGGGAGGAGTGGGATCACCATGTTACGGTTTTCTGACACTCAGACAGAGTTACAGATAAAACACAGTTTTATTAAAAAATAACAAATGAGAAACAGCGCCCCTAAGGGCCAGAATCAGTAATACAATACTGAGGGAATACAGGCTTGATATAACAAGAGCAGGAACAGTATGGCAAGCACAATATAGGGTTAATACCCAAGCTGTAGTCAGTCTCTGTGATGGTGATTAGCCAACGCCTGGTATACAACAGTCCCAGGAGAAGATGTAGCAGCTAGCTCAAGCTGAGCGACCAACTGAATCACGGCCAGATCTCGGTCTGGAGATGCCCATGGGTATTGGGTAACCAACTGTAATAAGAGCCAATGCCCCTACAGGGGTCAGTGACACAGAGAGATACTGCCTGAGCCAAAGGAGCCAGAATAGGGAGCATCCCTGGTGCGGTAGTCGTACACACTGCGAATGCCAATGGGACCTGAGCCTCGCACCCCTTAGGTGCTGTAATGGAGGAAGCACTGCCCAAGCTGACTATTGAGCCGTGCACAGATGAGTGCGGATGGATGGACACATACACAGTGAGCGAATAGAACCAGAGCCAAGCACCCTTCCGGTGCTGACACGGAGCTTACACTGCCAGAGTATAGGAATGCCCTTTGCACCACGCGGCGCAATGCAACGGATAACGGCAGCACACAGATAATGACTCTGCAATGATAGCTAGGCTCGGTATACCGGGGAATGCTCAATCAGTGTAAGAGAGGCTCAGTAACGGAGGCAACAAGCTTGGCAGGCGAAAGTAATGGCTCGGTATAAACGGAAGCAACCGGCATCGCAGTGTTAAGCCAGGCACTGACACATAGGTACGGCTCAGCAGTAACATCTCAGCTCAGTAACGGAGGAAACCAACAGGCTCAGAAGTGGAAGCCACAGAGTCGAAAGTGAGAACAGTTGGTGCTAGCTGCGAGCAGGCTCACAATGTCGCCAAGCGGAAGAGGAATGCAGACTGGAGGAATCACAAAGCAGGAACGTCAGCCAGTATCTGTTGATCACGGAGCAGGGTAGTCAGCCGGAACCGGGTCAATCACAGAGCAGGAACATCAGCCAGAACCGGGTCAATCATGGAGCAGGATCGTCAGCCAGAACCGGGTCAATCAGGGAACAGGATCGTCAGCCAGAACCGGGTCAATCACGGAGCAGGATCGTCAGCCAGAACCGGGTCAATCACGGAGCAGGATCGTCAGCCAGAACCGGGTCAATCACGGAGCAGGATCATCAGCCAGAACCGGGTCAATCACGGAGCAGGAACGTCAGCCAGAACCGGGTCAATCACAGAGCAGGATCGTAGAGTAGTCAGACGAGCCGGGTCGGTACACAGGAATCCAGGAACACAGAGAAATAGCTCAGGCACAGGAACACCACAAAAGGGCACCTGACAGGTGCCATGACGCACAATATAAAGGAATAACCTGGGCGGGCCAATCAGCTTCCTCTAATGGACGAGCTCCAGCACAGAGAGTGACAGGAAAGCACGGGCACCGTGATACACCATCATTTATTGCTCATGCTGCAGCAACCATTACTGCAGTTAGTTTTTGGACTACCACTTTAATCACACGTCCCTGTACTGCTCCTAATCCTTTTAACCCACCCTACCCCTTGCACGTTTGCTTTACACTACACAACTACTGTGTTTGTTTTTATTGTAAAGTACACATTAGAACTGATTGTGTGAGATGTCTTGCCTTCGCCCTCTACAAAATACTCTGACTCATCTAGTATCAGTCTGCCTCAGTCAGAGCTCACTTCAGGGTCCCTGTTTTTGTCACCTATCATTTTTTTATTTTATTTTATTTTTTTTAACTGTTTCCCCTATCCCTATCACTATCAGTGAAAAAATAAACAAACAAAAACAAAAAATGACCCCCTGTTCCCTAAACTCTCCTAGTACAGAGACTACAGACAGATCAGGAAAACACTTTGATCACCTCTGCCTGTGTGTTCCTAGTCAGTCACACAGAACTTTGGGATATTTGGGGTAATTCTTATTTGCTCTCTTCTCGCATACCTCGCCAGATCAGGAAGGAACTTGGATCACAGCTGTCTGTGCCTGCTCGGTCACACAAAATGTTGGGGTGTTTGGGGGTAAGCCTCTTTTGCTCTGTTCTCAGACCCTCAGACTCCACTACGATAGAGAAAAACAGCCAGATCAGGAAGAAACTTGTATCACTGTTACGGTTTTCTGACACTCACACAATGGTAAAAAGTAAAAACACAGTTTTATTGAAATAATGGTTAAAGAACAGCGCCCCTGGGGGCCAGGACAGGTATAAATGGTAATGACAATATACAGGCCCAAGTATGTATAATGAAATATACAGATCAGGAAAGTGACATACAGGGGTTAATGTAGAAAAACCGAACAGTCTCAGTAAAATTGATTAGCAAACGCCCAGGAGGTAATATCAGTCTCTTGATGGTGCTGAGGAAGGTGTATTGTGTGACTGAACCGAATCACTCTCAAAAGCTATGCAATGGAACGCCCCAACAGACCAGCAAGATCGACCAGAGCTGAGCCAATACCACCTTAGTGGGATAACAGGAGGAAAGCTACTGCCAGAGCAAATGGGACCAGAACCTGAATCGCCCTTAACACTCACTCGGAAGTAACCCTGTGTGTGCCAACGGGACCAGAGCCCTAAACACCCCTTGGGTGCCAGAACGGAGCAACACTGCACAAGCAATTAACGAGCCAGAGCACTAGTAGTGTGGTGGAGACCAGAGCCGGGACACCCTTCCGGTGCCGTACAGAACACACACTGCAAGAGCAAACTGGAGGTACCAACGCCTACCAGCGCCACCAAGGTGCTGCCCGAGCACCGGAATGGACAACTGCTCTGCTAGTGTGAATGGATAGGCTAGGTCTTAACAGCACAGGCTCAGGAAGTGTTAATGGCTCGAACGGAAACCCACAGGCTTGGCAAGTGTACGAGGATAGGCTCAATAAACGGAGGCTACAAGCACAGCAAGGGTTAATGCAGGTTCGGTATAGGAGGCTACAGCTCAGCAGCGCTATGAGGACAGACTCTGAGCGAAAAAGGCAACAGCTCGGTAAATAGCGAGATGATTAGTCAGAGCGACACAAACAAAGTTCAGAATGTCACCGAAGGCGACCGGAATCACACTGGAACACAGGATCAGATCACTGAGCAGGAACGTCAGCCGGAACCGGATCAATACACGAAGCAGGAACATCAGCCAGAGCCAGCTCAATCAAGGAGCAGGGTAGTCAGCCAGAACCGGGTCAATCACGGAGCAGGGTCGTCAGCCAGAACCGGGTCAATCACGGAGCAGAGTAGTCAGACAGAGCCAGGTCAATCACGAAGCAGGAACGTCAGCCGGAACCGGGTCAATCACGAAGCAGGAACGTCAGCCGGAACCGGGTCAATCACGAAGCAGGAACGTCAGCCGGAACCGGGTCAATCACGAGCAGGATCAGCAGAATAGTCAGACGAGCCGGGTCGGTACACTGGAACGCAGGAACACAGCAACAAGGCGCAGGATCAGGAACACCACGAAAGGGCATCTGACAGGTGCCGTGACTTCAGTATATAAAGGCACATCCTGGGTGGGCCAATCAGCCTCCTCCAATGCCAGGTAACACCAAGCGAGATTGACAGGGAATCACGGGGACCGTGATAATCACCTCTGCCAGTGTGTTCCCAATAAGACACACAGAAGTTTGGGGTTTGTAGGGTAATTCTCCTTTGCTTCCTCCTCACCCCCCCCGACTCCCTTGAGGAGAAAATTTTTGTCCATCCTTACTTCCGTCATCCTCAATGATGGAAAGAGTAGTCCTCAACTGTTGGAGAGACTCTGGTTGTTAATTCCCCTGTATATTGTTCTGAGCTAAAAAAAAGGTATCAAATTACTTTTTTAAAGAATATACACTATCTGACAACAGCCTTCTGACACAAAAAGTTCTATATCCTTTTTGCCCATACTGTAAAAAAAATCCCTGTTGTTATTTTTTCTTTGCATTAATGAGTAAATATTTTTTTTATTTATTGTTTGAAAGGCAGGAGCTTCTGGCTAAATGCATTGTTTGTTTTCATATATTTTGTTGGGTGAAACATGCCTTAAATTCCAGTGGGTAAAGAGTAGCAACCTGATCACTCAAGAAACTAACATTGTATGAGTCAAACTCGAAGGCTTCTGGGAGGGATTAGAGACTTGTTATAATAATACCAGTTGCATCATAACATAAGTTTTATTATGAGTTTCTTTCCAGGAATGTGATTACATTTTATTGTAAAAGAAATGATGTAATGCTTAAGGAAATACTGAGAGAAGGACATTACATGAAAGTAATAAGGAAGTAAAAAATGGTCTCAGTACAAAACATTTATTATTTATTTTACCAGGTTAAAACGTCCTATATCAGACTTTCTCAAACATTCACTATGTTGGCGCTCAAAAAGTTAACCTTTAGATGTTAGAGTGTTGTTGAATGCTTTGCAAAGCAAAAGAGTGAAAACCGCTTAAGCATCCAAGAGTTAACATAGTATTAGTATCAAATGTATTTGAATGTAAGAGAGTAACAGTAACTTAAAGGAGCAGTACGTTTTTAATGAAAAATATATGCTACTGGAGTTTCCTCAAAAGTAAAACAAGGGCACACTCATTGCTAGATTAACTTTAAAAAGTTATAACAGCTCAGACATGAGTTTTTTTTTTTTTGTTGTTTTTTACATTAAACTGACATTTTCTATTGTGGTCACCAGGTGGCGCTGTCCTGATCACTTTATATAAAACGCTGTAGTCTATGACTAAAGCTCTTTCATAGAGTGTACAATATAAAAATGCCTTCTGGACACCAGATAGAGCTGTTGTCAGGGCTAAAGGTGGGAAAAAATTTCCACATGACAATTTTTTCTTGAAAGTTTTCTCCTATTCGCCTATTCAACAATTTTCTCCTTTTCGCCAGTTCTGACAAATGTTTTGCCTATGTTTCCTATGGTGCAACATTTCCCACCACAATATTTGTTCTTCAGCAGTGGAGAAATAAGTATCTGAAAGTCAAAGTTGTGAGTCCTATAGCAATATATGCCTTGAAAAATTTGTTCCTGCTAAAGTGACATTGACACAAATTCATGATGATGTCAAGAAATTAAAAAAAAAAAAAAAAAAAAAACCTACAGTGTAGCAGATGTGTATGGTAATGGTGGTGAGTAACTGGCGTGGTGTGATTGATTTGTGTATGGGTATATATATAAAAAAGAAAGCCTCATTACATAATTTATGTCTCCTCAGAAGACACGCACACAGGGGCAGCAGTAAGGAGGAGATATTCATATCTCCACTATTCTTCCAGTCCTGGAGATGTAGGGTGGCGTGATTTTGACAGGAGTGGGCAGGGGTTAAATGCCACTCCTAATTTAGCAAGCAGTCTAACAAGCAGTCACTTTTTGCTGTTTTTAAATAATGACCAAGTTCCACATTTGATGTCTCTCATTTCACTTTATCTAGCATTCAAGGAGTTAAAAAGCTTCATTTAAATCAATGGAAATTTGGAGCATTTTTATTTATCCTCTATGGGGCAGTTGGTTTGCCCCGGAATTACTCCACCTTGCTTTTATACATAAGGCCATATGGATACCAGAGAACTTTAATAAAATAGTATGGTATTCAACAAGAGATTTAGGGCCGGATTTACATCCCAGGCACTCTAGATGCCCTTAGCTCTGCCCATAGCCTCTGTTTCCTGACAAGGAAAATACTCTTGGACTATAATAAGAAAAGACAAACAAAAAAGCTTTAACCACTTGGTTGCTAAGAGAGATCTCAAATGCACTGTAAATCAATGCATTGGAAATTTCTGTAGCCTACAAGGGGTTAAATAATAGCCAGTAAAACTGTATATAAACTGGTGCAGGGGTAATGAGATTGCACTGGCCATGCCCACAATGCAGAATGTAGGTGTGGCCAGCACTGCTGAGGCACCACCCCTCACAAACCTGGTGTTCTAGGCAGTTGCCTACTCTACCTTTTGGGACATCCAGCTCTGAGGAGATTCTTTTAACACTTTGAATGCCATAGGGGTGCATAGTTAACCACAAATTAGAGCATTGTTTTCAAAGCCACAACTGCTAGTTTTGCTTACTTAATGGCTTCATCAGTTTGCCAAGTTTATCTTATGAAGAAACATGATTTCTTAGGAATAGATTTGTCCGGGATGATGTAATTCTGCTTTTTTTTTAGAACTTTAATTGAACAGTGCGCTGTCTTTTTATTAAAGCAGGGGCTTAACTAAAGTGGGTGCAGATCGTGCAGTTGTGTCAGGGGGACCAACATTCAAGGGAGACTTTCAGAACTGCACTATCCTGCACCATATTACGGTCAGACCAGTTTTCTGTTTTGGCTTAAGCATTTTCTTGATTAACCCTTTGAGCACAAGACAGGTGCCAACGTATTGTAAGTCTGTGTTGGCACGTAGTTGCTCTAGAAGTCTGTGTGTGTGCTTGTTTGTGTATGTGAGCAAGTGTGTGTGTGTGTGTGCTTGTGTGTGTATGTGTATGTGTTTGCTTGTGTGTGTGCTTGCTTGTGTATGTGAGCAAGTGTGTGTGCTTGTGTGTGCATGTGAGCAAGTGTGTGTGTAAGCAAGTGTGTGTGCTTATGTGTGGATGTGAGCAAGTGTGTGTGTGTGTGCTTGTGTGTGCATGTGAGAAAGTGTGTGTATATGTGTGTGTGTGTGCGCTTGTGCGTGTATGTGTGTGTGTTTGCTTGTGTGTGTGCTTGTTTGTGAGCAAGTGTGTGTGTGTGTGTGTGCTTATGTGTGGGTGTGAGCAAGTGTGTGTGTAAGCAAGTGTGTGTGTGTGTGTGTGCTTATGTGTGCGTGTGAGTAAGTGTGTGTGTAAGCAAGTGTGTGTGAGCAAGTGTGTGTGTGAGCAAGTGTGTGTGTAAGCAAGTGTGTGTGTGTGTGTGTGTATGTGTGCTTATGTGTGCGTGTGAGCAAGTGTGTGTGTGTGTGCAAGTGCGTGTATGAGTGTGTACGAGCGAGTGTGCGTATGTGAGTGTTTGCGAGTGTGTGTGTGTGTGTGCATGTGTGTGTTCGTGTGAATGAGTGTGTGTGTATGTGTGCATGTATGTGTGTGAGTGTGTGTGTGCATGTGTGTGTTCGTGTGGATGAGTGTGTGTGTATGTGAGTGTGTGCGTGAGTGTGTGAGTGCATGTGTGTTTGCGAGTGTGTGTATGTGTGCATGGTGGAGGCAGCCTCAAATTTGGGTCCAGTAGCTTGTAGTTACACCATCGTATCAAAGACTGATATATTAAATTGTTGTAATGTTTTGTTGATCTTCTGTGTATGTTGATTTGATTCCTGGACTTGGATCCATCCTGATGTGATGGTCTTTACTGACCATTAGATGTGGCTATTACAGATCAAAGGTGGGGATGTATGTGAACTTGGGTGGATTATGTGTGTTTTTAATTTCTTTTTCCCATGGTGGTAAATAAATGTATACATTTTTGCACTGAGAAGTAACTAGAAGCCTCCAGGCCCTGGTGCAAGAAGTGCCACGGGCTCCCCCACTACATTGGCCCCCCTCAAACACATTGACCCCCTCCACAATGCCCCTTAATCTTCACAATGCTCCCATCTCTTACCACCCTGGAGCTCCCGTACGGTCCTCTTAGTAATGCAGAGTGCTGGGAGATGATGTCATCTCCCAGCACTCTGCATTAGTAGAGCGTTGGAGGGAGATTGCAGGCGCCAGGCGGAGGAGTCGCAGGGGGAGGCCGGGCCCCTGGATTGACGGGCCTGGTCGCAGGTGCAACCCCTGTGACCCTTATAGTTATGCCACTGTTTTTGCAAGCATAGGAGTGTGACTATATACGGTGGTTCCTTGATCTCCCCTTTTGGTACCGTAAGAAGTGCACCCCATCGACCTTTTTTTATTTACTTAAAGTTTGGTATTTTATACAGTCAAAGACACTGCTGTAGTTTTATTTAGTTATATTTTACACCTTCCTGACAACCCGCTCTGAAATTTCACTGAGGCGTGATTTACATGAGTAGTAGACTTTTACAATGAAATCATATTGTGAGGCTTTTTGGGCAGAGTAAAATGAAGGCACTCCATTGTTGAGTTATTCCATGGCAAATTATGTTAGAACTAGTGTAAAAGCCGGTGTACACGGGCCAAGGTCCGGGCGATGTTAACCCTTTGAGTGCCAGAGGGGTACGCAATGCATTGCATTCTGCATCCTGCCACAGAAGCAGTCATGCACTATAGAGACTGCCCGAAAGCACAGAATGCTCCCAGCACAGAACTCCCAGCATTCTGTGCTCCCAGCATTCCGTGCTCCCAGCATTCTGTGAGTTTGGGCAGTCTCTACTGTTCATTACGGCTTCTGAAAAACATCCTAGCGAATTATTATATAGGATTGGGAATGCAATATCAACAGTCAGGGGACTAGGAACCAGGGGGGATGGGGGGTGGAATCATGTGGGGGACAGATAATATAGAAATCTCCCTTAGGCACTAGGCGCACTGGCACGGGGGATGCAGGCTCTGGGTGACTGGCAGCAGGGGAGCACACTGCACATCGCTCCCTCCTGCCGGTCACCTCCTTGTAGTGTAGCCGAGCAGAGTGGATTGCGGGTAGAGGAGCTTCTGTATCCTCTACCCTGGTCTGACAGGAAGCTGCTCACCAAGTGCAACGAGCAGCTTCCTGTCAGACTGGGTAGAGGATCAGAAGCTTCTCTACTGCAGTCCGCTCAGCCACGCTACAAAGAAGGTACAGAGGGGCTGGGGGGCAAAGTGACACACAGGGGGGCTGGGGGGTAAAGAGACACACAGGGGCTGAGGGGGCACAAAGTGACACACAGGGGGGCTGGGGGGTAAAGAGACACACAGGGGCTGAGGGGGAACAAAGTGACACACTGGGGGGGGGCTGGGGACAGTAATAATTTTTGAATAAAGCAACTGCCAGTTGTGGACGTAATCTTGCTCTACTACATACAGAGGGATTCTTTGCGGGGTTTTTTAAGGGAAAATTTGCTGTCCCTTTAAAATACAAACCATGAAGCAGCTGACATTTATTAAGGACCAGGGTGGAACTACCTAAAGGAAATATGCAAAGAAAAAACATTAATAATGTTAGAGCTACATTTGGATCGCAAGAGCAACTTTCCATGCCTTAGGAGAATTGTGCATAACCCATAAAACAGAACTGAGAGATCACAGTAAGATGCATGTCACATTTTGGTTATTTTAGCTTGCTTTGTGAAGTGTTTACAATACTTTCTATGTTTAATATATTTTATAAAACTGTCAACACTTTAAAAATGATTCATGGATTAAAAAAAATTTGGTTAGAAAGAATCCAGAATTAAAGAATCCAAACTTGAAGGACTGACAAAGTTTTGAAATGGAAAAATATATGTATTTTCCTACTTAAAGTGTTAGTAATGACTAAAAAAAGTTTTTTGCATCTAGAAGAGCTTAAAAAGCTGATCTAAATGCAAAAATACGTATCTCTCAAACCGCTATGGTTTAAGAGATACGGGCGTTTAAAGTTTGTTGTTTCCTACTGACAGCTGTAAAGCGGTCAGCAGGAGATTCGTGTCGTTCGACACGGTGGCGCTTGAAAAGTGCCAAGATCTCATTACTGAACACCAGGCACACGTTTTAGACCATTCCAATGAAGGGATTCCATGTAAGTAATGAGATCCCGTCACTTCTCAAGCGCCACTATGTCGACCAACACAAATCTCCTGCTGACAGCTTTACAGCTGTCAGTAGGAAACAGCAAACTTTAAATGCCCGTATCTCTTAAACCATAGCGGTTTGAGAGATACGTTTTTTTTGCATTTAGATCAGCTTTTTAAGCTCTTCTAAATGCAAAAAACTTTTTTTTAGACATTACTAACACTTTAAGAAAACAACTGTGCAACCACTGCTGGCAGATGATCTATTCAAAAGATATTGCAGTCCAGACTGAAGTGGTAGAACTTTTACTATCACATTCTAGTGACACCTCTCCCATAGAAGGTAATAGAATGCCTCTCTGGACATCTGATGATCTGTTCTTGACACCAGTTGGTCCTGTTAGTAACAGTGTAATATATTTAAAAAAAAAAATCTTTTTGTTGTAATAACTTTGTAATGAAGCATCTATTTTTTGATAATAAACCTTTAATGCCTCTTTGGGGGTATGATCTCCTTTCTCCAGGGTCGGATTTACATCCCAAGCACATTTGGCGCACTTAGCTCTACCCATATCCACACCCCTGTTCCTCACATGACCCCACCCCAGTCCCATCCACTGTTTCCTGGCACAGAAAATACCCTTGACCAATAACAAGCAAGGACAAGAAATAGCTTTGACCCCTTGGTTGCTAGAGTGATCTCCAACATCTCTCTAGCATCCATGGGGTTAAAAAATAGCCAGTAAAGCGGTATAAAACTGGTGCAGGGACACTGAATTTGCTCTGGCCACACTTGAGTGGAGTCAGCACAGCTGCGGTTCCCCTCAATACTTTCAGTTCAAGGCAGTTGCCTACTGGGAAATCCGGCCCTGCTTATATTACATTAAGGTGCTTCTCCATAAATAACTAGTGCAATACCTTCACTGGACTGCAGGGAACCCTGGTGGATTATCTGGCACCATTTCATCACTCTTGCAAAGGACCATCATGCCTACTGATCCCTATTGAGATCAGCAGACAAGCCTACCTAGATTCATATATAAAAGTAGAAGGCACTCAGGAAAACAGATACACTTTTTAGGGATTACAATCACTTTTGCACCCAGTGAAGCAAACTACATTTTTTTTGTAGGGGCGAGGACCCTTCCAGGGGGGCAATCCCTCCGGGGGGGGACAGTCCCACTCATCATCAAGTAGTAAACGATTGTTCCCCCGAAGTATTATTTTGCTTCACCAAGTGCCACAACAAAAGTGGATTATATACCTAAATATGTTCCTGGTATCCTGAGTGCTTTCTTTTTTCATATATGAATGTTATATATTGAATAAACAGGGGACACAGTGTGAGGAATGAGCACCTGGTTTTCTTAGGTCCAGGAAGCATTGACGTTTGTGTGTATGGGTACCAGTGAATATTGAAATGTCTACCAAGATCCCATCAATAGGTTTGGTACAGTCCAGATGTGTCAGTTCTTTGAGGGCACCTAACAATAACAAGCCGGTATTTAAGGGTATCATTAAATATGATGCTTTTCAATACTTTCACCTCACTAGCAAATGTAGGCTTTTCTTAACCCTACATTTGCCAGATAGGTGAAAGTATTGCAAAGCACAGGAACCTACCCCAGTAGCGGCTTCATGAGCCACACTGGAAGTCAAGAAGGTGGTGCTAGGGAGAGGTAGGAGGGTGGTAGGTGGAGTTGATGCCAGGATGGGGATGGCCTTGCAGATAGGTTTGCCACCTTTTCTTCAAAAAAATACCGGCCAAGGCATTCCCTCCATAGACTTAACATTGGAAGGAAGCCAATTTTTTACCGGCCTGCCGGTAAAATACCGGCTGGGTGGCAACCCTACTTGCAGAGCTGTGAGTGTGTGCCGCACAGATTTGTGCCAAGCACATCTTCAAAAGGTAAAGTTTTGAAAGGCTATTTCTACAACAATGTAGAAAAAAAAACTTATAATCACTACAATAGGCATCCAATTAGATGAACCCTTTGGGTGCCAGAGGGTTACGCAACACATTGCGTACACCTCTGGCACTTAAAGGGTTAACTTGCTTGGAGGTGAAAGTTCCCCTTTAAGGGGTAGATTTAAAGGCAGGAGTTAGTGCAGTGCAGTGCAGTAAGCCATTTAAAGGTCCGTCTTAAGAACAACTAACTGCAGTTCTCTAATCCTTACGGCCGATAATCTTACGTGCATTGAGACTCATGGAACAAGATTCCCCAGAGCCATTTAAAGTGCAGTACTGCTAACGGCTGAAAAAAAGATACAGTTAACAGGCAAAAGTTAAGACCCAGTTTTCTTAGCCGTAAAAAACACAACGGCAAAATGAAACCACCATCGCACAAAAGAAAACAGACTAACAGCATAGCTCACAAACCTGCAAATTGGAAAATGTACCCGTGCAATGCCAAAATTACACAAAAACCATTCCCATACACTAAAAATCACTGTCAGACACAATACAACAATCTAGCAACACCAAAGGGACAACGCTTTCCAAAAACTCACAAACACAACATGGCACGGAACAGTGGGGTTAACACACAACACGGACACCTGTCAATACAAAACAAGCTCACCTGGGCAAAATCACCACACGATAGAGACACAACCTGCACACCACAACTTTACACTCGCAACTGACAGTTAAACACCAATCAAAACATTGCAGATTTTATAACACAAACACACCGGCAAACACTTACCTGCACAACAAACACCCTCCCATTGGTCATCACTCACCTCATGACCACACCTGGACAATGCCCCGACACGCTATTAAAGGAACCGCCTACCATACTCACATGTGGCTTGTTTTCCACTCAGGGAGGGAGAGATAGGGAGATAGAGTGAGACAGATAGAGCAAGACAGAGCTAGAGAGAGATACTCCAATAAGTATGTTCGCATACCTATTGATGCGAAGACTGCGGAGAAGGCGTGCAAGGGCGAGGGCTAGGAACACCAGCAATTTCCAAGCACACCTGATCAACAGCCTTCACCTGTTGCGAGTGAGGAGGCTCCTGGAAGGCAACACCTGCCTGCAGAACCACAGCTACTGCAACAGGATGCTCCTCAGCTGCCACAGGGACCACTGGAGCAGCATAGGATGTACAGACGATCACAAAGGCCCATGGTATACCGTCCAAGGGTAATTCTCCTGGGAATGGCCGATGTTGAGGTGATAGATCGATACAGGTTGAGGCTGCACAGCATCATTGCCCTATATGAGGTAATCAAGGATGAGGTCGATCCAGTATACATCCACAACCATGTTCTAACTGGCTTGCAAAAACTCATGTGTTCCATACATTTCATGGCAAGTGGAGCCTTCCAGTTGACAGAAAGTTACTCATCTGGCATGTCACAGGTCACATTCTCGAGGGTGCTGGCACAGGTGTTGCCAGCCCTCAAAAGCAAGGCCAGTAGCTATATCCATTTTCCCACTACCGACATGGAGTGGACACATCTGAATCAGGGCTTTTACGCAAAGGGGGATATGCCCAGGGTCATGGGTGCAATAGATTGCACCCATGTCCCTATCAAAGTTCCAGCATGTGAGGGACTTGTATTCATTAGCCGCAAGAACTTCCACTCAATGAACGTCCATATGGTGTGTGACAGCAACATGAGGATCATGAATGTCTGCACTAAATATCCAGGGAGCTGTCATGATGCATATATGTACTCCGAAACTCATCTGTACACAGATACTTTAAAAATTGAACCTATACAGGGGGATGGCTCCATCGCCTACAGACAGTACAAAATGCAGCAGCCAGACTACTGACCAATAAAACTCGCTCATGTCACATAACACCTGTTCTCCACTCCCTGCATTGGCTTCCAATTAAATGGCGAACATATTTTAAAATTGGCCTGCTGACCTTCAAAGCCTTAAATAATCAAGGCCCACAGTACCTGAAAGAGCTCCTGACACCCTATATTCAATCCCGCTCACTGCGGTCAGCCAACAGATCCCTCCTGTCAGTACCCAGAATAAAGACAACCTCAGGTTCCCAGGCATTCAGCCATGCTGCCCCCACATTATGGAACTCTTTACCGTCCTCAATCAGAGAGGCACCATCACTACAGACTTTTAAAAAAAAGCTAAAGACCCATCTCTTTTATCAGGCATTCAGTCACCTCATCTAACCATAAGGAACCCTTACATTTTATGTCTGTTTATAGAATTGTAAAGCGCTTTGAGTCTCACAGGGAGAAAAGCACTATAAAAATCACAAATTATTATTATTATTATTATTATGGCTTCTGGTTGAGTTAACAATACTAAATCACACCACATCTACACGTGCACACACAACACTGCTCAGCATGCTCTTCACTCACAGCTAGTACGTCCACCTCATAAAACATCATTCACACATGTGCTCCCTGTCACACCATGTCACTCACTTTCCCCAGATTTCAATGTCTGGATCACTCAGGGGGAGCACTACAGTATGCCCCAGGCATGTGTCATGTGCAATATTACACAACATAGCAGTGGACGCCAGACTTGTGGACGACATCCAGCCCCCACCCATACCTGATGACCCTGTGGACATTGTCGAGGGTGAGGAAACCCTAACAAGGACTCAGATAAGAGACAGATTGATCAGGGATCACTTCAGCTGTGAGTATAACACATGCATGCTCACAATCCATGCATGTCCATGATCAGTCTTGTGGTGAGTGTGTTCTGTTTCATCCCACAGGATCAGTGACACAGCCCTGACACTGCAATATGGCCCACCAAAATCCACCATTCCATGGAAGTGTCAAGTGATGTGGCTGGGGATTCTAATACCATCTGCCCCCTTGTTGTCCATGTTGACATTGTTACCTCAAGGATATCATGCATACCCCTATGAGAACCAGGGTATAACACATTACCCATGTTTAGCATATTCCAGGGCTTGATTGACAGCAACTAACGTGATTTGCCATGATAATAACCATAGCAACCATGGTACCCTTGTAGCAAAAGAGTGTTATCCTTTGCAATGCATCGGGTAACACTCTGTCACATCAGGGGTTAAAGGGCCGTTGGAGTGAACTTGTGATATGTAGTTTTCTTGAGCTGAAAAGAGCAGCAGAGGGATGGATCGACAGTGGTAGGGTGTTACACAACATAGAGATCATGAAATGTAGATCAGATTTCAAGGGACACCATGCTTACCTGTGTGTGTGCAGTGATATGTGCCCCTGACTACACACATCTACAAATATGTCCTAATCAGCCTAGGATTTCAATGTGTAGCACATACATTGAAACCTTAGGGTGAGCATTGGGTTATCTAATAAGTTGTGTTGATGTTTTAGTAACATCGAAACAGGCAGGATAGATGATAGAACATGCATCAAATAGGCTGTGATTCACACTCTGATTGTGAAACTGAATTACTGGAGAACCCAATGTTCACCCTAGAATTTCAATGGGCTACCACTGTCAGGGTGACAGTGGCAGCCCAAATTTATTTGTGATGTTGAAGCTGTTGCATAATGATCTGTTTGAGAGTGCTGTTCCAAATCCTGTCCTCTTGTCCCACAGGTATCCATAGCATGATCCAGAGGAGTTGCCATGTGCCTAGTCTGAAGCCTTGACAACACTTCCATGAAGATCACCCCTTGATGTTTCCAGTGATTGTGTTGGTGATGTTTGACCTGATGTTCACAGCAACCTCTCCTGGAACATTCACATATACACAGAAGACACAAATTCATGTGTGTACTAACATCCATGTTTCAAACCTGTACAGTAAGAATGCTCATCTTCAGAGTTACCAAACCTTGTGGACAACACATGAGCAGTTCAGTATTATTTCTACAGTATTCTTACTTAGTTGAAATGTACCTTTTGGGTGCTCATACAAGTGTTCAATGCATATAGGCAATATACCCAGAAAACACATGTATGTTTTAATGTAGTGTGAGACACATTAAAGGAGAAACATTACTATTCAATAATGTGTCTGTTAAATTAAATGTTGGATTAGACATGTCTCAATGTGGAACCATACTCATGCATAGAGTATCCTTCATACATAGGAAGGTATAACCTACATCACAGAAGTCCACTAGTTGTTTGACCATGAGTGGACACTAATGTGTGTTAAAGTGATAAAGAGGTGATACAGGGGACATTACTTGCACAGTGATGTCATATCTGTGGTTTACATGTTGATCAATGTAACCAATGTTCTGAGATTGCTTTGGTTTGACATATCTCAGTACGTGGGCTACATTAACAAACAAACAGACTAAATGGAGAAGTGATATCACTGGTGAAGTCTGTTTCAATGTTACTAAAACATCAACACAACTTACTAGATAACCCAATACTCACCCTAATGTTTCAATGTATGTGCTACACATTGAAATCCTAGGCTGATCATAGGGTTATCCAGTAAGTTTGGCTGTGATTCGCACTCCTGATTGTGAAACTGACTTACTGGAGAACCCAATGTTCACCCTAGGATTTCAAGGTGTAGCACACCCATTGAAATCCTAAGGTGAACATTGGGTTCTCAAGTAAGTCAGTTTCACAATCAGAGTGTGAATCACAGCCTATTTGCTGCATGTTCTATCATCTATCCTGCCAGTAAACTCTCAGCTAAGTCAAATAGCTGTTTGGTTAACCCCCTAAACCAGAACAATTGATGCAGATAAAAGTTCACAGTGTTGCACCAGTTGTGCTAAGGGGTAGGTATCTGTTGTTCAAATTCAACCCACATCATGGCCATTTAACATTGTCATGTTATTTGGCTCCAGTGATGTATTGCTAGTTGAATTTGGACAACACTGTATGTGAGAACCCATGTTGAAACATTCTACAAATATGTAACCTAGGCAGAAGTTGTGTTCACTGCATTGTTTGGTAATTCATTGGAGACATCTCTGCCACCTAATCTATCAGTAAACACAAACCATATCAGACAGGATTCAAATGCAGAAGTGCATGTTTTATTTAGGGGGAAAAAAAATCAAATGTCAGGTTTTTTTTTGGGGGGGGGGCTTCGATTGGGTGTCAGAAGTGGATGGCCTGGCTGACTGCCTGGTGTAGCTTCAGGGGGTCACACTGAAGGGAGAGGTGGGTGCAGTGGAACCCTCTATCGACCTCTGCTCCCTCTCCACATGCAGGTTCTCCCTGCGGTTGTGGTCTCTGACCTCCACCAGCAGCTTTCCCATCATGTCCATCATCCCTGCATGGTACTGACAGAGTCCTGTCGTCAGCACCATGTGCTGTACCTCCAGGGTATGGCTGCTGGATTGTATCCTTGCAGCGATCCTCAGGGAATCCTTTTGGAGTCTTCTGATGTTCCTGTTGGTCCTCTGCGATTCCCTTGGTGTAGCTTCAGGGGGTCACACTGAAGGGAGAGGTGGGTGCAGTGGAACCCTCTATCGACCTCTGCTCCCTCTCCACATGCAGGTTCTCCCTGAGGTTGTGGTCTCTGACCTCCACCAGCAGCTTTCCCATCATGTCCATCATCCCTGCATGGTACTGACAGAGTCCTGTCGTCAGCACCATGTGCTGTACCTCCAGGGTATGGCTGCTGGATTGTATCCTTGCAGCGATCCTCAGGGAATCCTTTTGGAGTCTTCTGATGTTCCTGTTGGTCCTCTGCGATTCCCTGAGTTGCCTCCTCTGTAGCACCAGGCAGTCCGCCTCCATCCCCCTGATGTGTGCACCGCTGGAGGGGGATGTGCCTGGTGAATTTGCTGGTGGGGTTGCTGCTTGTGGAGAGTCTGCTGGTGAGGCTGGTGCTGAGTCTGCTGGTGAAGCTGGTGCTAAGTCTGCTGGTGTGGCTGGTGCTGAGACTGCTGGAGGGGGATGTGCCTGGTGAGTTTGCTGGTGGGGTTGCTGCTGGTGGGGAGCCTGCTGGTGAGGCTGGTGCTGAGTCTGCTGGTGTAGCTGGTGCCGAGTCTGCTGGTGGTGCTTCTGCTGATGCTGAGTCTGCTGGTGGTGCTGCTGCTGGTTCTGAGTCTGCTGGTGGAGAGGCTGCTGAAGATGATGGACATGTGCCCAACACACTCAGAGCTGCCCACTGATCTCTGTGTTGGTGGTGGGGCTCCCCAATCAGGCCCAGGTGCTCATATTCCAGTGGCCAGGGGTCATACCTTGTCCACTGGTAGCTGCTTGGCTCCCACCTCGGATCGTACCTGGGCCCATGCTGGGGAGTTATCCAGGAGGGTGGGTCCAACGGATGCACATGTGATCCATATGTAGGGGTGGCCACAGTCCCGGACATCCAGGACCATCCTGGTGGTGCTGCTGCTGCAGCAGGGTGGTGATAATGTCCGGAGGAGGACAGCTACATTGACCTCTAGAAGTACTTCCAATCCTGATGATAGTGGGGGGATCAGGTGGTACAGCAGATGCAGAATACAGTAGGTGCAGGAAGAGGTGGTGCAGCTGTTGCAGGAGGTGGTGGTGCAGCTGTTGCAGGAGGTGGTTCAGCTGCGTATGGTGACCATGTGCCGGTCCCGTCCTTTTGCTCCTCAAGAGGAATCTCCTCACCAGGGTATGTGTGTGCCTCCTCCACTGCCTCCTGCTGTGCTGCAGGCCCGTATGCTGTGTGGGGAAATGAAATGGTGTGATTAATAATGTAGGCAATGACAGAATGAATGCAAGATGATTTATTTGATATGTGAATCTCTGGTTGTCATGATGGTATCCTATGCATAGCATTGCGATGCATAGGATACCACCATGGCAATCACATATTGATGAACTTGACAGGATCCTTACATGAGGTCTGTCCAAGTTCATTCCTCCAGGCCACCAGTCAGGTCAGTATTGAGGGATTTCTCTGATTAAGGCCTGTTGCTGTTTGGATCAGTCGCTCCATCTTTCTGAGTGACCCAGCCTTGCTTAACTAGAGCTATCCATCAATCATGTGCCACCTACAGTGGTTGACATTTGGTTTCCACGTGTATCCTGCAAATAGTGGATGGTATAACATCCATCCGTAGCATCACCACTCCTGAGGATCCATGTGAGAACCAAATGTATGATATGGCAGTTCAAGTGAGAGTAAATTATTGTATACACAATACAAAGGCAACTTGGTTCTCCTTTAATTACACAGTGTTGGTTATTTCAAGGGATAGTAATACTTAAATTTTACAATACTTAATCTTGTAGCCCTTAAAAAAAATTAAATGCCCCCAGTGCCATCTCTCAAACCTTCACATAATGGGAACAAATTAAAGTAATAATCTGGTGGTTAGAGATGGGATAGAGAGCTTGCTTGGCATGTTTTGTCACCCATAAAGAAAAAAGGGTGTTCCTCTTGGTGTCTGCCTGAATTTGCCTGTATCTGCTGGTTTTCCTTTCATGTGGACTTTTTTTATTTCATCTCTGACATTTGGCAATCTCTGAACTTCAGGAATAATGTTAAAAATAATAATCATTGAAAGTGAAATCTTCCTGTTGTAGGACTGGAACCAAACGTATTTCTCTTCCAATTGAGCCAATTTATTTTCTATAAAAATCACAGTTCATAGGATATCATGATAACAGTCAGGAAATTCTTTTAAGCACAGATGTTTCTGTGAGCTATTAGGGCCGTATGTTCAAAAGAAAAGTTTAGGAATTCTGGAGCAAACCCATTGCACTACAGGGAAGAAATAAAAATTCCCATTGTATCATAGTTTTGTTAATAACGTAGTAATAGGAAAGCTGGTTGTTTTTTTTAATGTACTTACTTTTCAAGTTATTTAATCTTCTATGCTGTGCACTTCCGCATAATGTGCCCTGCACAGCACTTCTTCTCCTCCCACCTCCCTCCCAGCTGCCCCAGGGAGCACGTTCATGCTTCCCTTCTGTGTGCTGTGAATGGCTTCTATCTTTATATCAAACTCCGGTTAGCATTATAAAAAATTATTTTGATGTGCTTCCACTGGACAAAAACTTAAAGTGTTAGTAATGTCTAAAAAAAGTTTTTTTGCATTTAGATCAGCTTTTTAAGCTCTTCTAAATGCAAAAACATTTTTTTAGACATTACTAACACTTTAAACATATATACAAAAAGTCAGTAAATAGATCCAAACGAAGAATCAATATACAATGTATTTGCGGACGTGTGTAAATGTGCAGCTTTTTCTAATGGTGTCCTGAGCAGCACCCACGCAGAACTAATGCACAGAAAGAAGAAAAGAAAAGCGCACCATCTGAGAGCACCTCCGCATATAAAGAATGTTTTCAAAGCGCTGTAATATATTATACTTACAAGACCAATTCAGCAAGCCAAAAACCACCAGTGGTTCATAAGATGTTTCTCTAAATTATTCAATGGACACCAAAGACCTTCAGATGGATTTAATTGGACGGATCTTTCCTATAACCTCCAGCCGAAAACATAGAGAAAAGAGGAAATCCTCTAAGGGTAATACTGTAGGATAAATGATGTAAAATGCCCCCAAAGGAATCTTACTCACCAAATATCAAAGAGGTTAAGCAAATATTATGAGTATCAACAGATAATATGCACCAGACGGATTACAGTAAAATACTTAATTTTCCAATGCGTTTCATACGTCTCTGAGTACTTCGTCAGGGAATAAAATATATTTATAAGGTCCCTTTAAAAGGTCCTATGCTGGACTACGTTGCCCATATAACTGACTATTGCCTCGCATGAATCCCCCGAAGTCCAGCATGTTGTACTTTTATTGTATTCACACAGGAATGCAGTACAAATGCAATTAGAAAGATCGTCATTTCGGCCTATGGGGCCTCCTTAAAGGGATAGTAATACTTTATTATTACTATCCCCCATATTGTAGATATTTGCAAAATAGCCTCCAGGTTCATAAAGGTTTGAGAGATAACCAAAGGCAAAGTTCCCCCCTCCCCCTTCCCTGAAGTCAGCGTTGCACTGACTTCAGGGGAAGTCTGATGTACGACAGGCTTGCGGCTCTGCAGCTGAGCCGAGATTGCGTTAGTGACAAAGAATTATTTCACTGAAATGGTCTTCTACATGTACTTGGTTTGCAAGCACACGTAGAAGACCATTTCAGTGAAATTATTATTTTTCACTAATGCGATCGCGGCTCTGCTGCAGAGCCGCATGGTGAAAGTCAGACCGGATATCCCTGCAGTCAGTACAACGCTGACCTCAGGGAAGGGGGAGGGAGGGGGGAACTTTGCCTTCGGTTATCTCTCAAACCATAAAGGTTTGAGAGATGAACCTGGGGGATATTAAATTATTTTGCAAATATCTACAATATGGGGGATAGTAATAATAAAGTATTACTATCCCTTTAAGACTTTTCACACAAGTGTTATTGAAGGTTGTGATGCTCATCTCAACGGTTCACTTTTAAAATGTCGACATTTTAAAAGGATACCAATCTCCACCTCCAGCGAATGAGCACCAACCAATAATTCACTGGTGCTCATGTGGATTGCCTTAAAGGGATAGTAATGTTTCAAAATAAAAACAGCTCTAATTAATCATCATAGTATTTGGACTTTGGAGAGTGTTATTTTAATTCTGTCAGAGTTGTAGTTCAGGAGTAATTCATTGACAAAGTATCCCCCTCCCTCCCCTTTTACTTATGTCACACTGTTCAGCCAGAGCAGAAGGGAGGTGCCCAGGTAGATTGCACAGAGGGACAATCTTCAGTTAAGAGAAGGGAAAAACCTGAAAAACTTGTCAAGGGGGGCAGGGATTTCATTGTTCTCATAGGAATAAGATTGTCCCCTTCTGTTATCTGTCTGGTCTATGGACTGGATTCCACATCTGAGAAGAGAAGGCTTACACTAGGAAAAAGGGTCGGGAGGGGAAACTTTGCTTGTGAATATCTCTTAAACCATAAAGGTTTGAGAGATAAGACTTATATCATTCTTCATGTTTTTTTAATGCCTACAAAATAAAATAAAGTTAAAACAAAGTATTACTATCCCTTTAAACACACCCCTCCTGTGTTTGGATCATTGGTAGAATGCAGCAGAACGTGGATGAAACTGTAGCAGGGACAGTGCAATGGTATCAAGAGGCAACAGCTATTCTGTTTTCCACAAAGAGGTCTAAAGGCAAAGTGAGTCAAACCAACCACACTGAAGAGAACAAAGGGAAATTATCCCAAATTCCATTAAAGCAGAACTACCACCTAATATAAAGTCACCCCCCACTAATTATGCATATGGCCACTAGCTTCTTAATATTTCTAGTAACAGCAGCCACAGTAATCCTTTTTCTTGTGAATACGTTTGTGCGCCTGTTCCATCAGTCTCTTCTGGTGCCTTTCAGCTCCATGCAAAGCCTCCTAGAGGCGACCTGGACAGACAGCGCAGGTGCACAGACATCTCTAAGCCAAGCCTGGCGTCTGTCTCACAAGAAAAATAATTATTTCAGATGCTGGTGCTTGTGGCAGATAATAGAACTATTAAGAAACTAGTCGTCATATGCATAATTAGTGGGGGGCGACTTTATATTTGGTGGTAGTTCCGCTTTAACTTAACCCCTTAGCGACCCTTGACGTACCAGGACCGTCAAGGGTAAATGTGATCCAACGACCCTTGACGGTCCTGGTACGTCAAGGGGTAAACTCTTCCATCGCGGCCGCACGGAGCGATGGAAGAGTTCAAGCCGCTTGTTACTAAGTGTCCCGGTATCGGGACACTTAGTAACAAGCGGCAGAAACATTGTTGCAACATGCGATTCGCTTCAAAAGCGAATCACATGTTGCAAAACCTGAATGACAGGGACAGTATTTGTAAATACTGTCCCTGTCAGATCTCTCTGCCTCCCTCCACCTTGCATACTGCTGAGGTGGAGAGAGACAGAGAGATATGCTGTTACTGCCTTACTGTAAAAAAAAAAAGTTAAAAAAAGTTTAAATAAAGAAATTTAACCCATTGATCACTGTTCTGCAGTGATCAATAAGTGCCTCCCCCATCTGATCACTCTTGGAGTGATCAATTTGCTGCAGATCAGTGTTTTCTGATCTGTGGGACACCCCCCATCCCCCTTGAATTTTTTTAGATTTTTTTAAAATTTTTTAATTTTTTTTTTAATTTTTTTTTTTTTTTTTTTAATAGTAAATATAGTTTAGGTATTTTGGTAGGTAGTTGGGTAGGTTTAGTGTAGACGTGTGTTAGGGAAAGTTTTAGGGATAGATTTAGGTTTAGGGGAAAAAAAAAAAAAAACAACCCCCCCCCCAAAAAAAAAATATATATATATAATAAGCGCAGTTTAGATAGGTAGTTCAATTGGGTTAGGTAGGTTCAGGATATACGTAGGTTAGGGTAAGTTTTAGGGTTAGATTTAGGTTTAGGGATAGCGTAAGAAAAGAAAAAAAAAAACCAAGAAACCCCAAACCCCCCCTCCCCCCCAAAAAAAAAAAAATATATATATATAATAAGTGCAGTTTAGATAGGTAGTTCACTTGGGTTAGGTAGGTTCAGGATATACGTAGGTTAGGGTAAGTTTTAGGGTTAGATTTAGGTTTAGGGATAGCGTAAGAAAAAAAAAAACCAAACCCCCCCCCAAAAAAATATATATAATAAGTGCAGTTTAGATAGGTAGTTCACTTGCGTTAGGTATGTTCAGGATATACGTAGGCTAGGGTAAGTTTTAGGGTTAGATTTAGGTTTAGGGATAGCGTAAGAAAATAAAAAAAAAAAAAAAAAGTTTTTTTAGTGGGCAAAATGCAGCGCAGGTACAGCGTTGAAGAGGCATATGCCTTTTTGGCGTCTGACTCTGAGGCAACAGACACTGCGTCAGATTTTGACATAGCGCAGTTTTCAGAAAGTGAGAGCAGCTCTATTGATGACGCTGGGCCTTCTGTCAAGAAAAGACGCACTGCCCTAAGAGCTGCTCTGGCAACTGCCCCAGCACCTGCCAAAAGAACTGCCCAAAGACCTACCAAAATACCTACCCAAAGAAATGCCCCAAGTGCTGCCCCAAGAGCTGCCCTGGCAACTGCCCCGGCACCTGCCAAAAGATCTGCCCAAAGACCTACCAAAGAAATGCCCCAAGTGCTGCCCCAAGAGCTGCCCTGGCAACTGCCCCAGCACCTGCCAAAAGATCTGCCCAAAGACCTGCCAAAAGACCTGCCCAAAGAAATGCCCCAACACCTGCCACTCCGGATCCTAATGAATGGGTATCAATTTATGCCCACAAATCTCAGAATTCACAGGCAACCCAGGGATTCAAATTGATGTGGAAGGATTTACCCATGATCATTTTTTTGATTTGTTTTTGGGGGAAGACATTTTAGGTGAAATTGTTTCCAAAACCAATTTGTATGCAGCCCAGTATACTGCCGCCAACTCTAAGTGTGAAAAACGCTGTTTTTTTTTTTTTACTTACGTCATGGTTTACGAGGGATTGGTGGTAAAATGGCTGTGTATAAAATTGGAAAACACACCTAAAACGAGAGCCTGGGGTGTCTACTTTCCAAAAATATACACTTTTGGGGGGAAATCTTAAAAAAGAGCACTGTTACACAGCCCCAAATGAGACATGGCACCAGTAACGCAAGCTGTGAAAATTCAAAGTGTGAACCTGGAAACGCGCATGTTCCAATTTGGCCCCCGTAGCTCCCCCAAACCATGAGAAAGCTATGCATATGGGGTATTGCCGTACTCAGAAGAAGGAGCTGAACACTAAACAATGCATTTTTAAAAATCTTCACCTATCATGTGCTTGAAATTCACATCAACATTGAAGTGCAAGTGTGAAAAACGCTGTTTTTTTAACTTACGTCAAGATTTACGAGCGATTGGTGGTAAAATGGCTGCGTAAAAAAATTGAAAACATACATAAAATAAAAGCCTGGGGTGTCTACTTTCCAAAAATATATACTTTTGGGGGGAAATCTTAGAGTGGAGCACTGTTACACAGCCCCAAATGAGACATGGCACCAGTGATGCAAGCTGTGAAAATTCAAAGTGTGAAACTGGAAACGCGCATGTTCCAATTTGGGCCCCGTAGCTCTCTCAAACCTTGAGAAACCTATGCATATGGGGTATTGCCGTACTCAGAAGAAGGAGCTGAACACTAAACAATGCATTTTTCAAAATCTTCACCTATCATGTGCTTGAAATTCACATCAACATTGAAGTGCAAGTGTGAAAAACGCTGTTTTTTTAACTTACGTCAAGATTTACGAGCGATTGGTGGTAAAATGGCTGCGTAAAAAAATTGAAAACATACATAAAATGAAAGCCTGGGGTGTCTACTTTCCAAAAATATATACTTTTGGGGGAAAATCTTAGAGTGGAGCACTGTTACACAGCCCCAAATGAGACATGGCACCAGTGATGCAAGCTGTGAAAATTCAAAGTGTGAAACTGGAAACGCGCATGTTCCAATTTGGGCCCCGTAGCTCTCCCAAACGTTGAGAAACCTATGCATATGGGGTATTGCCGTACTCAGAAGAAGGAGCTGAACACTAAACAATGCATTTTTAAAAATCTTCACCTATCATGTGCTTGATATCAACAGTAGTATTGAAATGTAAGTGTGAAAACTGCAAAAAACCAAAATATTACCACAATTTTGAATTTTTTTTCTGGAAAAATAGCTGCATGAAAAACTCCAAAATTCTCCTGATTATTTACCTTATGTTGTCTAGTTTTCAGAAACATATACCTTTGTGGGACATTTTTGGTTCTGGCACCGTCAGCTAAGCTATGATGCTCACATGCCAATTGTTGAGAAATCACAAGTTGGAAATAACGGCAGCCATCTTGTAATATTTACCTTGTAAATGTGAGTAAAGGACTAAAATACTAGGCATATGGGGTATTCTTATATTCAGGAGAAGCAAATGAATATATTTAGGGGTATTTTTTTTTCATTAACTAATAGTATGCAAATCCTGACAGAAAAATGTAAGCAAAATGTTTTTTTTTTTAAATTTTTTTCCTCTTTTTTTCTATTTTAATCAAATTAAACAATGAGGTATTCATATTATTGTGATATCAAAAGAAAGCCCTGCTTGTGCTTAAAAAACAGTATATAATTTATGTGGGTGCACAAAAGGAATTAAAGAGAAAATATGGTTGAACAAAGACATAGTCAAAAAAGTCAAAATTGCTCCGGTCCTTAAGTCAAATCAAACTCAGATTTTCCCAGTCCTTAAGGGGTTAAATGGGTCTTTTAATCCACTGAATGTTAGAAAGGTCTCCAATTTTCATTTTTCCCCATGGCGCAAATGGTTTGCTCCAGAATTGCTGTACTTTATTTGTGAAGATGGCCCTTAGTGGGTTGTATATGATTAGGGAAAGCAATGGGCCGTATGTATAGAGTCAAAATGGAAAAATTGTGGGGGCAAACCAACTGCATTGTAGTAGACAAATAAAAATTACCCTAATTCACTTTAATTTAAATGGGGACTTATAAAGGAGAAATAAACTTTTAAAGCACATATTGTTCTGAGTAAAACAACGGTACTCCAGCTGAAGATGTGTATTTCCAGCATTATTACAGTTTAAACTGTTGTTGTTTTTTCACATTAGCATTGCCCTCTAGTGGCCATATTTCAGATAGTTGTTTTGTTGTATTCTATGGGAGAGGTGAATCCCTGACAGCAGAGGGAGGTCCCTTGTTTTACTCAGCAGGAAAAGCCCTATAACATATTTGATTTTAATTTTTAGATAGGGCTTTTAGGCTTGTTAAAGTAGGACTTGCCGAAAGTGAAATACCTTGACGTTGGTGGCAAGCTTACCCACAACTTGGCCAATCTGTGATACAGAATTTCACTAATTTACCAAGAATTATTATATATGCCCATTACAGGGCACACATTAGTTCTTTATATAGAGTAGCGCAGGATTGTTTTCTTGTCTGCCTATAACATATAGGTTTTCATAAAAAAGGTTAATTATCTTTAAACTCCTTGGGGGTTATGCACGAAGGTGTGATAAATAGTTGATAAATTGGAAATTACATCTCCACTGATATAATTTCTCCAATGCCTGTTATTCTATAGAGCCTATGCATTAAGAATTCTCAAGTGTGAGATATCTTAGTGCAGGGCTTAAAATGTGAAGTCATTTGCTACTAGCCAGACCTGAAAAGTTACTCACCACTGCTAGCCATAACATAGCCACCAGGGCTGAATTTCTACTCGCCAGGGCTAAATTTTCACTCGCCATTGGCTAGTGGAGAGTGGAAATTTTGAGCCCTGTCTTAGTGCATAGGCTCTATTGAATAACATCGGAACTGGAGAATTGATATCACTGGAGAAGTTATCTCAACTTTATCACCCATTACTGTATCTCCCACACTGAGTGATGGAAATGTTTCCAAACTGTTCATTTATTGGGGTTTTTGCACTAAGGTGTGATAAAGAGGTGATAAAGTAGAGATGACTTCTCCAGTGATATCATTTTTTCAGTTCTTATGTTATTCTATGGAGCCTATACACTAAGAAAAAGCTGGAAAAATCTTAGAGCATTGACTCCATAGAACAACATGGGAACTGCAGAAGTGATATCACTGGAGAAGTCATACCCACTTTATGTCACGGTGTGCAGGCAAAAGAAGGACAGACACAAAGATAAAGTATAACCACCTTTACTGTACTGTGCACTGCACAACTCCAGGTCTCGAGACTACAGGTCAGGCAAACAGGTATTGTAAGGAGCGAGTAGGCAGCCAGAGTCACAGGTCAGACATGCTGGGGACTACATGGAGCGAGAGTAACCAGGCCACTGGTCAGGCAACCGGAGACTATGCTAAGCGAGTAGGAGCCAGCGCCACTGGTCAGGCAAACCAAGGACTAGAAGGAGCGAAAGTAACCAGGCCCACAGGGAAGGCAACTGGAGGCTACACTGAGTGGGCAGTAGCCAAGGTCATTGGTCAGGCAAACCAAGGACTACATGGAGCGATAGTAACCAGGCCCTCAGGAAAGGCAACTGGAGGCTACACTGAGTGGGTAGTAGCCATGGCCACTGGTCAGGCAAGCCAGGGTCATACACAGAGCGAGTAGTCAGCCAGAGCCACAGGTCAGAACCGATGTGGGTAGTCAGGCAAGCCGGGGTCATACACAGAGCGAGTAGTCAGCCAGTGCCACAGGTCAGAACCGATGTGGGTAGTCAGACAAGCCGGGGTCATACACAGAGCGAGTAGTCAGCCAGTGCCACAGGTCAGAACCGATGTGGGTAGTCAGGCAAGCTGGGGTCATACACAGAGAAAATACTCAGACAGGCACGGATCACAACGGAGCAAGCAGAAGCTATCAGGAACACCACGTAAGGGCAATGACTCCCAGGCCCAGGGAGGTTTATAAAGGAGCAGGAGAAGGCGGGACCCAATTAGGCCACCCAGAATAGGCCTATAAACAGGTGTCCTAACCAGTGCCTGTTTCATGATGATGCAATGCAGAGGTGGCCGCAACTATGCCAGCCGACACACCACAGAGGAAGGAAGCACAGGCTAACTAGGCCTTCAAGGTAGACTGTGATACTTTATCACCTCTTTACCACTCCTTTTGCATGACCCCCAATATATCATCTCTTTGGAAAATTTTCCATCACTCAGTGGGGGAGATGCAGTAATGGGTGATAAAGTGGAGATAACGTCTCCAGTGATATCACTTCTCCAGTTACTATATTATTGTCACGGTTTGTTAAGACTCTCAGACTTGAGGTTTAGGTAAAAACATAACTTTATTGAAAAATTAAGGCATTCCCATAGGGTTATCATACACATACAAACAATACAAATAATCAATGACCAATGAATAGGTTCTACCGGCCTTGCCAATAATACCGGCAAGGCAACCCAGGCGACTCCAACAAATTAACAGTAGCAGGCTCTACCGGCCTTGCCAATACCGGGTAAGGCAACCATGAGATGGTAATGTACCGGTTCTACCGGCCTTACCAATACCGGGCAAGGCAGCCTGAGAGAATACTATGAGTAGGCTCTACCGGCCCTGCCAATACCGGGTAAGGCAACCTAAGGATGGCAACGTGAATAGGTTCTACCGGCCTTACCAATACCGGGCAGGGCAGCCCAAGAGAGGAGACCATCCAGAAACCAACTGACTGTCAGGTGACAATGACAGTAGAATGGATAAGGTAGGAACTAGGACAAGCGGTCTCACTCAAGCAGAAGTCTCATGCCAGAGAACTGCGAGACAACTGCAAATGGGACTGGACAGCAACTCGGACCTCACAGTACCTGACTATAGTCAGGGAGTAAACCAGCGTCCGCACGCTGGGACCAACTGACAGAACTGTGAACCGCAAGGCGTACTGGAGTAAACCAACAGTAGTAATGGCCACAAGGTTTAATGGAGTAAACCAGCGTCCGCACGCCGGAACCAACAGTAGTATGAGCCACCAGGTTTAATGGAGTAAACCAGCGTCCACACGCTGGAACCAACAGTAGTCTAGGCCACAAGGTTCAATAGAGTAAACCAGCGTCCGCACGCTGGAACCAATAGTAGTATGAACAACCAGGTTTAATGGAGTAAACCAGTGTCTGCACGCTGGAACCAACAATAGTATAAGCCACCAGGTATAATGGAGTAAACCAGCGTCCGCACGCTGGAACCAACAGTAGTATAAGCCACCAGGTTTAATGGAGTAAACCAGCTCCCGCACGCTGGAACCAACAGTAGTATAAGCCACCAGATATACTGGAGTAAACCAGCGTCCGCACGCTGGAACCAACAGTAGTATGCGCCACCAGGTTTAATGGAGTAAACCAGCGCCCGCACGCTGGGACCGACAGTAGTAATATCGCCGGAGTGAAATGAGCAATGTCGCCTCAGCGACCGCAGACAGGGAACCACTGAGACCAGGCAGAGGATCAACCGGAACGAGCACAGCTGAACTGACAGGCGACCGGAACATCAGCAATCAAGGAGAACAACCGGAACCGACTGGAACGACAAGCAGGTAGGTACACAGGAACAGGTAGACTCAGGAACTCAGGAACTCTGAAACACTGGAACTCTGGAACTCAGGCCCAATCAGCATGGCAGGCAGGACAGAAAAGATGCAGTCAGAGACACCACGAAAGGGCAACCAAAGGGTGCCTGGACTGAGTTTAAAAAGGCAATGTGAGGCGGGCTGACAGCAGACAGCCAATGGGGAGCCTCCAGCAAGTGATAGACACTGGATAGCACCAATCATGGGCACCATGATAATTATTCTATGGAGCTTATACTCTAAGATCTCCAAAGTTGGAAAAATCTTAGTGCATAGGCTCCATAAAATAACATGGTAACTGGAGAAGTGATATCACTGGAGACATCATCTCCACTTTATCACCTCTTTCTCACAGCTTAGTGTAGCTCCCTCATTGTGTTTTGTAGACCTCTAGCACTGGACAGCCAAAAAGCTCCATTTACACCAAAGTTACTTTTTATTTTTCCCATGGTGTACTTGGCATGCTCCAAAATTTGTCATCTTTTCTTTTGTACATAAATTCAACATTTTTTGTACCGTATGGTTCACTTGATTTGCTTCACAATATCTCCACATCTGTTTTGCACATATGGTCCAAGGTTGGTTTGTTTTGCACAATTATCAACACAATGATCGCTGGCTATTATACACTCAGCACAAAAGGAGGAACTCTGTGGAAATATAAAACAATACAAAGGCCTTCACTGCATCCCTTACAAAACCAGCACAGCGCAACAGGTCACACTAGTGACAAAATGGGCATATTTTCTTTTTTAACAAAGAACCTGACAGTACAGCGAAAACAGACCCCACATAACACTGAACAATACTATGTGAATGTTACAGCTCCCTTCATGCTCTGGTCTTTTCACAGTGGAACAGCTTGTCAGCATTACCTAGTACTCTAGGATGCCTCCCCCCTCCCTAGCAAGACCATTCCAAGCCAAACCTCTGTCAATACAATGAGTAGACAACAAACCATAGTTGGAGGAATTGGCCACATCTTTTATTTATAGACCACATTTCCAAAGTACCATAACTGCAGAAGGAGTGCCAGGCAAGAATCAACATTACAGGGTGATCCTTTCATTTTCCCAGTTGTCTTTTATAACAGGGGAAAAAACAACTATGAATCCACATGCCCTTCCAAGTGGAAAGTAACCTTCATGCCAGACCAAAATCCACAGAACCATGAACTGAGGTTCCTCCTCTATTAACGATCATCATTGCCTGAAATTGACAAGAGGATAGTGTTCAGGCCAGTCATATGAGAGCAAGACCCTGAGATTCTCCTCATCCACCACCATCTTGTATAACAGCCACTATCGGCTGAAATTATTCCTTAATAACTTGCTCTTCACTCCTCATACTTCTCATCCATGAACCCACAGCTGTGAGATGAATATAACGAATGAGTTCCTGTAAAAGAGCAACATAGGATGTTCCCTTTAAATAATCAGAATAGAGAAAAACTGCCGCACTCAAAACACAGGAAATTTTTTAGGTGCCTCCAAATTATAATAAAGTAGCATCCATATCAGAAATAGTTGAACACACTGTTAAAAAGTAATAAAACATAACTTTTATTTAAAAATGTACAACACTCACAACCTAATAACCGTACCCCGTCACCTAACCTCCTCCCCCCCCCTTTTGTTTTGGTCTCTGGAACGCCCGCTCTGTGTGTAACAAACTAACAGCTGTTCATGATCTGTTCATTTCTCACTCCCTAAACCTCCTTGCCATCACTGAAACTTGGCTCACATCATCAGACACTGCCTCCACTGCCGCACTCTCATATGGAGGCCTTCAATTCACACACACACCGAGGCCTGGCAACAGGCAGGGAGGGGGAGTAGGCATCCTGCTGCCCCCTAACCATATATTTCAGGTACTCCCCACTGTTCCCTCTCTTTCCTTCCCTACATTTGAAGCTCACACACTTCGCCTCTTCTCTCCCTTCCCCCTGCGTGTCGCTGTCATATACAGGCCACCTGGTCCCACTGCACAATTCCTTGATCACTTCACCTCCTGGCTCCCTCACTTCATGTCCTCTGATGTCCCTACTCTCATCATGGGTGACTTCAACATCCCTATAGATAATCACAACACCCCCCCTGCCCTCAAACTCCTCTCCTTAACAACCTCCTTAGGCTTATCGCAGTGGACCAGCTCTCCCACACACAGTGATGGTCAATCCCTCGACTTGATCTTCACTAACCTCTGCTCGGTCTCCAACTTCTCTAATGTCCCCTTTCCCCTCTCTGACCACCACCTCCTCACCGGTAACCTCATCATACCACGCAAACCCATCACCCCCGCCACAATCAAGCGCATGCGGAGAAATCTACATTCTCTTGATAAGCAACAATTTTCCACCTCCCTGCAGCCTATCCTCAACCCCATCCTCACACTTACTTACCCAGACAAAACTACTGCTCTCTACAACAGCACTCTCACTTCAGCCCTTGACATCGCTGCACCTGCAACTCCACGCCACCCACGCACAACCCCACTACAACCCTGGCACACAAGACTAACGCGATACCTCCAAAGGTGCTCACGCACTGCTGAAAGGCACTGGAGGAAATCGCGCTCCACAGCCGACTTCACACACTACAAATTCATTCTCCGTTCGTATAGCTCTGCCCTCTCCCTGGCTAAACAGTCATTCTTCTCCTCTCTAATTTCTAATCTTTCCTCCAACCCCAAACGCCTTTTCTCAACCTTCACATCTCTTCTAAACCCACCAACACAAACACCTTCCACTAACTTCTCTGCCCAAGATCTCGCCAACCACTTCAAGAACAAGATTGAATCTATCAGACATGACATTTCATCACTACCACCCCCACCCAGCCAGCCCAGCCCTGTCGCCTCTCCCACATACACACTAAGCTCCTTCCCACCTGTCACTGAGGATGAAGTCTCCCTTCTCCTCACTCGCTCAAACCTAACCACATGCCCTCTCGACCCAATCCCATCTCAGCTCACCCAAGAACTCTCCCCTCTACTAACTCCAATCCTTACTCACTTATTCAACCTCTCTTTGTCAACCGGCACCTTCCCATCCTCTTTCAAACATGCACTAATCACTCCCATCCTAAAAAAACCCTCCCTGGACCCAAATTCATTGTCAAATTACCGGCCAATTTCCCTACTCCCGTTTGCCTCCAAGCTTCTCGAGCGCCTTGCATATAACCGGCTCACCAAATTCCTCTGCTCCCATTCCCTGCTAGATCCCTTGCAATCCGGATTCCGCCCTCATCACTCCACTGAGACTGCCCTCACTAAAGTGGCCAATGACTTGCTCTCAGCCAAGTCTAAAGGCCACTACTCCCTACTCATTCTTTTGGACCTGTCAGCCGCATTTGACACAATCGATCACCCACTCCTCCTCCAAGCCCTCCACTCCCTAGGCCTCTGCGACACTGCACTCTCCTGGTTTTCATCTTATCTCTGCAACCGCTCCTTCAGTGTTTCATACTCCGGCTCCACTTCCCCACCCCTCCCACTGTCTGTTGGTGTGCCCCAAGGATCAGTACTGGGACCCTTGCTCTTCTCAATCTACACTGCTTCCCTTGGAAAACTAATAAACTCCTTTGGGTTTCACCATCATCTCTATGCTGATGACACCCAAATATATCTTTCCTCCCCAGACCTCTCTCCTTCCCTCCTGTCCCGAGTGTCTGACTGTCTGTCTGCTGTGTCTTCCTGGATGTCCTCCCATCAACTCAAACTTAACCTTAGCAAAACTGAACTAATTCTCTTCCCTCCATCTACAACCAGCCTTATCCCAAACATTACCCTCACCGTTAACAACACTTCCATCACACCAACCCCTACAGCACGCTGCCTGGGGGTCACATTTGACTCTGCCCTATCCTTCATTCCTCACATCCAGTCAATCTCCAACTCATGCCGCCTCCACCTCCGCAACATCTCTAGAATCCGACCCTTTCTCACAGAAGACACTACCAAAATTCTAATCCAAACACTCATCATGTCCCGTCTTGACTACTGTAACTCTTTACTAATTGGCCTGCCTCTCACCCGACTAACCCCGCTACAGTCCATAATGAACTCTGCTGCAAGACTAATCTACCTCACTCATCGCTTCTCTAACACCACACCCCTCTGTCAGTCCCTACACTGGCTCCCGTTAGCATACAGAGTAAAATTCAAAACTCTGGTGCTAACTTATAGAGCCCTCACTAACACTGCACCCCCCTATATTTCATCTCTCATTTCCAAATATACTCCCGCCCGCCATCTTCGCTCTGCACATGACCTTCTGCTCTCCACAGCTCTTACCACATCCTCCCACTCCCGCCTACAGGACTTCTCCCGTGCTGCACCTGAGCTGTGGAATTCCCTCCCCCGCCCCATCAGACTCTCCCCCAGCCTTCAAATCTTCAGACGCTCCCTGAAGACTCACCTCTTCAGGGAGGCCTATCAACTGCCTCCATAAACATCATCACCAAGATTCACCCCTTGCACGGACTACTGCACTCAATGGCACTTCTCACTCCCACCCACTGACTGGCAGTTCATGTGGCAGGAGGCACTTAAACACAATAGCACTTACTCCTTCTGTATCAAACCTACCTTCCTCTAGACTGTAAGCTCTCACGAGCAGGGCCCTCTGATCCTCCTGTTCTACACATCTGATTGTACTATTTAATACCTCTGTATGTCTATTCCCCAATTGTACAGCGCTGCGGAATTAGTTGGCGCTATATAAATAAAGAATAATAATAATAATAATAATAAAGTATTTGTGTCCAATATTTCAATCTATAATTCTGACTTTCAACTATTTCAGATATGGATACCCCTTAAATACTCCACATGCACACTGCTCGTATACTTATTAAATCTAAACATTAGGTCTGCTGCAAGAAAGTCAAAATTAGGTCTATTTCTGTACTCACAAAGAGTCATCCTTCAGCATTCAGGAGAGGAAAAAAATGCCGTGTGGAGGTAACCACTGGGAGCCATGTATAAAATGGCTGCCTTTTCCTCTGGACATTAAAAGGTTATTGCAGAAGATAAAATAAAATGTATTCAATGTATTTGTATATCAATTAATTATACATATGTACACATTTTTTAACATACATAAATAGTAAAAAAATTGCATACCCGAAACATTAAAGTAGGACAATCAAAGAGGTAAAATTGTTGGCAAATGGAAAGGACAAACATCAATCTTGTGATCAAGCAATCATGCTCATTTATGTCCCGTCAGAGTTAACCCTGCTAACAATAACAAAATGTTAACAGAGGGTAAGAGGGAACCAGTAACCTGCTCACATGCTTAAAGGGATCTTGAAAGTGAAAGGAGAAAGAAATATAGTTTTCAGTGGATGAGGAGGTGATGACTAAGCCAGCCAAAACCACATCATTCAAAAGTCTTCACCACAGACTTAACCATTTTCTCCTACAGCAGCCTCTCTATACATTTTAAATTAACATAATCATAAATTAAAAGGAACTTATACAGACCCCAAAAGACAAGGTCATGTCACCCCCAGCCCCTTAATCTCTAGGGTAGGGATGAACAAAAAGTTTCACAGGTAGAAAATACAAAACATTTCTGCCTTCCCGTTATTGTCAATTTCTTGTGAGAAATTTTCTGTTACCCACCTGTTCTTTCTATGGCAGAGTGAACTTCTGCCATGCACGGAGGTGAAGTTTAATGGCTAGAGACTGGAAAGCATATAGAACAAGAAAGGCTATAAGTAGTGTTGAGCGAGCATGCTCGGCCGATGCTCGGATCGGCTCGAGCATCGCTCTGCTCGGCACATGGCGGTACTCGTACGAGTACCGCATGTGCTCGCCCGCCATGTTCGGGTCTCCTCCCCGCACGTTTTGCGGCTGCTGCGCAGCCAATAAACGTGCAGGGAGGCTCTGACATCGGTGTAATGCCAGCAGCCATGTTGGCTGCTGGCATTACACTGATTGGCTGGCCAGAACCCGTGGTCGGGTGCTGTATAGCACCTGACCATCGAGTTCGGCTCAGTCTGAGCCAGGGAGAGCTGAGGATAGGAAGGGAAAGGCAGTGTAGGGAGGAAAAAAACAAAAATCGTGAAAAAAAAGAACCAAAAGTCCTTTTTAGGACTACTGTGTGTGGGGGCAGCAGGTTATTTTGTGTGGGGGGAAAAAAACAAAAAAAAAAAAAATAAAAATATTCTGTTTAGTGTGAAAAGTTGCAGATTAGAGCACATTCTGTTTAGTGTGCACAGTTGCAGATTAGAGCACATTCTGTTTAGTGTGCAAAGTTGCAGATTAGAGCACATTCTGTTTAGTGTGCAAAGTTGCAGATTAGAGCACATTCTGTTTAGTGTGCAAAGTTGCAGATTAGAGCACATTCTGTTAAGTCTTCAAACTAAAATATCAAAGTCACATATTCCATTCAGTGTGCGTCGCCGCAGTTTAGCAGCACATTCTGTGTACTGTGCAGAGTTGCAGAATAGGAAGAAATACTGTTAAGTCTTCAAACTAAAATATCAAAGTCACATATTCCATTCAGTGTGCTTCGCCGCAGTTTAGCAGCACATTCTGTGTACTGTGCAGAGTTGCAGAATAGTAAGAAATAGTGTTAAGTTTTCAAACTCAAATATTAAAGTCACATATTCCATTCAGTGTGTTTCACCGCCGTTTAGCAGCCTATTCTGTGTACTCTGCAGAGTTGCAGAATAGTAAGAAATACTGTTAAGTTTTCAAACTCAAATATTAAAGTCACATATTCCATTCAGTGTGTTTCACCGCCGTTTAGCAGCCTATTCTGTGTACTCTGCAGAGTTGCAGAATAGTAAGAAATACTGTTAAGTTTTCAAACTCAAATATTAAAGTCACATATTCCATTCAGTGTGTTTCACCGCCGTTTAGCAGCCTATTCTGTGTACTCTGCAGAGTTGCAGAATAGTAAGAAATAGTGTTAAGTTTTCAAACTCAAATATCAAAGTCACATATTCCATTCAGTGTGTATCACCGCCGTTTAGCAGCCTATTCTGTGTACTCTGCAGAGTTGCAGAATAGTAAGAAATAGTGTTAAGTTTTCAAACTCAAATATCAAAGTCACATATTCCATTCAGTGTGTATCACCGCCGTTTAGCAGCCTATTCTGTGTACTCTGCAGAGTTGCAGAATAGTAAGAAATAGTGTTACGTTTTCAAACTCAAATATCAAAGTCACATATTCCATTCAGTGTGTTTCACCGCCGTTTAGCAGCCTATTCTGTGTACTCTGCACAGTTGCAGAATAGTAAGAAATACTGTTAAGTTTTCAAACTCAAATATTAAAGTCACATATTCCATTCAGTGTGTATCACCGCCGTTTAGCAGCCTATTCTGTGTACTCTGCACAGTTGCAGAATAGTAAGAAATACTGTTAAGTTTTCAAACTCAAATATTAAAGTCACATATTCCATTCAGTGTGTTTCACCGCCGTTTAGCAGCCTATTCTGTGTACTCTGCACAGTTGCAGAATAGTAAGAAATACTGTTAAGTTTTCAAACTCAAATATTAAAGTCACATATTCCATTCAGTGTGTATCACCGCCGTTTAGCAGCCTATTCTGTGTACTCTGCACAGTTGCAGAATAGGAAGAAATACTGTTAAGTTTTCAAACTCAAATATTAAAGTCACATATTCCATTCAGTGTGTGTCACCGCCGTTTAGCAGCCTATTCTGTGTACTCTGCAGAGTTGCAGAATAGTAAGAAATACTGTTAAGTTTTCAAACTCAAATATTAAAGTCACATATTCCATTCAGTGTGTTTCACCGCCGTTTAGCAGCCTATTCTGTGTACTCTGCAGAGTTGCAGAATAGTAAGAAATACTGTTAAGTTTTCAAACTCAAATATTAAAGTCACATATTCCATTCAGTGTGTTTCACCGCCGTTTAGCAGCCTATTCTGTGTACTCTGCAGAGTTGCAGAATAGTAAGAAATACTGTTAAGTTTTCAAACTCAAATATTAAAGTCACATATTCCATTCAGTGTGTATCACCGCCGTTTAGCAGCCTATTCTGTGTACTCTGCACAGTTGCAGAATAGGAAGAAATACTGTTAAGTTTTCAAACTCAAATATTAAAGTCACTTATTCCATTCAGTGTGTGTCACCGCAGTTTAGCAGCCTATTCTGTGTACTCTGCAGAGTTGCAGAATAGGAAGAAATACTGTTAAGTTTTCAAACTCAAATATTAAAGTCACATATTCTGTGTAAGATGAAGAAGGCGGGTAAAAAGGGACGGGGAAGTGGACGTGATCCTGAAAGTTCAGGGCGCGGGTCAGGACGCAGAGAAACTGTGCCTGGTGCCAGAGCACAAGAAAGAAAGACATCCACCATACCTAGCTTCATGTGTAATTTTACAGGGCGTCGCAGGACATCACTCTCGAGGTCCGACCACTGCGAACAGGTGGTCGGTTGGATGACAGCTGATACTGCTTCCAGTCGGTTAAGCACCACCCTGTCTTCCACCAAGTCCACTCTCAGTAGCCAAGAGTCTGGTCAAAATAATCCTCACTCTGATCATCCTTCCTCCCACCATACACGGTCTGGTCAAAGAAGTGATCCCACACTGGGATATAGTGAGGAGCTCGTCTCATCACCAATCCTTCATTTGACCCTCTCTCCAAGCACGCTTGCAGAGGAACATGACATCTTGTGCCCTGATTCACAACCTCTAGAGGCTACCCAATCACAAGAAGATGACAGATGTGAACGGCATTTAAGGTCAAAGGAAGTAGTGGATGATGATGATGATGATGAGACACAGTTGCCATTAAATCAACCACTATTTCCTTCTCAAGACCTTGTTGAGGAGAATGTTATACAGTTGTCAATGACTGAGTATGTGGTGGGATCAAGACTTGAGGAGGATGATCAGAGTGAGGAAGTGGAGGAGGACTTGGTGGACGATGAGGTGACTGACCCCACCTGGGAAGGTGTAGAGCCGAGCGATGTCAGCAGTCCTGAGGGTGAGCCATCTGCAGCACCGCAACAGGCTGGAAGAGGCAGTGGTGTGGCTACAGAAAGAAGGCGGACCGCACCAAACCGGCCCGCAAATGTTCCACGGAGCACCCCCTTGCGTAAATCTACCTTGCCAAAGGGTAGGTGTTCCGCGGTATGGCGTTTTTTTAAGGAAAGTGCGGACGACAAAAGAATTGTAGTTTGCAACCTGTGCCACACCAGAATGAGCCGAGGCATGAACACTAGAAACCTCACCACCACCAGCATGATCCGACACATGGCATCCAAGCACCGTAGTAAGTGGGAGGAACGCCTGGATCGCCCATCTGTGTCTGCAGGCCACACCACTGCCTCCTCTTCCCCTGTTTTCGGTGCCGGCCAATCGCCTGTCGAAGGCGCAGGCCCGCATACCTCCCGCCCTGCACCTGTACCATCTGAAGCACCATCAGCGACCACATCCACTTCCCTGTCCCAGCACAGCGTCCAAATGTCGTTACCCCAGGCATTTGAGCGCAAGAGAAAGTACCCAGCCACCCACCCACAGGCCATAGCACTAACCTCACACCTTTCAAAATTACTGGCCATCGAAATGCTGCCATTTAGGCTTGTGGACACTGAGTCCTTCCGCAGCCTGATGGCAGCAGCTGTCCCTCGGTACGCGGTCCCCAGCCGCCACTACTTTTCCCGGTGTGCCATCCCCGCATTACACCACCATGTGTCCCGTAACATCACCCGTGCCCTGACCAACGCAGTTACTGGGAAGGTCCACTTAACGACTGACACATGGACAAGTGCTTGTGGCCAGGGACGCTACATTTCCCTGACGGCACACTGGGTGAATGTCGTGGAGGCTGGGAGCGACTCGGACCCTGGGATGGCACGGGTGCTACCCACGCCGAGGATTGCGGGCCCTACCTCCATCAGGGTTTCCACCAGCACCTACGTTATTGGCTCCTCCTCCTCCGTTTCCACCTCCGAATTCTCTACACGCAGCGCCACTCCCCCATCAGCCAGTAGCTGGAAGCAGTGTAGCACTGCAGTGGGGAAGCGTCAACAGGCCGTGCTGAAGCTGATCTGCCTTGGGGACAAACAGCACACGGCCTCAGAGCTGTTGCAGGGGATTAGTCACCAGACCGAGCAGTGGCTCTCGCCACTCAACCTGCAACCAGGCATGGTTGTGTGTGATAATGGGCGTAACTTGGTGGCGGCTTTGGAGCTCGGCAAGCTCACACACGTACCATGTCTAGCGCATGTATTTAATTTAGTGGTGCAGCGATTTCTAAAAACCTACCCCAATGTGCATGATCTCTTGACCAAGGTGCGCCGCGTGTGTGCACATTTCCGTAAGTCATCAACAGCTTCAGCCGGCCTGTTGAAGCTGCAGCAGCGCTTACAATTGCCAGCTCACCGGCTGCTGTGTGACGTGAGCACGCGCTGGAACTCCACCTTCCACATGTTGGCCCGGCTTTGTGAGCAGCAGAGGGCAGTAGTGGAGTACCAGCTGTTACACGGTCGTCGCCTCTCCGTTCAACTTCCTGTAATCAGAAGTGAGGAGTGGGAATGGATGTCAGACCTCTGCGAGGTTTTACGCAATTTTGAGGAATCGACACAGATGGTGAGCGGCGATAACGCTATTATCAGTGTAACCATCCCACTTCTGTGTCTACTGAAACGCTCGCTGCTCACAATTAAAACCGACGCTTTGCATGTGGAAGAGGTGGAAATGGGGGAGGAAGAGCTTACACAAGGTGATAGCCAGAGCACCCTCACTTCGTCTTCTCAGCGACAATTGGAGGAGGCGGAGGAGGAGGAGGAGGAGGAGGAGGAAGACACGGTTGCCTCCGCTACAGAGGGTAGCCATGGAACTTTAGTTCCATCTCTTCAGCGTGGGTGGGCAGAAGAGGAGGAAGAGGATGAGGATATTGAGAGTCATCCTCCTGGTGAGGACAGCGAAATCTTGACTGTTGGTACTCTGGCACACATGGCTGACTTTATGTTAGGCTGCCTTTCCCGTGACCCACGCGTTATACGCATTTTAAACAACACGGATTACTGGGTGTTCACCCTTCTGGACCCCCGCTACAAAGAGAATTTCTCATCTCTCATTCCTCCGGTGGAGAGGACAAGCAAAATGGTGCAATACCAGAAGGTTCTTGTTGAAAAATTGCTCCAAAATTTTCCATCTGACAACGCTGGCGGCAGAGTACGTGCTACCTTGGCCAACCGAGAAGGGGAGAAAAGGGGAGCACACAGCAGTTCCGAGAAAGGCAGGGCAACACTCTCCAAGGCGTGGGACACCTTCATGACACCCCGCCAGCACCCTCACCCTGATGCGCAGCCTAGTGTCACAAGGAGGGAAAAGTTTTGGAAGATGGTGAAGGAGTACGTAGCAGACCGTGTCAGCGTCCTCAATGATCCCTCTGTGCCTTACAACTACTGGGTGTCCAAGCTGGACACGTGGTATGAACTGGCACTCTACGCCTTGGAGGTGCTGGCCTGCCCTGCCGCCAGCGTTCTGTCTGAGCGGGTATTTAGTGCTGCTGGTGGCATCATAACAGATAAGCGTATCCGCCTTTCCACCGACAATGCTGATAGGTTGACACTTATAAAAATGAACAAGGCCTGGATTTCCCCTGACTTCTCCACTCCACTGGAGGAAAGCCCCGGGGGAACATAAACTCACTTTATATATGTTATTTACAATGATGGGAATACTCTGTATTCCCATTCACCCCTTCCACCCAAAAAACGGGTATATGGTTGACTCTTAATCTTCTCATCCTCCTCCTCCTCTTCCATATGCCCTGTGCTATAATTTTTATATAGGGCCAGCTCACCAGCGGGCCCTGTGATATAATTTTTATATAGGGCCAGCTCACCAGCGGGCCCTGTTTGACAATTTTTATATAGGTCAGCTCACCAGCGGGCCTTCTCATATAATGTTTTATTGGGTCAGCTCTCTAGCGGGCCCTCTCATATAATGTTTTATAGCGTCAGCTCACTAGCGGGCCTTCGCATATAATGTTTAGGATGGTCAGCTCTGCAGCAGACCCTCACCCATAATGTTTTAGATGGTCAGCTCAGCGCACGTTTCCCTCTTAATCATGGCCTCAGTTCAATAAAATCAAGGAAATTTTTGGGAGAATTTGCCTCTGTGCACGTTTCCCTCTTAATCATGGCCTCAGTTCTGAAAATCAAGGAAATTTTTGGGAGAATTTGCCTCTGTGCACGATTCCCTCTTAATCATGGCCTCAGTTCTGAAAATCAAGTACATTTTTGGGAGAATTTGCCTCTGCGCACGTTTCCCTCTTAATCATGGCCTCAGTTCTGAAAATCAAGGAAATTTTTGGGAGAATTTGCAGATGATATACAAGTAAATATACAGCAAATATTGTTTGGTAACAATTTTTCGCCTAAAGTCGTTTTTATTTTCCTTTTTGTGTGTTTTATGGTCAGTCTGTAAAAATGGCGTACTACGGGCGAAAGATCGTTCCCAGCAGCGATGTTGGAGTCCAAGATGCATCCAGACATCCTCCCTATGCTGTCCCTGAACCATTTCTGTAGTGTTTCCATCTTTTTCTGCCCTTTTCCTATGGACCAGGCACCCTCCCCTCATCAGAGCAGGGGGTGCCTGGTGTAATGCTCGAGTCCTCCCATTGACTTCAATGGGGCTCGGGTGCTCGGCCGAGCACTCGAGCCTCAGGGGGTGCTCGGTCAGAGCACCCGAACACCCGAGCATTGGGGTGCTCGCTCATCACTAGCTATAAGTAAAAATTAGTTTGTACTAGTTGTAGTCTGTGTTACTAGATTTGCCTGCTGCGCTTAATGAAGTATGTATACTGAAGCACTCTATCCAAAATTGAGCAAGAGGAGTTGGAGTTTGAAGTAGCACACACAGTTGTGGGGCTCAGAGCCAATCAGAACCACAAGCAGATTGTGCTGTCCCCCACACTAAACCCACCCTATTTCAAGAGCCCTGGGATTTGATTTTGAAGAGGAGAGCATTGCTTTTTACCCATGTTGCAGCTGCCTCAGTTTGACCCCGAACCTGGTGTTTTGTGTCACAAGGTACAGCACCTCAACCCACTGGCTTAACGAATCATTGGAGACACTCAATGCAAACATGTTTTGGACCCCCATCACAAAAATATTTTTTGCAGAGGCATAACTAGAAGCTTTTTGACCCTGGGGCAGATGGGACCCCCTTGGATGTTGAGCCCCAGTTCAACCCAACCCTCTGCACCCCCTGTAGTTATGCCCCTGTCTACAACTATGTCACACTCATCAACATCATCCCCCACCACCATCACTACCACTACTACCAGCAAGAGATGAGAAAGAATCTGGAGATGTGGTTTTGCTGTGAGTGAGTGTGATACCAGTTGCACAATCTACACCTATGTGACACTGATCACCATCACTACCACCACTACCAGCAAGAGAGAAAGAAGGTGGTGGTGCTGCTGATAAGGGGTAAGGCACACAATTACAAACAATTTTTTCATGGCTTGCCTTGCTGGAAGCCTGCTAGAAAATCTTTTCAATGCTCATGTTGCAATAAGACTGCTAGGCCTAGATTTAAAGGCAGCCGTTAAACCATCCGCTAAGTAAAAAAGGCACGTCGGCCGCAAAGAACACATGTTTTACGGCAGATTCAAAGGTAAGCGTTCAAGAATAGCTATCGGGCGTAGGCACTACAAAAACACGTTAAACAAAAACCAGCGTCGCACCTGATTTTGCATCACCGTGCGTCCCAAACACCCGTTAAAACACAACTTAAGTCAAAATGTTACATTACGGCTGCCGTTGTCTAGCAACCCTGATAGATGCACAAACAAAATTCAAACCTACAGCCAATCCCAAGGCCCCAAAGTATCAAAAATGTCCAAATACACCTATATATACCTCAAAATAACGGTTACACCCTGTCTGTGTTTCGAGTTTCAGCAAGCTAGAGCACAGGACCCAGGAGTGGAGGATAGCATTTAGAGAGAGAGAGAGAGAGAGAGAGAGAAGCATACAGAGGAGTAAGGTAGAAGGATTTTGGAGAGGAAAGAGTTACATTTAAATAGACACATAGCACACTTTTGCACATAGCACATACATCCATACAAACACATACACATACATACACATAGTCTTTTTTTTTTCATCACACCTTACACATTTTAAACTTTATTTTTACAGTGTGAATCCGTGAGTGAAAGTGTGTGACAGAGAGTGAGTGGGATCGAGTGTGTCTGTGAGGGCGTGTGAGAGTGCCTGGGTGTGAGTGGGTGAATGATGGCCAGGAGAGGAGGACAGGAGAGAGGGATGGGGAGACTAGTGGAGGAGGAGGAGGAGGAAGGTCAGGAGGGGATCCCTCAGCAGAGCAGGGGTGGGAGAGGGAGATACGCAGGGCGGAGGGGGACCAGGCCCACAAGAACAGGCACACAAAGAAGAAGAGGGACAGATCCTGCAGTGGGACGAGGGGTAGTGCCTGGGGACCACCACACACAGGCAGGGGCAGAGCAGGCAGGACACTCCGGGTCTGACTCCTCGCATGCCGGAGCTGAGGGGGACAGGGTCAGGGATCCCCGATATACCGAGGAAGAAAACACGGCCCTCGTGGAGGCTGTGCTGGAGAGGGAGAGTGTCCTCTTCCCGGGGGACAGACTCCCTGGCCTGTCTGCGAGGAGGAGAGCTGCCTGGAGTCAAATCTGCAGCAGAGTTAATGCGGTGGCCACCTGCAGACGGGATGTGGACTCAATCAAGAAGAGATGGGGCGACTGCAAAAGGCAGGTGAAGAGGAAGATGGGGGATGCCGCCCTGCACGCCAGAGCCACCGGAGGTGGGCCACCTGTCCCCATCACCTACAGCGCATGGGAGGAGAGGCTGCGGCAGACACTGTCATCCACCCTCATTGAGGGGGTCCCTGGAGGATCAGACACTGGGGAGGAGAGGAGCCTCCACACCACCGGTAAGTGCATCACCCCAAAACCACACACCACCCCAAACCACACACCCATCACAAACAAGCACTCACATCCCAACATCTGCTCTTCATTCAACCACACAATTGCACCAACACAGCACCCTGAGGGTTTAAACAGGGATCAAGACAAGGACAAATGTCAATGTTCAACAAGGCCAAAACCTGTCCAACTCCCTGGTTAACCCTCATGTTGCTGTGCTCATCACACACAATACACACAAACCATGCTCAGTAAAGTGTTGTATGTTAAACATCACAATTGTTGTCACACAGTGTTACCCATGTTCACACAGGGAATCCAGCACATAACCCCATGAGTGCCAGAGGGATCATCAATGCATCGATCAACAATGCTTTGGCAACCCCTCTGGTACTCAAAGGGTTAACCAGACAACAAACACATGTCGATAGGTTAACAATTACATGACACATAGGGGACATTCACTAAGCGGTGAAAAAGAGCTGATGTAGTGAATTTGACACTTGCATACCCTCACTTTACCAATTACAATGTTAGTCTATGGAGAACATCCAATAACAGGATTCAAGCTGCACAGGCCCCATTGTGTGGACTCCATAGAAAACATTGCAGATGGTGAAATGAGGTCAGCGGAGAAGTCAGCATCATAATCAGTTCATCAGGTCCACTTAACCGCTTACTGAATCACCAACAGGATGGATCAGGTCACAAATCACAGTGCCACTGAGAATAAATGCTTGTATGTGCAACACACAGGCCAAAAACAATCACACATAAGTAAAGGTGAAAAAGTTGGCCTTGGTGTTGTGTATGCAATCATTTACTCTAACTTCAATTTACATAGCTCACATTTGATTCACATATAGATCCTCAGGAGTGCTGATGCCATGGATGGATGGTACACCAGACACTATTTGCAGGATAAATATGGGAACCAAATATGAACCATTGAGGTTTGGTCAATAACAGGCCAGGGATTATGGATATCTATGATCGGGTCTGGCTGCCTCACACAGAAGGATGGATGGGCTGATCCAGGAAAAAAAAGGCCTCAATCAATGATATCCTTCAAGACTGGCTTGATTGTTGCCCCTCAGGATTCAACTTGAACAGACCTCATGGACAGAATCCTGTAATGTACATCAATCCCTGATTGCCACGGTGGTATCCCATGCATCACAATGCTATGCATAGGATACCATCATGACAACCAGAGAGGGACATGTCTAATCTGACAAAATCCAGCACTGTACGGGATGAACTGATAACATAGGGATGAATACTACTTGAATCACACTGCAGATCTCTTCAAAAAAGATATGTACAGAAAGAAAAACAACCAGATTTGTATGTGGATATGTCCCTTTCAAATGGGTACAAATAGGTCCCAACAAGATGTAAACCCAGAGTTCGGTTCAGTACGTGTGATTGTCCAACTGCCCATATATGTGCACCCTCAACAAAATAACTCATATTGATATCATCATCACAGTACATATACCCAGTATATTACACCTACTTGGATGGGTATCACTTGTATCTATGAAAGTTCATTTGTGATGGCTGTACATATATAGGCAGTTAGACAATCACATGTTCTGAACAGATCTCTGGGTTCATATCTATCAAGGATATGTTTGTACCCGTATGAAAGGTACATATACACACATATCAGACCATATTACTCACTGTGTACCTTGGCATGGCAATGGTTAATTTCACTTGATGTAACCTTGCAGGCATCATAAAGAGATGTTTAGAAAGATGTTACTGTATGTGACAGCTGGAGATGTCAGTCATATGACCACACGGAGGCTCTTCAGCAGACCCAAAATTGAAACAATTGGAGATGGATCCATCATTGACATGGTCCACAGAGCGTGCTTACAAACCAGGAACACTTAGTAGACAATGGCAAAGATGTAGTTATCTCCAAATGGGTCAATGTGGAGTCTGCTGAAGAGCCTCCGTGTGGTCAAATGACTGACATCTCCAGCTGTCACATACAGCAACATCTTTCTAAACATCTCTCTATGATGCCTGCAATGTTACATCAAGGTGAAATTAACCATTGCTATCCCGTTAAAGAGATAGTAATACCTAAAATGTGAAAGGAAAAATACATGTCATAGGATTGATCCACCGGGTAATGTAAGGGTATCCCCACTACTGAAAGGTGTTTCATCACAAGAGTATAACAGCTCAAAGTTGAATATTCCAGGGACAATATCACTGTGGCCTGAAAATGTACTATGCCAATGTTGCCAGACCATCCTCTGGCTAGCTTTGGTCCAGGGAACAGATATCCACAAAGGATGATGTGGCAACAGCGCAAATGTACAATTTCAGGCCACTGGGATGTGGCACCAAAGGAATTCAACTCTGAGCTGCAATACATGTAGAATACAACACCCATCACCAGTAGGAGTACCGTTGTTTCACACAGGGGGATACACCATACAACATATATGTTCCTTTACACATTTCAAGTATTAATATCAATTTGACACCATCATGGCTAAGTTTACTGATCACACAATCTCAATCCTCCACACAGGTTATGTGTCTCCAGCACATCAGGAGCCCATGGAGGAGGCCACCTCACCACCCAGTGAGGAGGGGACCAGCCAGTGGGCACCGTACCCAACGACATCCACACCTCTTGGCCAGCTGGATGCACCAACTCTGCCTGCACCAACTCTGCCTGCACCGACTTATTACAGTGACTGGATGCCCCCCACCACCTCCAGGAGCTATTATCCCCCAGCAGCAGCAGCAGCAGCACCACCACCACCAGGGAGGCAATGGCTGCCCGGTGATGTGGCCACCACCCAATACGGGCCATACCCACAGATTGACCTACCCTCCTGGATGGCTCCCCAGCATGGCCCCAGGTATGATCCTAGGTGGGGGCCAAGCACATACCAGTGGCCAAGGTTTGACCCTTGGCCACTCGACTACCAACACCTGGGCCTGCTTGGGGAGCCCCAACAGCCTATGCGAAGGGACGTGTTTACCCCACCACCTCCACCAGCACAGACATCGGTGGGCAGCAGTGGGTCAATTGATGTGGTGGGCACATACCCATCTGCAGCACAACCAGCACCAGCAGAGGAGGACACAGCAGCAGCAGAGGAGGACACAGCACCAGCAGAGGAGGACACAGCACCAGCAGAGGAGGATACAGCAGCAGCAGAGGAGGATACAGCACCAGCAGAGGAGGATACAGCACCAGCAGAGGAGGACACAGCAGCAGCTGATTCACCAGGCACAAGCATCACCAGCAGTGAACGGCCCATGGGGATGGAAGCTGAGTGTATGGCTCTGCAAAGGAGACTACTCAGGTCAAGCCTCCGCACCAATGACAACATCACCAGGAGCCGTAGGGAATCCCGTATAAACACTAACAGGATAGAGGCAAGGATCCATGCCCTGGAGTCGGAGGTCATGAGGATCAACACTCAACTCCATCAGCTACACACGGGGGTGATGGACCTGCTTGCACAGCTACTGGTGGAGTTGAGAGAGCTGAACCGCAGGGAGGACTTACGTTTGGAGAGGGAAAACCTGCGCTCCACAGAGGGATCCACTGCCCCCACCACCCCCTCTAATGTGACCCCCGAAGCCACACCTAGGGGGCAAAGGGTGACCAGGAGATCATCCAGGTTATCCACTTCTGCCACACAGTCTAAGCCCCCCCCCCCAAGAAAAAAAAATAAAATGCCCAACATGTTAAATTTCCCCTGAATAAAGGAACATTGTGCTTTTGAATCCTGTCTGATCTGCTTTGAATTTGGTCATAGATTTGGGTGGCAGAGTTGTCTCCAATGCATTGCCAAACAATTCAGTGAATACAACTCCTGCCTAGGTAAGATGTTTGTGGGATGTTACAACATGGGTTCACATACACATCGTTGTACAAAATCAACTGTAAAAACATCCCTGTTGCCATATTACACAACTGTGTTATATGGCAATGTTGTGTGTTGATTTTGCATAACAAAACATTCCCCTTAGCCCAACATTTGGTACAACATTGAACATTCATCTACATCATATGTAGTGTTTAACCCTTTGATATCCAGAGTGGTAGGCAACGCATTGCAAAGAAATGCGTTGGGTACCACTCTGGCACTCAGAGGGTTAAGGGGATAACCAAACAAACGGCTTAGCGGTGAGATAACAAGCAGGACAGATAAATGGGACATGTATCCATATTGTCTTGGATTCACACACTCATTGTGCAACAGACTGACTGGGGAAGCCAATGTTTTCAACCTAGGATTTCAATGTGTAGCACACACATTGATATCCTGGGGTGAGCATTGGGGCCTCCAGTAAGTTGACTTGTTGTTTTTTCTAAGGGTGTAACAGACTTCCCCAGTGAAAACACTTGTCCACTTGGTCATGTACTGTGATATGTCCCAGTGGAGCAATATCACTGAACATTGATTATACTGAGCAACACATTAACTGTGGACAGGAATTCACTGTGGAAGTATGTCCCCTTTATCACCTCTTTATCACTCCCACAACACATTAGTGTATCACTGCCACCATCTGTTAGCGTGAATACATCACTGAGTCCACTCACTTGCAAACAAGTGCTGGAGTCCTGTGATATGGGTGATGCCTTTCCATGTATGGGGATACTCTACCCTGGGTGTGGTAACGCATTGACAACTGTGTTCTCAAATATATCCTCCTACAGACACAGATAGAATGGTGATGGTTCATCTTTATTGTGTCTCAAAGTACATTAGGATGTACATGTGTTTTCTGTGTATTGCCTATATGCATTGAACACCTGTATGAGAACACTAAATGTACTTTGAAACAAAAAAATAGTACTTTAGTTACACTGCTGCCCAGCTCATGTGTTGTCCACAAGGTTTAACAACTCTGTAGCTGAGCATCCTAACTGTACAGGTTATAAAACTCAGGAATTAGTGTTTTCTGTGTCTATATGAAAATGATCCAGTAGAGGTTTGTGTGAACCTCAGGTCAAACTTTGCATCACCAACAACATCAACATAAACAGCAAGGGGTGATCTCCATGAAGGTGATGTCAAGACATCAATCCAGTCACATAGAAGAACTTCAGTTCAAGGATGGATCATGTTACGGATGCCTGTGGAAGAAGAGGACAGGATTTGGAGTAGTTGACTTGAACTGATCATCAAGCAACAACAATTTAGTCTTTTTGATCCCCTCAATTTTCACAGTTACAGGTGAGTACACAAACCATTGCTTGACAATGTGTTGTGTACTCATCTGTAACCAATTATGTGGAGAACTAAGGACATGTGCCCCAGCCCTATGGATATGTGCCCCTGACATGGATACACACATCAACAAGTGTTCTGAGAGCTCCATGGAAGTAATGAATTTGGGCTGCCACTGTTAATGTGACAGTGGCAGCCCAATGTCATTTGTTCCATGGAACTGTTAGGACACATTTGTTGATGTGTGTATTCATGTCGGGGGCACATATGTCTGCACACTCACAGGTCAGCATGGTGTCCCTGGTAATCTGATCTACGTCTCATGACCTCTACATTGTGTGCCCATACCACTGTACATCCACCCCTGTGCTGCTCTTCTCAGCTGTAGCACAGTACAGGTTCCATATTGAGTCCAATGGCCCTTTAACCCCTGATGTGACGGAGTATTATCCAATGCATAGCATTGGATAACACTCTTTCGCTACAAGGCTAGCATGGTTGCTCTGGCTATGCTCATGGCAAATCAAGTTAGCTGCTGTCAATCAAGCCCTGTAAGGCGATGAACATGGGTTATGTGTTGTACCTTGTTTCTCCTGAGGGTGTGCGTGATATCCTTGGGGTCTGTATGTCAGCGTGGAGAGTGGAATGGAGGATGGTTTTTGAGTCCACACACACAATTTGCCATGTCCGCTGCAAGTGCAGTGCTGTGTCACTGTTCCTGTGGGGTGAGACAGAACAAAATGTGCAGTGTGGTTAGTGTCACAGGACTGATGGGGGACTTGCATGGATTGTTTGCATGCCTGTGTTATACTCACATGTAAAGTGTTCCGTGATGAGCCTGTCTCTGATCTGTGTCCCTCTCAGGGTCTCCTCAACGTGTCCGATGTCCATGGGCACTTCCTGTATGGGGGGGGCCTGGATGTGCTCCAGCAGCCTGGTGTCCACTGCGATGTTGTGCAGTATTGCGCACGCCACAATGATGTCGCACACCTTTCCAGGTGCATACTGCAGTGCTCCCCCCGAGTGGTCCAGACATCGGAATCTTGACTTGAGGAGGCCAAAGGTCCGCTCAATGGCATTCCTCGTTCTGCCATGAGCCTGGTTGTAGCTTTCCTGGGCATGTGTTCGAGGATTGGCCAGTGGGGTCAGTAGCCAGGACTTGCATCCATAGCCAGCATCACCTGTGTAATGTGAGTGACATGGTGAGACAGGGAGCACATGTTGTGTGAATGATGTTTTGTGTGGTAGACGTAGTAGCTGTGGGTCAGGAGCATGCTAAGCAGCATTGTGTGTACGCCTGTGTATGTGATGTGATTTTGTATTGTGAACTCACCCAAAAGCCATCCCCCTGTAAAAGTTCCATTCTCGAAATCTCTGTGGACTGAGGAGTTTTGGAGAATGTATGAATCATGTGAGCTGCCAGGATACTTTGCACAGACATTCATTATCCTCATATGGCTGTCACACACCATCTGCACGTTGATGGAGTGAAAGTTCTTCCTGTTGATGAATATCTGTGCGTCACGTGCTGGGGCCTTAATTCGGACATGGGTGCAATCTATAGCACCCATGACCCTGGGCATGCCTCCCCTGGCGTAAAAGGCCTGCTTGACTTGTATCCAGTCCATGTCGGTGGTGGGGAAATGTATATAGGTACTGGCCTTGCTTTTGAGGGCTGGCAGGACCTGGGCCAGCACCCTGGAAAATGTGGCCTGTGACATGCCAGATGCGTAACCCTCTGTGGACTGGAAGGCCCCGCTTGCCATGAAGTGCATGGCACAGAGTAGTTTCTGCAGGCCAGTTAGGGCATGGTTGTAGATGTAGATGGGATCCACCTGCTCCTTGATGACCTCATACAAGGCAATGATGCTGTCAGGCCTCAACCTGTAGCGATCAATTACCTCATCATCGGTCATTCCAAAGAGGGTGACCCTTGGGCGGTATACCCTGGGCCTTGGTGGTCGTCTATACATCCTGTGCCCTCCAGGTGGGGATGGGCTCCTGTGTGGCTGCTGAGCCAGAGCCTCCTCACTTGCAACAGGTGGTGGCTGTTGATCAGGCATGCTTGGAGGTTGCTGATGTTCCCTAGCTCTCTCCCTTGCACGCCTTCTCTTCAGTCTTCGCAACAATATGTAACCCAACATACTGTTTGCTCTATCTATCTGTCTCTATCTATCTGTCTCTCTCTCTCTCTCTCTCTCTCTCTCTCTCTATCTCTCTCTCTCTCTCTCTCTCTCCCTCCCAGAGTGGAAAACAAGCCACAAGTGAGTGTGTTGAGTTGTCCCTTTAAGTACTTGCTAGGGCGTTGTGTGGGTGTGGTGATGAGGTGAGTGCTGACCAATGGTGAGTTGTTTTTGTCCAGGTAAGTGTTTGCAGGTGTGTGTGTGTTATAAGATGTGGTGTGTTGTGCTTGTTCTGTGTGTGCCATTTGCGGACATGCAGTTGTGGGGTGCAGGTGGCGTGTTGATGTTGCCCAGGTGAGCTTGTATTTGCAGGTGTCCGCTTTGTGTGATGACCCCCATTGTTCCGTGCCATGTTGTGTTGTTGTTTTTTAGTGTGTCGTTGTCCCTGTGGTGTTGGTTGTTGTTGTGTGTATAGTGATTTGTGTTGTGTGTGCATGTTTTTGTGTTGTTTTGGCATTGCACGGGTTAATTTTCACATTTACATGGTTGTGCGGTAAGCCTTTTGTGTCTTTTCCTATGTAACGGGTGTTTTGTTTTGGCCGTTAAGTGTCTAACGTGTGTGAAAAGTGGGTCTTAACTTTTAGCCGTTAGGTGTGTCTTTTTTTCAGCCGTTATCAGTACCGCAAGCCTTTGAATAGCTCTGGGGTATGTTTTTCCATGCGTCTGAATGCACGTAAGTGTATCGGCCGTAAGGATTGTACAACTGCCGTTAGCTGGTCTTTAGACGGATCTTTGAATTGCAACATGTCACTTAACGCACCCGTTAGTGATTTTTTTTGTTAACGGCTGCCTTTAAATCTACCCCCTAATGTTTATTTTGAGGCTTGCCTTTCCATAGTATACTATGTTAACAAGTTCTCTAAAGGTTTTTCCTTTAATTATAATTATAAGACTAATCAATGTGTATCTCTCTGTTATAATTTTTAAATGGTTCATATAGACATTAAAGTAGCTTAAAAAGCTTAAAATGACTGCTGTCTAACACTTCTGTAAAAACCTTTCAAAAAGTAAATTTTTTTATAGTGGGGCGTAAACTTGGTTTAAAAAATATTTTTTATAAAGGCTTTCTTACTAAGGTACTGCTGTATACCGTCAGTACACCTGTCCTCCCTCCACCACCATTGTGCTCACAGGCACAACTAGAAGACTCCGGGCCCTGGAGTAAGAAGTGCCACGGGCCCCAACACCACATTGGCCCCCCTCGACCACATTGATCCCCTCCACAATGCCCCTCAATCTTCACAATGCCCCCATCTCTTACCACCATGGAGCTCCTGCACGGTCCTCTTAGTAATGCAGAGCGCTGGAAGATGATGTCATCTCCTAGCGCTCTGCATTACTAGATCGCCGGAGGGAAATTGAAGGCGCCAGGAGGAGTGGTCGCAGGGGGCGGCCGGGCCCATGGAGTGACTGGCCCGGTTGCAGGGGTGACCCCTATAGGTGCGCCACTGATTCTGCTGTATTATGCCTGTACATTTTTGGAAAAGCGTATGTGTTGACTGTGTATGTCATGAGTGTGACAAGTATGTTATCTGAATCAAAATACATAACACTATAACTCTTGATAGTGCAAATTTTAAAATGGAAATTAACAAGACAAATAGGTAAAATTAAAATAATAAACCAAAGTGGAAGGATCTCCCAGTTTTATATGTTTTTGAAGACTGATTGTGTGTGCAAATACACTGAATAGTACTCTGTATGATGTATGTATATTCTGAATCAAAATACACAGTTTCTCTTGATAGTGTCATTTTAAGTTTATTTTCATAAACATAAATGGTGGTTACATAAAACTATGGCCAATATCAATCAAAAACAAAAAAGATAGTTTAAAAAAAGGGAGGCTGATTTTAACATGGTAAATATGGATGGTAGTCTTGAATATATGATCATAATAATAATGATGATGAACAGGAATGACTGCTACACAGATTATATGCAGTATCATGTATGATTCCAGTATAACCTCATCTTTATTATTTGTCAGTCATTCATCAGTGTTCATAGCACTTGTCTCAAGTTTGTAAATAGTGGCAACTGGGCAAATCCCTTCTTCTCCTCCTCCTCTGTGCTCATGTTATTATATGTGTTATATAGTTGGTCCCAATGCTAAATCCTCCTCCGCTATGGCAACAATATAATTTATTGCACACACTGCAGCAACCATGGCAACAGGCAGTTTTTGCAGTATGACTTTAGTACCTGTTATGGTTGGCAAGCAAAACCAGGAGTCAGACGGTATAGTTAATGCAACCTTTATTATGAGAATAATGGCAGTAATCAATATATATATATACACACAGTGGGTGACAGAAACAGCAAGTACCGTATCAGGAAAAGCAGTCTCCCAATCATTGGATCACACTGTCCGAGACTAGGCCTCAGCCCGCTGGAGTCTCATGGTAAGGTAACGCCCAAGAGATACTGACTCAGCCTGCAATTAGTCGCTAGGAGTCTGCTAGAGCCCCAGGTCAGTACTAGGAAGGATGAACCAGCAAACTGAGCGAACAGACAGAGCCTACTAGTAAGCACCAGATAGGATAGTCAGACGAGCCAAAGTCATACACGGAGCGGGTAGTCAGCCAGAGCCACAGGTTTGCACCAGATAGGATATCCACTGAAGCAATGGAATGCTGGATGCACAGTGGATAGAGCCCCTGGTCAACACCAGAGTGGGTAGTCTGACAAGCCTTGATCATACACGGAGCGGGTAGTCAGCCAGAGCCACAGGTTTGCACCAGGTAGGATATCCACTGGAGCGTATGTATGCTGGATGCGCAGTGGATAGAGCCCCAGGTCAGCACCAGTGTGGGTAGTCAGACAACCCTAGGTCATTCACGGAGCGAGTAGTTAGACAGAGCCACAGGTTTGCACCAGATAAGATATCCACTGGAGCCTATGTATGCTGGATACGTAGCGGATAGAGCCCCAAGTCAACACCAGAGTGGGTAGTCAGACAAGACTAGGTCATATACAGAGCTGTTAGTCAGCCAGAGCCACAGGTTTGCACCAGAAAGGATATCTGAGCCAAATCGGAACGCACAAAGAGAATAGTCAGACAGAACCACAGGTCAACACCAGAATGGATGGACAGACAAGCCGGATCATACACAGGAATCAGGAACACTAGAAAAAGAACTGTTCAGAACAACAACGTAATGGTGACTGAGTCAGGACCCAGTCTGCCCTTTAAAACCCTCCACAGGAAGTAGGTAGGAGGAACAGCTTAGAGGGGGGAAGTAGGTAGGAGGAGACTACAGGAAACAAACACACATAAAACAGAGGCCTGCGGCATGCTTGAAGCCTCACGTCTGCAGATGAAGCCTCTGGCATTGATGAGTCCAACCACTCGTGGAAATGACACCGGAGCATCATAGTGAGCATCGCCAGAAGCGGCAGCTCTACAAGGTACTGTGAAAGTACCACCAACATATACATTCACTCCTCATACTCATTTTCCCTTAACCCTCCCCCTTAAATACGTGGAAGACATAATGATAATAGAGTTTATTTTTAGAATAAAGTACATGACAGAGTTGTTAATGTGCTGAGTGATATTTTGTCCATCTGAAAATAATGCATGATTCATGTCTCTCTTTCTCTCTCTGTCACTGTCAGTCTCAGTCGCAGCTCAGGTGAAATATCTCCTGCCTATCTAATCACCTAGTTAAAAGCATTTTTTGCTTTGCTTTGTCTTATTTTGTTTTTTTTTTTTGTTTGTTTGTTTGTTTTAAACTGTCCTTAACTGTCGCTGTCTATAAAGATGTCACATAGACACTCCTTGCAGCCACAAGCAATTCTAGCTACCCTACTTTCTTGTCGGCCTCTATACTTAGCTAGCATCAAAATGTCAGCAGCAGCCTTCTCTTTATCTCCTAACTTGACTGCATTGTTATTTTTTACATTAAGTACTGGATTGGGATAAACATGTTAGCTTCAGAATCAGCAGCATGCAATAAAGGATAAAGCACTCCACACAGCATCTAGTGCAGGTATACAGCACCACCACTCCTCAATATATGTTTGTCCCTCTTATTCTTGCAGAAGGAAAAGTGAGTGTGTGTGTGTGTAAGCACACAACGTATGCCAAATTGCTCCTGTCTGTCAGTCTTGAATTTATGATATATTTATGTATGTCTGTCTCACTCAGCCTCAGTAGAGTCCCAGACTTAGATATCTGAGGTAAGAACTCTGATCACCTACCTGTCTGTCACTTATCAGTCAAAAGGTTTTGTGTTTTTGGGGTTTTATTCTTTTTTACTATACCTTCTCCCATCACACCCAGAGAACAACTGATAGTGGCTACCACCAATACTCATATCAATCAACTCCAGTTCCCTCTCTTTTGCCCTGTCTGCGTACACTAGCTAGTATCAACAATTCAGCTGTTTCTCTCTCTCTTTCCCAGGCACAGACTTACAATGTAAGAGAAATTGACACCCCCTTTTATAGTTAGAACTATGGAAATACATGGAGGAAATTCCATGTGCAAGTGTTGGGGGGTATACATTATTATAACTGATTTCAATGCAGTGAAAAAGAGGAAAAAGCATGGATCACTTCTGATGAAAAAATGTTTTGCCCATCCCTTCTCCAGGGACATCATTACTTGCCTTCCTAGTGTTGTCCTCACAGCAGTCATAATGCATTATTAATGAATAATAACATTAATACTTAATAAATCTTTTACAGTGATTAGCTTTGATTCATCCGACACTAACACATGCAGTTTAACCATGTGATGTCAATGAAGCCAGCAGGAGCATAAGTAGGAGTTACTGAGTCCCGAGGCAAAATCAGAGGCTCCAAATAAGCTACTGAGGTGGATGTACTGTGATAAATTGGAGCAATTCTGGAGCAAAGCAATTGCACCATAGGGACAAATAACCCTTACCCATTTAAATGTCTTGTGTATTGCTTTGTTCCTGGATTCAAAGGTACCAGGTCATCCACCTGCCATGGACTGTTCCTAAGGGAGAAACAGCTGTGACGGTCCTGACAAATCACTGGACATTAAGGGGTTAACATAAAGACATTGGGTGTTGTGCACTAAGGTGTGATAAATAGGGGAGAAAGCAGAGATGAATTCTCAATGATATTACTTCTCCAGTTCCTGTGTTATTCTATGGAGCCTATGCACCAAGATGTCCAACGTTGGAGAAATCTTAGAGTATTGGCTCCATAGAATAATATGGAACCTGGAGAAGTGATATCACTGAAGAAGTCATCTCTGCTTGATCACCCTTTTTGTCACACCTTAGTGCATCTCCCCATCATATCTCTGCAAAGTGTAGCCCAGATAGCAGGGCTACTTTCAGCTTTGATTCAACCTTCTTCCCAGGTCCTTTACATTACCAAACCCTTCACTGACTCAAATCTCTCCATCTGCGCATAGGTGTGGGTTATTCAGACATACAGTAGTTACACTGTCTGCAGAAGCAAAGGAAGAATTGAGGCTTGATGCAAATGTTGGAGTTAAAACCAACGTGAAGGAAAAAATATGCAGTTGCGAGTTAACCAAGACTAGCTAATGACAGATTCAAATCTCCTTACCCAGAAAGGTTAACGTGCGGCGGCCTTCAAAACACACGAAAACTACAAAACTCAAGTAGCCAAAAATCTGACCTCATCTCTGTCGCAAAACACACGATAAATAGCGCGAGAAAGTCCCAATAAAAGAAACAAGCGAAACTTCCAATGTTACCTAGTGCCTCAGCCAATCACAGCACCCCAAAGTATCAAGTTCATTCAAATAAACTATATATAGACCCAAAATAACCGACGCACCTTTGTCTGTGTATAGCATTCTTTCGAGCTAGAGCACAGGACCCAGACGTGGACGCTAGTGAAAAGAGACAGGTAGTTGAGGCACATTCATAAAGTTAGGAGTTGGAGAGAGCTGTTACACCTTAATACACATAATATACTTTTGAGTGAGTGAGTGAGTGAGTGCCTGGGTGTGAGTGGGTGAGTGGAATGGAGAGGAGAGGAGGACAGGAGAGAGGGGTGGGGAGAGTAGGAGGAGAGGAAGAAGAGGAGCAGGTGGCCATCCCCGGTCAGGGTAGGGGAGGGAGAGCTATTTCATGGATCTCGATCTACATACTGATGAAGTGTGTGTGTGTGTGCTCAGGGTCTGCGTCATACACATACATATGTCTGCTTGTCATCCCCTTGATGGACACCTCATATGGTCATGACGTCTGGACAACACATTGGCAACCAATGGAGTGGAATATTCATTGTGCTATACATACACACACACACAAAAAGTCAGCTTGACAGGCCTTGCAACCTGACTCACGGATCGTTACTGCCATACCTTAGCCAACACCACACACAACAACCATCCCCATTCAGCTACATTAGGCATTGCTCACATGCTAGGCAAGTCAAGTCTATTATCCCCTGAATCATTTGAGTGCCAGAGGGGTACACAACTGATTGCCTTGCAATGTTTTGTGTGCCCCTATAGCACTCAAGGGGTTAACACATGGTATTCCTGAGTGGCATCCATTGCATGTCATTGCACCGGGTATCCCTCTGTGACTCAAAGGGTTCTACAGGTGTCATGGCTATGTTCAACTTGGTAGATGTAGTTTTCCATCAGTAAAACTCAGTATGTGATGTACATGAACAATATGGTTAACCTTTGATCCCAGGTTGAAGGATGATGTCCTTGACATGCTAGGACTATGTTATTGGGTCATCCTGTGAAGTGGAACAGATAATTATTGTTGGTTTGCATGTGTTTGCATGCATTCCACAAGCACAACCATGCTCACACATACATAGTACTCACAGGTGAAGTAGTCCCTGATGAGCCTGATTCGCATCTGCTTCCCACTCAATATATCCTCCCCTCCATCAATGGGAACAGGGACCTCCATAGGCTGGTGTGGCTCAACATCATCCATGAGACGTGTGTCCACAGCAATGTTGTGTAACAGGGAACATGCCTGGATTATATCACATGCTTTAGCAGGTGAATATTGCAGAGCTCCACCAGAGTGATCCAGGCAACAGAACCTGGATTTGAGCTACCCAAAGATGTGCTCAATGACATTCCTGGTCCAGACATGTGCCTTATTGTAGCACTCCTCAGCAGGTGTGTGGGGATTCGCAATTGGCATGAGTAGCCAAGACTTGCACCCATAGCCAGAATCACCTGTAGATGAGTAGTAACATGGTGTTATGAGAATCACATGTTACATGGAAGATGTATTCATGGGGGGATATTCACAAAGCAGTGATGAAGAGGTGATGTGATGGAGACTTCTCCGGTCCATCACTTCTCCAATTCCCATGTTATTCTATGGAGCCTATGCACAGAGATGTCCACAGTTCAAGGGATCTGGGCACATAAGCTCCGTGGCATTACATAGGAAGTGGAGACGTGAGGACGTGGTGGAGTCATCTGTACTTCATCACCTCTTCATCACCGCTTAGTGGATCCCCCCCCCCCTTTGTGTGTCATGCACATACTGAGGTGTGTATGTACATGTGTCGTGTGCGTGCACCTGTGGATGTGGTGGTGTGTTTTCTCAGTTGACTCACCCAACATCCATGCTCCTGAATGTGTCCCATTCTCGAAATCCCTGTGTACAGAGGAGTTGGTGAGGATATGTGAGTCGTGGCAACTCCCAGGAAATTTGGCACACATGTTAGTGATCTTCATCCCAGCATCACACACAATCTGGACATTTATCGAGTGGTAACTCTTCCTGTTAATGTATAGATGTGGCTCTTGTGCAGGGGCTCTTAATCACACGTGTGTGCAGTCAATGGCACCCATGACCCTGGGCATTCTACCCCTAGTGTAGAAGGCCTGTGTAACCCATGCCCACTACATGTCTGTTGTGGGGAAGTGGACATAGTCACTTGCCTTCCTCTTGAGTGCTGTCAACACCTGTGTCAGTGCCCTGGAGCAGGTGGACTGGGACATGCCAGACACGCATCCTTCTGTGGATTGCAATGATCCACTTGCCATGAAATGGATGGCACACATTAGTCTCTTCAATCCTGTTAGGTCATGGTTTGCGATGTAAACAGGGTCTATGTCATCCTTTATCACCTCATATAGGTTTATAATGCTCTCTGATGTCAGTCTGTAGCGGTCTCTGACTTCTTCATCTGTCATTCCCAGCAGTGTGACCCTGGTGAGGTATATCTTAGGCCTTGCCAGTTGTCTACCATCCCTCTGCTGCTCCACAGGTCCTTGTGGCAGCTGGGGGTTGTCCTGTTGAGGCAGCTGGGGTGCTGCTGACAGGTGCTGTCCTCCAGATGGGGATGGCTCTTCAGCTGGAGCATCAACAGTTGCAGAAGGTGACGGCTGTTGGACAGGGATGCTTGGAGGAAGATGGTGAGCCCTAGCCCTCTCATGCCTTTGCCTCCTCTGTCATCTCAGGTACAAGTATGTGTACATACTGCTGTTGGTCTGTCTCTCTGTCAGTCTCTCTCTCTCTCTCACACTACATCTGAGGAGGGTAGGCTGTCACTTTTAATCAGCAGTAAGGTGTTGTCCATGAGCAGTCATGTGGTCATAATGGACTAATGTAAGGTGTGTATTATGCAGCTAATTGTTTTCTGGTGTGTCTGTGGTTACTGGTGTGATTATTTGTAATTGGTATGTACCTGTCAGGTGTGTGTTTTGTATCCATGGACTGCTGAGGTTACATAGGTGAGCTTGATTTGTTCTTGGAATGACAGGTGTGCATGTTGTGTTGTGTGTTAACCCCTGTTGCTCAAAGGTGTGTTGGAATGACTTATGTTGTGCTGCTTTGTGTTCCCCTTGTCCCTGTGGGGTTGTTGGGTTCTTGTTGCATGTTTGTGACTTGTTTGTATGGCTTAGGCCAGTGTTTCACAACCATTGTGCTGTGGCTCTTTAGTGTGCTATGAGCGCAAGCTCAGGGTGCCTGACTATTCCCATACAGATTACAACGGCTTTGAAGATATGTATTCTATGATGTATGTTTTTAGTGGTTATTCTACACAATTTTATCTCCTTCTTGTCATTCCCACTGTGAGACCTACTGATAACTATGTATCCATTCATTGTTCCTTTCACTGACCCCTTTCTAACTTCAAGGGGTGCTCTGGAACATCCAGATTGCATGTTAGGGGTACCTTGGATGGAAGGATTGTGAACCACTGGTCTATGCCTTGTTGTATTTGCTAGGCATTGCAGGGGTTAATATTTGACCTCTGTATGCTTGGGTTCTGTACTTGAATGACCTGCTTCTCTGTTTTGATTTCCTTGATGGTGGTTTTTACTCTGAGTTTTGTGGTGTACGGCTCAAAAAATGGGTGTTTGATTTCTGGCGGAAAATGTTGCAATTTAACTCACGTTATCCCTAACTCCAACATTTGAATGGCTCAGGGTTTAGCTTTTACATTGTCCTCAATGGGCGATATTTTGATCTTTTGGCGACGAGCGTCGTGTTTTCAAAACTGCATCTCATACTTGACTTAAAAAAACATTTTTTTCTGCTAACTCCAACATTTGGATCGAGCCCTGAATTGGCTGACTCACAAGGAGGCATGGAACAGCAAATAAAAATTTGGCATGTCTCAAGATATTGTAATCAAGTCAGATGCCAGTCTCTTGGGCTGGAGAGCAAATTGTGGCTCCCTAGCCACCAGTGGCAAATGGTCTCAAGAACAAAAACTTATGCACATTATTTTTTTATGGAATTATTAGCCGGCTCTTTTGCTATCAAAAGTCAAACAAAAAAATGCAGCGAATTGCTCTTTCTACTCAAGATGGGTAATGTATCTGTGGATAGGAGGACGGAATGATGCCTTTCTTCCATTTGTCATGATTCCCAGGGTCATAATTCAAATCAGGAAACAACTAGCTACCACACACATTCTGGCCAGCTCGATCATGGTTCACTACTCTTCTAGAATTACCAATAGATAATCCGTTTTATAATCCACAATTTCCACATTTGTTGACAGATTAATTGCCAAAGGAATTTTGGAATCAAATTTGTCCCTCATAGATGAAGCTTGGGCTGCAGGTACCCAGGCATGTTTTCTATCCTCATGTTTTCATGAGGGAAAAGCATACAGAACTATTAAAGTGGAATTACCACCCAACAAAATCTTTAGCTTAACTAAGTCCCCATCTAGCGACTAGCTGCTTAGTAGCACTAGTCGCCAGAATTATTACCTTATTTAATAGATTACTGCTCTCTTCTATGGCTGACAGTAGCACGGAGCGCGGACATCTTGCCATTGTGACGTCCGCACACCTGCGCTGTCAGTCCTTTTTGGAGCCGGCCGGCTCCTAGCAATGCCTCCTAGACCCGGCTGGGATTGACAATACAGGCGCGCGGACGTCACAATGGCAAGATGTCCACACTCCGTGCTACTATCAGCCATAGAAGAGAGCAGAAATCTATTAAATAAGGTAACAATTCTGGCGACTACCTCTACTAAGCAGCTAGTTGCCAGATGGGGAATTAGTTAAGCTAAAGATTTTGTCTGGTGGTAGTTCCGCTTTAATTGTTATAAGACAGCTATTTCTACTAATCAGTAGATGGCCAGCCAGCTGGACAACATCCTTAATTTGCAGATTAATATATGTATGTATAGAACACCAACATATAGATACTCTTCTCTTTGGGATATAATTGTTTTTCAGTTTTCAGTCTCCTGGCAAGATAAAGATATTTATCACTAAAACAACTTTCTTCCAAACTTACTATATTACTTTGATTTCCTTTTAGTGGATTTCAAATGTTCACGCTTTTGGACATCAAAAGCAGATCCTTCATTGCTGATGGAGTGACCGTTTCAGTTTCTAGGAGAATTAAAACTGCTTCTAGACAAATTTTTTATAATGTGTTTCCTCATAGCTCAAAACTTTGGATCATGCATTGAACAGGCATTGGCTTATCTCACTTTGGAGCTCATTCTTCCAGGAAAGCCTTAGCTTCTCAGGGTTTCTTAGCGGGTAGGCAGATTAGGTGATATACTCATAGAAGCAGATTGGTCTAGGGAGTCTACTTTTAAAACCTTTTATTTTAATGTTTAATGTTTCTACTAATATTATTGATAAGCTTTAAATAAGCAGGATATGAAGCCTCTGGTCTTCTGATAAAATTTGTAGATTTTCCTAACCTCGTGAAGGAAAATCAAGATTTGATTAAAGGCATTATCCCCCTCTTATTTACCCACCCTATCATAATTTTTATGTATTTTGACTCAACAGTTTGAGATACTACTTCTTATCATCATAACTCCTCAGCCTGTTCAGCATCCTCGTTGAATTTGTTATATGAATTTGAATGTTATCCTTTTCCAAAAATTCCAGTTTGTTGTTCAAGAATTGGGACATCAAAGAAAGAGGAAGTGTGCTGAGGGAACATACAGTTTATAGAGGATACTGCAACCTGATTGGTGCTCGGGGTGTTAGGGATACTAGCATGTCGGAATGTATTAGAATGTTTTCTCTGTTAAGCAAGTTTTCTCTAACTTTGCTGCTGAGGGACAGTAAAAATAGTTAAAAGCATAATATTTGCCTCTGAGTCTGTAATAAAATCCTGACTTTCCTTCACGAAGTTAGGAAAATTGATGAGTTATTGACATTTGGTCATGTTCTCTGCCTTATGATATCCAGAGCTTAAAGTGGACCTATCACCCTAAGATACATTTTATGGAGAAGTAAAAACTGCCTATATGTTGTGATAGATATTTGTTTATAAAATTAAATATTTTTGATAACTTAATATTTGTTTGCTGGTGGCACAGGGTGGCACTTTTTGCTAATATGTTAACGTGCTGGGCCAATATTACTACACAGTGTGCTATGAATGAATCTAGAGAGAGCCCACACACTGAAACAGATTTTTTTTTTAAATCAGCTTTATTAAAAGACTAACAAGTACAGGCAAGTATATGCTTAAATGTACAACAACATGGGGCAGTGATTTTGACAGGAGTGCACCCCTGGACACTCCTGTGAAAATCACTGCTACAAGACTCACTGCCATCAAGATGCAGTAGTTCCCCAATGTGCACTGAATACCAAATCCCACAGGCAATGCCCTGCAATCTTCAGATTAAACGCTCACATACTGCCCTTCTTGGGCAAAACTTTGCCCACCGTTCTGTTCAGAGGTTTCTTCCTGGTCCACAGAATCAGCTGTCCATTAGATGTCCTCCAGTAACTGTATTTTTCCTATTAAACTGCAGATGACACTCCTCTCAAGGATGCCGGTATGACACAGTGGTCTGCATGTGTACTCAGACACCATGCTGAAGTGGGACCTGACCACTCGGAAACTAAGGGGCGGGTTCACACAGGGGTTATGGGAGGGACAAGGAACAGAAAGTGGCCCAACGCGTATCATGGAGCCTGCGCTCCATCACTTCTGATAGCAATAGCAAGCAGTAAATATGGACTTGAACAGAACTTATTAACATACTATGCAGGGAATTAGCATAAAGAATCACACTCTGCACCTTGCATTGCCTGGCACTCAAAGGATTAAGGTGACAGGTCCACAATATGTATTTAGGCAGTTCAAGGTTTACTGCCAATAGTACATGAGAAGTGTAAATACCTTCAGCATTCCTCAGTCTTTTATCTACATTTACCTGAACTCATTCTACTCTACCCTATGCCACTTTATAACTCTTCTCCTTACCAATCTGCAATAATGCACAATGGTATGCACAACTCTGGGAAAACCCAAATGTATTAAAGACAGCAAATAGAAACCCTTATAATTTCCACTGATTTAAAGGGGGCTTTTAACTCATTGAATGCTAGGAGGTCTTTCAGAGGTTTACATTTGAAGTCAGTGCCATTCTTCACATAACCCCTGTGATTCAGATGGATTGTTTCAGAAGTCCCCCACTTTAGCTTCCTGAACAAGGCCCGCTTTCTCATCTGTTTAAAAGGGCAGTAAACCCATACTAAGGAAAATATTTATATTGTATGACCTTGTCTGCTCTGTAAAACAAGGGTCCACTGCTAGGAGATGCTTCAGTCAAAAATTATTACAGAGAAAACTGTATATATATATTTTTTTTTTAATAATTCAAGATTTTTTTGTAGCCAGGTGGCACTGTTTGATTATTGAGTCTGAATGGGGCTGAGAATGTGGGAGAGAGAAGGGAGAGACAAAGGAAGGGACTAGGATCACAGAATGGAAGATGAGGAGAGATAAGGGAAAGTGGGAGAGAGAGAAGGAGGGGAATAGAGCAGGTGTAAAGTCATAGATATGTCCAACAGACCTGCCTAAATACATTTTCTTACCTTACTCAGATGAGCAATCCAGAGAGGATCATGCTGTGACTGATGTTGAAGGTAAGTGAACCTGTGTTCTCCATTTACCTGCATATCACATGATCACTTTTCCAGCTATCCCATTGGTTAACCCCTTAAGGACCCTTGACAGTCCTGTCAAGGAATTCTGGGCTCCTCGCGCGGCTGCACACCATTCGGGGAGTCCGGAATCGGATTCAATTTTTAAAAAAAAAATGCTCCATGGTCCTTAAATGACCACCACGTGCATGCGCGGCTGGTCCTTGAGGGGTTAAAAAAGAAATGAAACACAGAAATGAAAAACATGCTTTGCAAGACAGATTTTTTTTCTCATCCTAGGCTTGTTTATCCCCTTCATGTGCCAATCCCCTAGCTCAGGGTTAGGCATCCTTTGGCTCTGCAGCTATTGCAGACCACAAGTCCCAATATCCCCAACCAGCCAATAGGTCATGGAATTTATAGATTTCAACATTTAGAGAGTCAAAGATTGCTTTCTGCAGCTGTAGATCCTGACACTTGTCCCTAAAATCTCCAGGCAACATAACATCTTGAACCCATTTTTTATTTAAATATTTTTTTCATAATTAGGTTTTACTGTCCCTTTAAGTTAATTACTATACTGCGCTCCACTTTCTCCCTGAAGCTGATATATTACGTGAATGAAGCAATTCTGGAGCAAGCATTCCACACCACACAGATACAAAAAATCCCCTTGGATTTAGAACTGGCTTTTATATAGCATTTGTATTTATATATTTTTTATGTTTTTCTCTCCCACACACAAATATTCCTATGATTCCAGCCTTGGGATAAGCATACCTCTCCCTACTGTACTTGTTATGTGCACTATGAAATAAATGAGTCACCTGCAATAAACTCACTGCAGTTCATAACCCATTAATCACTAATTCTTTAAAACTGTCAGCTCTTACTGAAACATTACTTTTATTTTCAAGAACTGTTTATCATTTTCCTCTGTCCTACATCAGTACCCTTGCATTTGTTACTTAAAGGAACACTAGCCCTAGCAGCTGATATAATCTGGCATTATACACATCATTTGTACTCCATTCTAACACCTGTAATAATGCTCTGTTTGTTTTCTGAGGCCTGAAATCTAGGCATAGGGTGACCACATTTCCATTCTGCCATTCCGGGACATGTAATCACCCTAGTCCTGCGGCTGAGGCTCCCGCCGGAGTGGACCAACTTTCTGAGGCTGACACAAAGTAAGAGTTCCCACTGGGAAATCTTACTCTGTGTCAGCCTCAGAAAGATGGTCCGTGCCGGCGGGAGCCTCAGCCGTGGGTCTCACTTGCAGCACCAGCATACCTGTTCCATCCCAGCTGTCTCGCACGTACCAGTCCAGCCAGCCAATGAAATGTATTTGCTATATGGTCTTCATTGGCTGGCTCAGCCACCCAATGAGGACCATATAGCAAATCCATTTCATTTGCTGGCTGGACTGGCACGTGTGGCTCAATTCCAGGACTCTTTGTTGTCCCGGTGGGGGGTGACCCAGGACGCGGGACACAGACCCCCAATAAGGGACAGTCCCGGGCATTCCAGGAAGTGTGGTCACCCTACATATGCTCCCATTTCAACCTTTTTGCAAGGGCTCCCATTACAATAAGTTGTCTTGAAAGCATGCATTCTAACACTTCTCAGTCACACAATAAAGTAATCACCTGCTTTTTTTTTCTACAGCTAACATGGTACCACCTTTTACCTATATTACAATAGCTATCATGAATGGATGCCTTAGAAGTGAATGTTATGCATTGTATTTAAATGGACTGAGATATGAATAGAAGAGCATCGGGTAATGATCCATATACATTAAAAGGATAGTAAAGTTTAATATGTAATAAAAATTAGACTGTAGTGTTTATCCTGTGTAATACAAAAGTACACCCACTGCTGAGAGATGTTTTATTCAAAGGTTATTGCAACTCAAACTTTATTTTTTTTTAGGTGTGTTATTTCAATGGCCTGAATTTGTACAGTGGTGCTGTTATGACACCATCCTATGACCAGAGCTGCCCATAGGATGGTGTAGCAACAGTGCCACTGTACAATTTCAGGCTATTGAGATAATGCACCTACAAAATTTAAGATTGATCTACAATAATTTTTGTATAGGACACTTCTCAGGAGGATAAACCTTACAATATATATTTTTTTACATATTGTTGTTATATTTTTAACCCCTTAAGGCCCACATGACGTGCTATGACTGTTACGTGGTTTATACTCTTAAAGACCGGTGAAGGTCATATCACGCCACATACATTTAGCTTACAGCGGTCCTTCAGGAGTGCCGCAAGGAAAAAACAGGGTCTGAAATTGACCGCTCCAAGACTGGAGCTGTCGCTCTAAGTCCCCAAGGTGGCACGCCGGTACACTTAACAGGTCATATGTACCGGCGCGTCGGAAAGGATCAAATCGGTCCTTAAGTGAAGGTAACTTCCCTGGACCACTGGTTCTTAAGGGGTTAACAGTGTTATTTTTCTCACAAGCAATTAACCAATATGTATTTATATAGGATAATCGACGTGTTAAAAATGCAAGTTTATGGAGTTGCTCGGTGATTCTCATAAAACACGTTCTGTAGGTTCCCCCACTATCAACCACTTGTGTTTAAACCTCTGTCATAGATGTTTTTCTATCAAGACTTCATTCTTCCATGCATATTCTCTGGGTTTAACCCCTTGGGGTCCGGAGAGATGTGCAACCCCTTTCTTCGCAACTCACTGTATATCTTTCTGATCCTTAGAGGATTAAGCAATATTACGTTTCTAGTATGAAAAATGAATCAATAAACAAAACTATACGAAGCATAAAAAATGTGCAAGATTAGAATTAGATTTTAGAGATCTAACATAAAATAGATATTATTTAGTTATACAACACAATTTGATTTTTAGCTGTTAGTGTCCCTTAAACATTTTATATAGTATTTCTTTTTTTTTTTTTTTTACTTTTTGTACCCTATTCAGGAATAGAGATGGGCTACAAAATATTCAGCCAGAATAAATAGGTGGAAAAATGCCTGTTTCACCTCCGGCTGTGATTCCAGCAGGAAGGAGGTTTCCAGTTGATGTTCTGACAGTGAATGTGTGATGTGCGTATATGTGCTGTTTAGATGAATTGTATGTGTGATGTGTGTGTGAGAGTTTGTGTATCTGTGCGCATACACATTCCCTCCAGCTTTACCATTTCAAGCAGGCACAGTACTTTTTTATGCTCTCATACCTTATACAGTAATGCCTTAAAGGTATAGTAATACTTAATTATTACTAATCCCTATATTAAAGTCATATTAAAAATAAATGTATTGCCCCCAGTGTCATCTCTCAAACCTTTATGGTTTGAGAGATAATCGCCCCTAAAGTTGCCCTCTCCCTCCCCCTTCCCCATAGTCAGTGTTCTAGCTGACTGAAGGGAAATCCGGTCTTACGATCATTAGGCGGCTCTGCAGCAGAGTCGCAATCACATTAATAAAAAAAAAATATTTCACTAAAACGGTCTTCTACGTGTGCTTGCAAACCAAGCACACGTAGAAGACCATTTCAGTGAAAGATTACTTTTTTATTAACGCGATCTTGGCTGTGCTGCAGAACCGCCTGAAAGTCGTACTACAGGCTTCCCTGCAGTCAGCTAGAACGTTGACTATGGGGAAGGGGGAGGGAGAGGAGAACTTTAGGAGCAATTATCTCTCAAACCATAAAGGTTTGAGAGATGACACTGGAGGCAATACATTTATTTTTAATATGACTTTAATATAGGGATTAGTAATAATTATTACTATCCCTTTAAAGGGACAGTAATGTTAGCAATAAAGTAGATCGCTGAGTCTTCTTTATAGTAATTGTAACACATCACGCTATTTTAGGCAACTTACTTTGCTGTAGTTCAAAAGATATTAAATGTAGAAAGATCCCCCTCCTGCCCTTTCTGGCTGCCTCCCACTGAATCTGCAGTCTGGTTCAGGCACCGGACGGATGCAATGGGGGACAAACTTCAGAGAGTAAGTATAAGGAAAACCCTGCCTCCTTGATGAAGGAGGGGAGGATTTCCCTTTGGTTACTGAAGTTTTCCCTTGCTGCATCCGTCCAGAACAGACAGAGAAGCAGCATAATGTGGCCAAAGAAATTCCCAGGGGGAAGGAAATAAAATTGTACAGGAATCTAGAGAAAAGCAGTTTTGGGGCAAACCAAATCCACCATTGAGGGAGAAATAAAAATTCTAGCTTTTAACCCCTTGAATGCTATGGAGGTCACCAATGCACTGCTTCTCATGGTGCTGGTGACCTCTCTAGTATTCAAGGGGTTATAAGTGAAATTAAAATCTTTTGGAGATTTTTATTTGCCCCCTATGGTGCAATTGGTTTGCCTCAGTATTGTGTCTCTTTTCTTTTTTGAATAAAGCCCTTTGGGCCTTAGTCAGGCAACTGAAGATATTTTATTTAAATACTTGCAACAGAAAAGTAAAAACTTCACAATACATATTCAAGATTATAAGAAGAAAGTGAATCCAGGGTCTCTACTGGGTTAAAAGAGAAGGTTACTGGGGTCTCAGGGACAGGAGAGGCCCCAAGAAAGGGACCTGAAACAACTCTTCAATATCATGACATGCCTCTGGGCACCCTCTATAGGCATGACCAAAGTTACCACACACGTTGCATCTAATACTATTAAAGTCACTACTCGAATGTCCAATTTCATTGCACAACCCACACTTCTGGACATCACAAGAAATACTAAGGTGCCTAAAAGAACTACACTTGTGGCAAGCCTTGTGATGGCATGGATAAAAGCAGGTGACCCTATCACGTCCAATAAAGAAAGAGTTTGACAGATGCTGGGTAACATTGTTCATCTGTTTGAATTTAAAGGGATAGTAATACTTCATTTTATCTTTATTTTATTTTGTAGGCATTCAAAAAACATGAAGAACGATATAAGTCTTATCTCTCAAACCTTTATGGTTTGAGTGAAATTCACAAGCAAAGTTTCCCCTCCCGCCCCTTTTACCTAGTGTAAGCCATCTCTTCTCAGATGTGGAATGCAGTCCATAGACCAGACAGATAACAGCAGGGGACAATCTTCTTCCTGTGAGAACAATGAAAGCCCTGTCCCCCTTGACAAGCTTTTCAGGTTTTTCCCTTATCTTAATTGAAGATTGTCCCTCTCTGCAGTCTACCTGGGCACCTCCCTTCTGCTCTGGCTGAGCAGTGTTACATCAGTATAAGGTGCGGGAGGGGGATACTTTATCATTCAATTACTCTTGAACTACAACTCTGACAGAATTGAAATAGCACTCTCCAAAGTCCAAATACTATGATGATTAATTAGAGCTACTTTTATTATGAAACATTACTATCCCTTTAATTTGCATCTTCCAACCACCTGTCCAAATAATATCCTCATCTAGAATCTTAACATGATCACCAATAACGGTACTGTATCATTTAACCGAAAATAGGATATCACTAACTGGAATGGATTCATTCCACAGCAGAAATGTTACTTTTTTACTTCTGGGTGGGATACAGGGATGTAGCAAATGGTGTCCCCTGTGACTCAGCTACCTACCCTTCCCTGGTATAGGCCTTCCAAACTTTTTCTAAATCTAGGGTCCGTATAAAACACATCATACTCTACAGACCCTGGTACATGGATAATTTAAAATATAGCTAGATGAGAAAAGCTCAACCCTTTTAGTAACTGAATGACAGGAGGAGACTGACCTGCACCATACCTAGGCTCAACAATATTTCTCCTTTTATAAAAGGGACAGCCCCTGCTTTCATTGCCAGAAGCTTGTGTCTTTTGGGTAGGGTACTACCAGGAACACTGGCTAAATTACTATACGTTTTGACTGGATCGCAGAGGTTGTACCAGAAACAGAAGGGAGAACAGATGGCGGACCAGATGGGGCAGGAACTCCATTACTCCTACCACTACCTCTGGGTCTAAGGAGACAGAAGAGGCAGAAAGAGGGACAGAAGGGACAAAAACCCTGAGAGAACCCTTATTCCCTGCTCCTTTACTCCTAGATCTAACAGGGATACCAAGAGTACTAATAGGCACAGAGGTGGCTGAAAGAGGAACAGAAAGGCCAAGACCCCCTGCAAATTACATTATTACCCTCACATGGCCCCATACTGGAAGATGGATGGACTAAATTAACCTTATCAATGGGAGAGCCAGTTAAAGTATCTAGCCTTTTAAATTAATTGATATCTGCTGTTGCTGTGGCAACCACCTGGTCACCAGAAGACACACTACCATGCTTCACTATACCCTCAGGATGAGGGTTCCCACTCTCAGTGGTGTGTCTGAGTCACTGATACAGTCTCTGCTTCCAAAGTTTCGGGTGCAGCAACATTTTCAGGGGTAGGAACCAATGTTCCGGTTCCTTGTTTCCTACCGGACAGTAATTCTGAAGGACCCAAGTCAGAAATCAGCATCTCTGAACTAGAACAACTTTCTCCATCTCCAGTACAGATTTAATGGAGCTGTCCAGGAAATTTAGTCCCTGTATCTGCAGACTGAGGCAGAGATTCAATAAATGGTCCAGTACACAGTTCCTTTCTGAGAGTTAATGCAGTTAAACCTCCTATAGTACATCCTGTTGAGCGGTAACTCCAAATGGCCACACCAGTGCATTGCACAGCATCTACTGAGCTTTCAGAGCATTGTACAGAGTCCACAGTAACAGTCTCTCTAGCGCATTGCACAGAATGCACTGTTCCTTCAGCACGCTACTCAGCATCCACAGTAAATAGTTTCTTGCTGTGAGTCAACACAGGTAAACCTGCCACAGAGCATTCTGTTGAATAACCACTCTGAATTGCTGCATCAATGCATTGCACATCATCCACAGTGCTTCCAGAGTATTGCATAGTATCCACAGTCTCACCATTGCATTCCAAAGCATGCTCAGTTCCTTCAACAGCCCTGGGCTGGACAGAAACAGGATCCATAGAAGCCTCACCCACAGCAGGTAAACATGCAACCCCTGTAGCAGCCACTTCACTTGCAGGTAAGCCACTAGGTTGCAAGGGGGAAGATACATAAGCAGTTACCAGGTACTTTTTCGTCTTCTTCCTTTCCTTGACCTTTTAGTAAGACCCACAACATATTCCAACAAGGTAGGCCATAAAACCAGGGCTTCTCATAAGGCAGCATACCCCAGCCATGATAGTAGTTGCGTAGGAGCAGCTACATACACACAACCTCTCTCTCTCCTCTGGGTGGAACAATTCTGGAGCAAACCAGTCGACAGGAACAAATTAAAACAAACAAAAAAAAAAATTATATTGCTTTAAATGGAATTTTAACTCCTTGAATTCATTGATATCTCTCCAACATCCAAGGTGTTACAGCTTTGAGAACCAGAGAGCTATCCCTCTCTGGCATGTAAAGGATTAACCCTTTGAGTGCCAGATGGGTACGCAACGCATTGCAAAGCAATGTGTTGCGTACCCCTCTGGCACTCAAAGGGTTAAAGTCCCGCTTTACTCACTGAGAAGTATAGATGGCCCAATTTAAATCAATGGGAATTTTGCAAATTGCTATTTAGTCCCCTATGTTGAAGTTGCTTTGTTCCAAAATCGCTCAGCTTTATCTTTGCGTGAATGCATATCTGTAAGTGAATCAATACAATGGAGACCTCTAGCATTCAAGGGATTAAAATCGCTTTAAAATAATGGGACTTTGGGGATTTTTTATTTGTACCCTATGGTGCAGTTGATTTGCATCAGCCTCTCAGTGTTGCAGTAATTTCACCTTCTCCTGGGTTAAAGGGACAGTAATGTTTCACAAAAAAGCAGCTCTGATTACTCTTCTTAGTATTTGGGCCATGGAGAGTGTTATTTCAATACTGTCAGAGTTGTAGTTCAAGAATAATTGAATGATAAAGTATTTCTCTCCCGTCCCTTTTACTGATGTAACACTGCTCACCTCACAGCAGCAATACTGTCTGGATGGATCACAGAGAGGGACAATCTTCAGTGAGCATAAGGGAAAACCTGATAAACCTGTCAAGTGGGGTAGGGTTTTCCTTATGCTCACAGTAAGAAGATTGTCCCTTGCTGTGAGCTGTCCTGTCAAGAGACCAGATCAGATCAGAGGGGAGGCGGCTTACACTAGGTAAAAGGAGCGGGAGGGGGATACTTTATCATTCAAACAAGCAAAAAAAACCTGCGCTCCTCAATCCTAAAGTGAAATAGTACCCTGTGTTAAGCATATATAATAATATATCAATAAATATAAGGATTTTGTCCCCAAATCTTTGGCCAAAGAGGTGGGTTAAGCTTACCAGCACGTCACAGTACCGCGTTGTGGCAAGTACCTACTCTACTTATTAGGAGAAGTAGAGTACGTACTTGCCACAATGAGGTACCGTGACGTGGTGGTAAGCTTAACCCACCTCTTTGGCCAAAGATTTTGGGACAAAATCCTCATATTTATTGATATAGTATTATATATGCTTGACACAGGGCACTATTTCACTTTAGGATTGAGGAACCAAGGCTTTTTTGCTTGTTTGTTTGTGCTTTGGGTTTAGGCCCAATGTTTTGGGTGATCTGGAGAGCCCCCATATTACTTGCAGCATACTTCATTCTTTTTCTTTATTTATAGATCATTAAGTAGTATTTTACTCACATGTATATTTATTCACATAGGAGTTAGCGCAGTGAATCACCCCCCTTTTTTGTACTTTATCATTCAATTACTCTTGAACTACAACTCTGACAGTATTGAAATAACACTCTCTATGCCTCAAATACTATGAAGATTAATTGGAGCTGCTGTTTTTGTGAAACATAACTAACCCTTTAAAGAAATAGTAATGTTTCATAATAAAAGCAGCTCTAATTAATCATCATAGTATTTGGACTTTGGAGAGTGTTATTTCAGTTCTGTCAGAGTTGTAGTTCAAGAGTAATTGAATGACAAAGTCTCCCCCTCCCGCCCCTTTTACTGATGTAACACTGTTCAGCCAGAGCAGAAGGGAGGTGCCCAGGCAGACTGCAGAGAGGGACAATCTTCAATTAAGAGAAGGGAAAAACCTGAAAAACTTGTCAAGGGGGGCAGGGCTTTCATTATTTTCATAGGAAGAAGATTGTCCCCTTCTGTAATCTGCCTGGTCTATGGACCTGATTCCACATCTGAGAAGAGATGGCTTACACTAGGTAAAAGGGGCGTGAGGGGAAACTTTGCTTGTGAATATCTCTCAAACCATAAAGGTTTGAGAGATAAGACTTATATCGTTCTTCATGTTTTTTTTAATGCCTACAAAATAAAATAAAGATAAAACTATCCCTTTAACTTCAGAATTTCTCAATGTATTTGCTGCCTGTCTCCCTCAATCCCTCCCCTCTCGCTTAGCTTGACTCATTCATGGAGGCACAAATATCCGTAGAGATAAATTAAGACCTTTATCACGTCTTCTTTCATACACTATAGATGTGTCCAACTACCTCCTATGTACACTAACAGTGAACACACACTGACATATGTATGTGACACAAGATAGGTCACAGCAATATCTTCCTGGCCTAGTCATCCAATGTGCCTATGCTTCTTATGTCATAGCAGGATACAGTACTTTCTGGAGAAAGCCAGGAAGCTTGTGACCTTGATATGGAACAAGTATCAAGATTCCTAGTCTTGCCTGGTGCAGCTTCAGTTCTTATTGATACTGAGCTGTGCAGGAATGGATGTTGCTGCAAGGCTCCTATGTCACCTATAATCATCCAGTTATTCACTCATACACATGCCCACCCTCAAATAAACACTCAAACACATACACACACCCTCAAATAAACATATTATGCACCTACTCACACACACACACACATGATAACAATCATAATAAAACACCCATACTTACACACACACAAACACACACACACACACACCACTTCCAGCACCAATATAAATCATTTTGTCCATACGAGCTGCATCTTTCCCAGTATCATTACCAAAGCCACCTGCTGTTATCAAAGAACTACAAGACAAAGTGGATTATCACACTAATAAGTGATGAATACAGTTGAATTCTACAACTGCATTCTAGAAATGGGGTTGGATCGCTGCTATGTTTGCATTTTCTGCTTCCAACTGCGTATCTTAAAGGGATAGTAATACTTAAAATGTAAAAAGAAATATGTTGTAGGGTTTACCCCCCTGAGTAAAACAAGAGTACTCCCACTGCTGAAAGGTGTTTCATTCAAAAGTTATTAATTTTCAAAGTTGAATTTTTTAGGTGCAATATCACAGTGGCCAGAAATTGTACAGTGGCGCTGTTGCTACATGATCCTATGGACTGCTCTGGTCCTGGGACCATAAATCTCCATGGGATGGTGTAGCAACAGCGCCACTGTACAATTTCAGGCCACTGTGATATTGAACCTAAAAAATTCAACTTTGAAAATTAATAACTTTTGAATGAAACATCTTTCAGCAGTGGGAGTACTTTTGTTTTACTCAGGGGGATAAACCCTACAACATATTTTTTTTTACATTTTAAGTATTACTATCCCTTTAAGGGCCCTTTAGAGGCAGGGAAGCTCTGTATCTGAAGGTGCTAGCTGCTACACAGGGGTGAGTTTTGAAACCTAGCCCTCTTCTGTACTGGCATGCATCCACTGTCATTCGTAAAAGGTTCATGACTGGGTCAATACCCCTTTGAACCAGGTAGGAAAACGATATCGGTGGGAGATGCTTAAAGGGACAGTAATGTCTCATAAAAATGGTTATAGTTTTGTAGAGGTTAAAAAATTAAACAATATGCCACAAATCGTATCTCTCAAACCTGAGAGACATTAGCTTTCAAAGTTCCCCTTCCCTCCCCTTCTCCTGATGTCAGCTGTAAAGCTGACAGAAGGAGATCCGTGTCAGCCGACATGAGGAGGCTCTTCAGCAGAGCCGCAATAGCAATGTTGGAAAATAATTACTTCATTGGAATGGTCTACAAAGTGTGCTTGCAGACCAGGCACACATTGTAGACCTTTCCAATGAAGTAATTATTTTCTAATAATGTGATTTTGGCTGTGCTGCAGACAGGGATGGTGCCACCTATAGGCGAGGTAGGTGGTGGCCTAGGGCGCACACCTCAAAGGGGCGCATTTGCAGGACAGAACTGCATGCAGCTTGGCTGTTGTGTAAAGAGGAGAAAAAAGGTGCCGCTCTGAAAAGAGCGAGCGTCGCCGCCTAAAACATGCTGTGCCACATTGCCACAATACATACTTTAAATCAGGGGCAGACTGCTGCCAAGAGGGGCCCAGTTGTCAGGGATGCCTCTAAACTCTCCAAGGCTCCACTCCCTCTACTTCACTGGCCCCACTTCGGGACCGGTTGGGAAGAAACCCGTTATCTCCCCATAATTGCCAATAGAGGTATGTGCCTTCTCTGGCACAGACCTCTTTATCCAGCTTGTACGTGCTCAAGTAATGAAGAGCGCTAGGATATGACGTCATATCCTGGAGCGCTGTATTATTGGGTACATCGAGGAGCATGAAGCAGCTGGATATAGAGGTCTTTGTTGAAGGAGGAACAGATATCTTGCTTGAAACACTGCTGGACCACCATGGATCAAAAAGAGGCCCTCCTCCTTAGTCTTCAAAGGTAGGCAAGAGGGAGGAGGGGGCCGGGGGGGGACACATACAAGTTTGTGTTAAAAGGGCCACTTTGCTTTCATACATAAGGCCCAATGGGACATACAAATGAATAAGTAAAACGTGGAACAATTCTGGGACAAACTAAGCACACCACAAGGAGCAATTAAAAAAAATCCCTTTAATTTAAATAGGGCTTTTAACCCATTTAATGAGATCATTATCTAAAAAAATTACTCCACTTTTCTTTAAACATTCAGCCCACATTCAAGAGGAGCATTTCTGGGGACAATACAACTTCATTATAGGGGGAGATGAAAATGTCCATTCCCTACAGGAATGAGGTGGTCTTCATTTCATACACAGGTCAGCTACTTATTTGTTCCTATTGGGGAAGATAGTGGGTCAGCAGTGTAAACTTGATAGTATAACTTTCATAGCTTAATTTCAATTTTAAGCTCTGTGATTTCATTAATGTAGCTACATTTCAGCAGTAAGCTAGGTGGTATTACAATTGAAATAGAGCTACATAAATTATACCACCGAGCTCACAGCCAAAATGGAGCTACACTAGAATTGTAGTTCAATTTCAATTGTAAGGTTGTTGGTATTTCAAGTGCAGCTTCAGTTCAATTGTTAGCTCTGTGGCATTACTTTCTTTACCTCAGAACATTAATATTTGTGATAAAATTGCCAAAAGGGGCTGGGCTGGAGCAATACATTGGGGGCGGGACATACATGTGGGTGGGGTTCAATAAGGGTCAGGATAAAGGGGACCCATAACCTTCATTTCACTGGGGGTCCTGGGAGCTGTCAGACTGCCCCTGGTTTGGAGGTAACCTAACAGTATTGCGCTAATTGGATTGTCTGAGTTCCAGTGACAGAGGAAAGGAGGGAGGGGCTGCCACCTTTAGATGTCAATGTTCTCTCTATCTGCGCCTCACTAATGGCACTGTGTGACAAGACACTGCACACCTGACCGAGGGGAGAAAAGGGACTACCCTGCAGAAAGAGGGAGCACACCAGGGTCAGGGGCAGCATGGCATATGCCTGGGAATCCCATTCACAATTTAATGATCACATGAAGAGGTTTAAGTGGGGGCATCAGAGGGGAGAAACAAGGGGGGGGGGCAAAGCCAAATACCAGAAATACCTGACTGTTCTTTCAGACACATGGATGTATGTCTGGTACATTGATTATGGTACCTGGTTATCATACATATTGTATACGGCAGTGGTGGACCATGGTCAACTTGAGACCCCCAGTTGTTAAGGACTGCAACTGGGAATTGCAGCCCTCGACAGCTGGAAGGCCTCTATATGATACAGGGACACACACACACACACTGATACACATAGATATAAGCGCACACACACACACACACTGATACTGATACACATAAAGACAAGCATTCACACTGACACACTGATACACATATAGAGAAGCACACACTGATACCCCTACAGAGATTCGCACACACACTGACACAAATAAACATACAGGAAACACACAAATTGACATTTATACATATATTGGGACCACACACACACACAATGACACTTATACACATACAGGGAACACACATACTGACACTTATACACATAAAGGGGCAGAGCCAAGGGGCGGCAAAATGAAGTTTTGCCTAGGGTGGCAAAAATCCTTGCACCAGCCCTGGCTGCAGAGCTGCCGACCGGTCCCCGGACTGAGATCTCCTGCTGTCAGCACAGAGCTGACATCAAGAGAAGGGGAGGGAGGGGGGACTTTGAAAACAAATATCTATCAAACCATAGCGGTTTGAGAGATAGGATTTATGGCATATAGTTTAATTTTTTAACCTATACACAACTATAGCCATTTTTTATGGGACATTACTGATTCTTTAAGTGGGTTTCTACAATTTGTACTGCGATCATGTGATTGCAACTTATATTGAGATATAGCATGTTACTGCAGCTCACACTTTGATCACGCATGTTACTGAAGCCTTACTGTGATGACGCAGGTTACGACAACAAACTGGGAACAAGCGTGTAATTGTAACTTATTGTGATCAAGTGTGTTACTGTTTATATTGTGATCAAGTATGTTTCTACTCATGCTTTGGTCAATCTGGTTTATTATAACTACATACCATAAAATCTCAGGTATAATACGCATCTGTGTTTAACATACCTCCCAAGTGTCCCTCTTTAGTCAGGACAGTCCTTCTTTTAGACCCAAATTCCTCTGTCCATTTTTCCCATCCTGATGTCCCTGTGTTTAGGAGATCAGACTGTGTGGTGTGTATATAAGTGTATCACCCTGGTGTCCCTGTGTTTAGGAGATCAGACTGTGTGTATATATGTGTATCACCCTGATGTCCCTGTGTTTAGGAGATCAGACTGTGTGTGTGTATATAAGTGTATCACCCTGATGTCCCTGTGTTTAGGAGATCAGACTGCGTGGTGTGTATATAAGTGTATCACCCTGGTGTCCCTGTGTTTAGGAGATCAGACTGTGTGTGTGTGTGTGTGTGTGTATATAAGTGTATCACCCTGATGTCCCTGTGTTTAGGAGATTAGACTGTGTGGTGTGTATATAAGTGTATTACCCTGGTGTCCATGTGTTTAGGAGATCAGACTGTGTGGTGTGTATATATGTGTATCACCCTGGTGTCCCTGTGTTTAGGAGATCAGACTGTGTGGTGTGTATATAAGTGTATCACCCTGGTGTCCCTGTGTTTAGGCGATCAGACTGTGTGGTGTGTATATAAGTGTATCACCCTGGTGTCCCTTTGTTTAGGAGATCAGACTGTGTGGTGTGTATATAAGTGTATCACCCTGGTGTCCCTGTATTTAGGAGATCAGACTGTGTGGTGTGTATATAAGTGTATCACATTGTTCTACAGCAATAGCATAAAATTTCTCGGTAATGCTCCGCCCACAGCAACACCCCCTAAAACACAAGTGTCCATCTTTATCAATTTGAAATGTCGGGAGGTATGGTTTAATACACAGGTGTACATTATACCCAAGATTTTAGGGGGAATACAAAAGTTCTTATGTATAATACGCACCCTTGTTTTCCCTCCTTCTACCCACCAAAAAAAAAAATTAGGTGTGCAGACACGAGAATATATGTATGGGGTTTTTTTTCTTTCCTGTATAATACGCACCCCCACTTCACAAAAGGTAAAAAAGGATACAATTGTGAGTATTATACTTGAGATTTTACAGTATTTATTCTGTGATCAAGCAGACTACAAAACATATACCCTAATCCCACACATACTGCTGAAGGGATGTTTATGATTGTATCTATCTCTCCTTTCCTTAGTTTCAGTGTTAAAGGGATAGTAATACTTCGTTTTATCTTTTTTTTATTTTGTAGGCATTACAAAAACATGAAGAACGATATAAGTCTTATCTCTCAAACCTTTATGGTTTGAGAGATATTCACAAGCAAAGTTTCCCCTCCTGCCCCTTTTACCTAGTGTAAGCCATCTCTTCTCAGATGTGGAATGCAGTCCATAGACCAGACAGATAACAGCAGGGGACAATCTTCTTCCTATGAGAACAATGAAAGCCCTGCCCCCCTTGACAAGTTTTTCAGGTTTTTCCCTTATCTTAATTGAAGATTGTCCCTCTCTGCAGTCTACCTGGGCATCTCCCTTCTGCTCTGGCTGAGCAGTGTTACATCAGTAAAAGGGGCGGGAGGGGGACACTTTGTCATTGAATTACTCTTGAACTACAACTCAGACAGAACTGAAATAACAGTCTCCAAAGTCCAAATACTATGATGATTAATTAGAGCTGCTTTTATTATGAAACATTACTATCCCTTTAATTGATTTGAGTCGACTACAACCAACATTTTTTCAGTATTATCTGAATCGATTTGTGAACAGAATTGCAGATGTTTCACTCATCTCTAGCACTGTATAGTAAATGAATGGCCAGGGAAATATCCCATTAATTACCACACCTAATTGACTTGATGATTTAAACAAAAAAAAATCAATATTAAGACATATGCATGTTCCTTTCCATGAAACACAAAATGTATAAATTGCTCCTTGAAATTCCTGTTATTAATGATCAGCTAAATAAGATAGCCTGATTACCCCCCATAAATACTAATCATTTTTTCCCAGAGCACACGCATATCTGTAATGCCAGGTTATTGCACCAGAAGCACAGTGTGAGCTGATCTCATTATCTCAATGCAGGATGTGTTCTGCCTGCTATTAGGAGCCAGGACAGAAGAGGTGTGTCTATAGTGAGAGGCTGAACTAACATTAAGGCAGGGAGTAACACCGATCCACATTGAGTAACCTCACAATCTGTCATCGAGCACAGCACTGCTGACAAGCATGGAAACCAAGGCTTTTAACAAACCAAAGGTAAACCTGTTATTTTTTTTTTAATGCATGGACATTCCAGTACAGACTCTCTCTCTGGCAGAGTATAATGCACACACACACACACACACACACACACACACACACACACACACACACACACACACACACACACACACACACACACACACACACACACACACACACACACACACACACACACACACACACACACACACACACACACACACACACACACACACACACACACACACACACACACACACACACACACACACACACACACACGGACGGGACTGGGGGTTGAATTAGTAGACTGATTCTTTATGGGACAAAGACTCTGCAGCTAATATACTGGGAAAATTGAAGCAAGTGAACCACAGGGGACAAAAAAACCCTCCCCAAATTTCCACTGATTTAAACTAGATGTTTAACCACTTGAATGTTAGAAAATTCTTCAGTGCCTTATCTTGCAATGTACTGGAGACCTCTGTAGCATTCACGGGGTTAAAATTTTCATTTACATCCGTGGGCATTTTTATTTGTCCCCTGGGATGTGGTTGGTATGTTCCAGAATGACACCAATTTGTGTTAGCACATCAGCCTTATTGTATCAATGGAATCCAATGAATCTGGGGTAACTTATTGAATGCACCAGTGTGGTTTCATTTTCTTCTTTGGCAGGCTGGCTTACTGCCAATGTGCCTGCATTGCAAGGTATGTACTAGAGCATATGATCAGGGTTTATAATTTTAAGTCCTTTGCTACTAGCCAGACCTGAAAAGTTACTCGCCACTGCAAGACAAAACATACCCACCAGGGCTGAATTTCTACTCGCCAGGGCTAAATTTTCACTCACAATTTTGAGCCCTGATATGATCACTGTAGTACATACCGGTGCACACACTCTGCAACTGTTAATGCTAGTGAGACCTGGAAGCATTCCATCAAGATGTACAAACAAATGGTGTAAAGTTATGTCACTTAGAGGGAGATTTATAAAAACCGTTCTTAGTAATTTTTAAATAACTGTCCTTAAGTCATGGCAACTGGAGATAACGTCAGGTCTGATATATAAATGCTTTTAGGCGTTTTTATAAATATGGCGTTATTACACTGCTATTAACACTTGGAATGCTTAAGGACAGTAAATAACTGCTGTTAAGATTCTGGCAAGAATTCTGTTACAAAATTGTCGTAAATAGCGACATTTCTTTATAAATTCACTGCACAACTTTTTACAAATGTTGTTACTCCATTTTTTAGAAAAAAAACCTACTACATGGTGTACAGCCCTCCTAAACTGGCGTTATTACTTTTATAGCTACTGCAGACGCTGTTACAGACGTTTTAACACTTATTTTTGCTTAAAGTGTTAGTAATGTCTAAAAAAAAAAGCTTTTTGCATTTAGAAGAACTTAAAAAGCTAAGATAAATGCAAAAAAATGTATCTCAAACCGCTATGGTTTAAAAGATACAGATGTTTAAAGTTCGCTGTCTCCTACTGACATCTGTAAAGCTGTCAGCAGGAGATTTGTGTCGGTCGACACTGTGGCGCTTGAAAAGTGCAGCAATCTCGTTACTTACAAGGAATCCCTTCATTGGAATGGTCTAAAACGTGTGTCTGGTGTTCAAGCACGCGTTTTAGTCCATTCCAATGACGGGATTCCTTGTAAGTAACGAAATCGCGGCACTTTTCAAGCGCCACAGTGTCGACCGACACGAATCTCCTGCTGACAGCTTTACAGCTGTCAGTAGGAGACAGCGAACTTTAAACGCCTGTATCTCTTAAACCATAGAGGTTTGAGAGATACATTTTTTTGCATTTAGCTCAGCTTTTTAAGTTCTTCTATATGCAAAAAACTTTTTTTTGGGACATTACTAACACTTCAACTCCACATTTACAAATCTCCCGCTTTGTTCTGCGCCGTTTTTTTATATCTCGTTAAACAAGGTATAGAGGAAAGAGTTCTCCTGAAACGCACATAGACTTACCCATCTGCCCTCCCCTTGGCACAAGCAGGGTACAGAAGACCATTTTTGATGCACGTAGCTTAGTAAATTGTTGTTAGTCAGATGTAACATTATGAAATCCACTCCAGAGTTTACTGTAGTGCAAAATCATATCAGTCACATTAGTACACTCCTAAAGTATTTGTGTGTGAGATCAGAGAATGGCCCACGTGCTTTTGGCTTGTTGAGTTGTCCAGATGTAAAGAAATATTAGGAAATTTGCAAAAGGAATTGTGTCAGAGTTGTCATAGAACATGGGAATGCAAAGTGGAGCTGCCACTTTGTAACAAGTAGGTGATTTTGAGAGCTTTCAAAAGAACCAATCATTTTGTTAGCTATTTTTATTTCAAACAATAGTTTATGACATAACGAACTTTATTTATGTATCCGTTTATACAAATGAACTGGTACTTCCTGGTAGAAAGTGACAGCTGGGATGGGGAGCAGGATGGTAATACCACCCAGATTTGCACTGACAATTAAATAAAGCCAAGTATATCATAAGCGATTGTTTTAAATAAAAAAATAACCAACATAAATATAACTGCTTTTGTAAGTTCACCTATTTGTTACAAAGGGTGGAATGCAATAAAACATTAGCTATTTTATTGAAAGCTATAAATTTGTGTTCACTTTGTTTCCTCACGTTTTAATGAAAGAAACATAATGAATAGCACATGCTCCTAAATTAACAGCAAAGATAACACATGTGCCTAAATTAAAGGCAAAGTTAGCCAAAAGTATGAAAATGTGTGCTAATTGCTTTGGTGAATTAGCGATCACTAATTATCTCACAAAATGGCGGACATTTTAGCTACTCCCACTTTTTGAAATTAATTTGTTAAAAAAGTGCAAATGTTTAGTATTTCAAAAAAGACATGCAATTCAGGAACATTTGGCACTAATTATTTTTCCATCAAAAGTACCATGTAAATAATGATTGTGTACGTTTCTTGCATTCTGCCCTTTAAAGTGACAGTTTTGATTTAAACTAAATGGGATGCCCAGAGCAGACAGCTGTATACCACTGTGCAATTTATTTGACTATCCTGTAGCTGTATGTTATGGTTAGAACAGTGTTCCCAACCTTGTCCTTAAGTGGAACTTTCATGTGACTAACATTGCCCCCCAATATTTTACTAACCTAGCGATATGGGCAGTCATATTGTTCTTATTCTCCATAAGTCAGCGGTATTGAAGAAAAATACTTCTTTGGCAGGAACCAGAGGACAGACATCTTATAGGAAATGTACCTCTGATTCTGCTCCGTCTGTCCGGTTCATTGTCAGCACTGGTGGTGTCAGTTGGTTACCTTACGGTAACAGAATTTCCTGAGCACACAGGCGCACAGAGCTTCTCTTGTAAGCTATGTAGCCCGATGCCTGCTAAATAAGCATTTTTTCTTCAATACCGCTGACTTATGGAGCTTAAGGACAATATGACTATGCATATTGCTAGGTTAGTAAGGTATTGGGGGGGGGGCAATGTTAGTCACATAAAGTTCCGCTTTAGAGTTGCCTAACAGGCTAGGTCTTTAGGATATCCCTGTGTGTGCACTGGTTAGTGAATTAAAATACCAAACCTTTGATTAATTCGCCTGTACTCTACCAGGGAAATCCTAAAGACAGAGGTCCCTGAGTGAAAACAGGTTTGGGAATCACTGGGTTAGAGGTTAGAAGTTACTTTTTCTCATCATTTGTTACATTCTAACATATATATAAAGTTATGGATACTGTTTTGCTTAGAGCTGAACTACGTAGCCATTTAACCTTTTCTCTGCCAGATGGTCTTCAACTATTGCAGGAGAAGTGTCAATCAATTTAGTGCCATTAGGGCATTAAGTGCAACATTGTAGCACAGGTAAAGAGAGACAACAGATTAACCATTTGAGTGCCACAGGGGAATGCAACGCATTGCATACCCCTCTGGCACTTAAAGAGTTAATTCTGGGGTAAAAATTGTAAAATAAGGCTGATATACTCAGAAAATTCTGGGGCAAACCAACTGTTACCACAGGGGACAATGCAAATTCCCATTAATTGGAGATTCTAACCTCTGAATCCTGGTGATTTCTCCAGTGCATTGTGAAACAATGTGTCAGAGATCTCTCCAGTATTCAGGTGGTTAAAAGACCCCTTTAAATCCATATGAATGTGTGGGTTTTGTTATTTCTTCCCTATGGTGAGCCTGGTTTGCACCAGAATTACTGCTGTTCTTCCTAGTACATCAGCACTCTATGGAATTTAGGGGAAATGTAACCTGCTTGGCATAGAGGAAGGTTTCCATTGCATTGCAAAGAAATGCCTTGGAGACCACTGTAACATTCAATGGGTTAATTTTACTGGGAGCTTGTTTTTGCTTAGAATCTACTTTTAAAGGGATAGTAATGTTTCAGAAAAACAGCAGCTCCAGTTAATCTTAATAGTATTTGAGCCATGGAGAGTGTTATTTCAATACTGTCAGAGTTGTAGTTCAGGAGTAATTGAATGATAAAGTATCCCCCTCCCGCCCCTTTTACCAGACAGCTCACATCAAGGGGCAATCTTCTTACTGTGAGAACAATGAAAGCCCTGCCCCCATTTACAGGTTTTTCAGGTTTTTCCCTTATGCTAAATGAAGATTGTCCCTCTCTGCAATCCACTTGGACACCACCCTGCTGATCTGAGCTGAGCAGTGCTACATCAGTAAAATGGGAGGGAGGGGGATACTTTATCATTCAATTACTCCTGAACTACAACTACCATGAAGATTAATTGGAGCTGCTTTTATTATGAAACATTACTATCCCTTTAACTTCGTACACATGAGCCAATGTTTTTCCTAATATCTTAATTAATCTTCCTGATATTTCTAGAATTGATATTGTGATTATTATTAGTAGCAGTAAACTATTAGACATATTTTCTTTTTAGAACATTTTTTATTACATTTCCACGTAAGAAACAAAACATACAGCAGTAACAGGGAGGACAGTATGAGCTGGCAATGAGTGCAGACTAAATGCTGGGAGGTTGTAAATACAGACATACAATCCAGTCAGCTGTACATGGTAACTACATTTATCCAGGCAAAGTTGCCAGCAAGTCAGGGTAAGCCAGCCGCCAAAGAAGGTCTATTAGATATCTTTAACAACATGATGGTTATGCACTGAGGTGTGATAACTAGGTGATAAATAGGAGATGTCTTCTCCAGTGTGATGATCACTCCAGTCCCTATGTTAGTCTATGGTGCCAATGCACTAAGACAGGTGATGTCCAGACTTACGTAATTACTTACTTTTTTGTAGTCATCATACGTCATCTACTATAATCAGTACGAGTCAACTGTCTCTTATTATGAGAAACATGTTGCACAACATATCTATGCTTATATTAGTAAGCGTGTATGTGTCTATGTTTGTATGTGTCTATGTAAGTGTGTGAGTGTATTTGTGTGTATGTATTTGTGTGTACTTGAGAGAGTGTGTGTGAATGTGTTTGTGTGCATGTGTGTGGATATGTGTATGAGTGTATATGTGTTTATGTGTATGTATGTCTGTGTGTGAGTGTATTTGTGTTTGTGTATGTCTGTGTGTGTATGTGTCTTTTTGTGATTGTGTGAATGTGCCTGTGTTTGTGTGTGTATGTCTGTGTCAGTTTGTGTGTATGTCTGTGTCAGTTTGTGTGTATATGTCTGTGTCAGTTTGTGTGTATGTCTGCCCATGTGTGTTTATGTGAGGGTGTGTTTATGTGTGTATGTGTCAGTGTGTGATTGTTTCTGTTTGTATGTGTATAAGTGTGTTTGTGTGTGTACGTATGTATGCGTGTGTGTGTATGTGTCAGTGTGTGATTGTTTCTGTTTGGATGTGTATAAGTGTGTTTGTGTGTGTACGTATGTATGTGTGTGTGTGTATGTGTCAGTGTGTAATTGTTTCTGTTTGGATGTGTATAAGTGTGTTTGTGTGTGTACGAATGTATGTGTGTGTATGTGTCAGTGTGTAATTGTTTCTGTTTGTATGTGTATAAGTGTGTATGGATGTGTGTGTATGCATATGTTTGTGTGTGTGTATGTGTCTTTTGTGTGATTGTGTGTGAATATATCTGTGTTTGTGTATATGTGTCTGTGCCAGTGTGTGAGTGTATCTGTTTGTATGTATGTGTATGTGAGTGTGTGTATGCGTATAAGTGTATTTGTACGTATGTATATGGGTGTGTATGCATATGTTTGTGTGTATGTGACTTTTGTGTGACTGTGTGTGTGTATGTGTCTGCTTGAGTGCATTTGTGTGTATGTGTATTTGTATGTGTGTATGTTTGTGTTGTGTGTTCCCTCAGAAATCAGTAAAGCTTAAATTAAATGATATTTCATATGATGCATTTTCCTTGGTTTCACAACAGGATTAGATAACCAAATTGTGGATTGTACAGTTATTTAGACAGTTATGAAAAAAAAAAAAAGAGAGTGGCAACAGGCAGCACACAGGCACCACATGCGTTCCCTCATTCGCTTCTCCTGTGGCCCCAGTCTATTCTCTGGAACAGAGGAAAGAATTTCCCCCTATACCAAACCACACAAACACCATACTTTCACACAAACACCCTATTTTCACATAAACACACTATTTTCACACAGACACCATATTTTCACCCATCTTCTTTATTTTTCCTCAGTGCATAACTCACTTTTTTCAGGCTGGCCCATATTTATAAAAACTGGAGTTATTCTGGAGTAAACCAACTGCACGATGGGGGGGACAAATAAACATTTCTAAGTCCCCATGCACTTGAGTAGAGCTTTTTAACCTCTTTCTAGTATTCAAGGGGATAAAAGCCCACATTTATTTAACAGGGATTTTTATTTGTCCCGTGTTGCAGTTGGTTTATTCCAGAGTAACTCAAGTACTTTTATACATACGTGCCACTGTTCCTGCTGGTCCCTTAGGTGCCAGAGACGTCTCTAACGCACTGTGAAACAATACATTAAATACCTCTCAAACATCAAGCAATGGGTTAACCCCTTAAGGACCCTTCACTCCTGGTCCACCACGTAAGGACCAGTGAAGTCCTGGCAACGTCATGGAATTCCAGGGTCACCGCGCGACTGCACTCTGCACTGCGGCCCACAGAATCCATTGCAACAAAACAAAAAAACATGCCCCGTGGTCCTAAATGGCCAGCCAAGCTATGCATTGGCCAGACGTTAAGGGGTTAGTCTACTTTACTTTTTAATTTCGACTTTCAAACCATGATGTCGGCTTCTTTGGGGAAATTGAAGACCACATATAGGGCCCTTGTGGTGAATCCTTTTGACTGTCACTATTCTTGAGGTTTCTATTAAATACACATGTATTTATTTTGTATATGCTCACACCCATTTGATATTAACCCTTTCAGTGCCAGGGAGATATCCAACACAATAAGTTGTATACCTCTTTGGTACGCAAAGGGATAAATATGAATTGGTGTAAGTAAAGAAAATTATACAAACAAAAAAGGTAACAATTAGAAATGTCTGTATAGGAACAAATACCAGCCCACAGTATGCACAGTGAAGAGGAATGCAGGTCTGGCATATAAAACAGATTGAAACATAAGACTATACCCAGGAATCAAGACACAAATAAAATGGGCTAATATTATAGAATGTGCTTTAAAGTGATAGTAATGTTTCACAAACAAAGCAGCTCAGATTAATCATCATAGTATTTGGGTCATGGAGAGTGTTATTTCAGTACTGTCAGAGTTGTAGTTCAAGAGTAATTGAATGATAAAGTATCCCCCTCCCACCCTTTTTACTGGTGTAACACTGCTCACCTCAGAGCAGCAAGACTGTCCAGATGAATCGCAGAGAGACACAATCTTCTTACTGTGAGAACAATGAAAACCCTGCCCCCCTTGACAGTTTTTCCCTTATGCTCACTGAAGATTGTCCCTCTCTGCGATCCATCTGGACAGTCTTGCTTCTCTGAGGTGAGCAGTGTTACATCAGTAAACGGGGCGGGAGTGGGATACTTTATCATTCAATTACTCTTGAACTACAACTCTGACAGTATTGAAATAACACTCTCCATAGCCCAAATACCATGAAGATTAATCAGAGCTGTTTTATTTTTTGTGAAACAGTACTATCCCTTTAAGGAACACTAACACCTCCATTTACCTTATTATGGGAAGCCTAATGGCTACTGTGAACTTTGTCCTTGTACCTTTGTTTAAGAGATACCATATTCAATAAGTCCTGGGTGTCATGTCCAGGATGTAGACATAATAGATCCACACAGGACCACAGGAACTTAAACTCTGCCCACATGGTTACCTTAACCCTTTACGCATCAGACGGGTGTGCATCTCATTGCACATTGTGTACTCTTCTGGTCTTTAAAGGGTTAAGTAAGCTCATGTGCTCCACCTGTTTGAAAAAAAAACTGCCTGTAATTGTAATGTATTCTGGACTGATTGGTTCATGTTATTTTTTGAACCAAGGGCTAAATTAATATGGAAAAAAATTGTGAGTTTATGCAGGACCAGTTTTCCCAACTAGCAGACTAGGCAGCTGCCTAGAGTGCCACATTTTTAGGAGCAACTCAGTTGTGCTGGCCACACCCACATTCTGAATGGTGGGTGTGACCAAACTTTCATACTCCTTTATATTCTATTATTTAACCACTTGGATGCTAGACAGATCTCCAACTCGTTGTAAAGCAATGAATTGGAGAACTCTCTAGCAAGCAAAAGGTTAAAGCATATCTTTTTCTCCTTGCTTGTTATAGGCTGAGGGTATTTTATTTTCCACTAAATAGTACATGGGATGAGAGGTGGGGTCGTGGGTGGAGCTAAGGGCACCTAAAGTGCCTTGTCTAGGGGCACCTAGGATGCAAATCCAGTCCTAAGTGTGTGTCTGTCTGTCTGTGTGTTTGTGTGTACTCATTCGTGTGTTTGTCTGTGTGTATGTGTCTGTGTGGGTGTATGCGTACGTGTGTGTGCTATTGTGTGTGTGTGTGGGGGGGGGGGATCATTGCTAGCGTTTCATTATGGAATTCACTTCACCTATCTAAGGTAAATCAAACCATAAACATTTTTTAGGTTAATACCATTTTTGCCTTATTAATGTCAATATCAACATATCACCCACAAGTCACACATGATGCAGTGTACACAATGGCACAAGCTGGCTCAGATCATGCCTCATGCACAGTATATCAAACGTCATCTTTTTTTTTTTTTTTTTTCCGGTGACAAGATAAAACAATAGTAATTCTAAGGCAACCCAACTGCTGAGTATGTACATCAACACGTTCTGAGCGTCATGTTTTAGATTGATACCAACTGGAAAGCATTGCATAATTTACCTTATATAGGCCAAGAAGAATCATACATAATGAAAAACATGACTCAGGAAATGTAGATAATTTATTCAATTTCCTTAATGAAAAAGTCACATCAGATGATGTGTAAATGAATGTGACTGTTCCCTGATTCAGCAAAGGCATCACGTGAAAGACAAGTCTGTGTTTCTCCAAAGATAGGGATGTAGGACATAAGTCAGATGGAAGATGCATATTGTGGTTTAACCGACTGTGTGAAAGAGGAGTGAGTAATGTATTTAGTATCAGACATTTGTTAGAATCAATAGATCACAAGTGAAATTGTTTTGTGACTTTATTTCACAGTTCCACCACAGATTCATACCAGGAAGTATCATTGTGTCTCTATGTATCATCAATTACTAACAATGTTTGGTTACATTTTCTTTTTATATCTTGTTTTATTTGTGTATGTGTGTGTGCGTGAGCATGCACATGCATGTGTGTCTACAGGTATGTGCAGGTCCGGCCCAAGACATTGTGCTGCCTGGGTCCAAGGATGAAATGCTGCCTCCCTCCTCCGCACACCAAAACCACACCCACCAAAACACTCCACATCATTAATTATATTAACCCCTCTCCTGCCCCTAAAACCACATAGAACTGTAATGTTGTTGTTTTTTTTTCTCCCCCCTGCCTTTTTACACCCCTTGTACCTCTTTCTCCCCCTTACCTTTTTACTCCCCTTGTACCTCTTTCTCCCCCCTTACCTTTTTACTCCCCTTGTACCTCTTTCTCCCCCCTTACCTTTTTACACCCCTTGTACCTCTTTCTCCCCCCTTACCTTTTTACTCCCCTTGTACCTCTTTCTCCCCCCTTACCTTTTTACACCCCTTGTACCTCTTTCTCCCCCCTTACCTTTTTACACCCCTTGTACCTCTTTCTCCCCCCTTGCCTTTTTACACCCCTTGTACCTCTTTCTCCCCCCTTACCTTTTTACTCCCCTTGTACCTCTTTCTCCCCCCTTACCTTTTTACTCCCCTTGTACCTCTTTCTCCCCCCTTACCTTTTTACTCCCCTTGTACCTCTTTCTCCCCCCTTACCTTTTTACACCCCTTGTACCTCTTTCTCCCCCCTTGCCTTTTTACACCCCTTGTACCTCTTTCTCCCCCCTTACCTTTTTACTCCCCTTGTACCTCTTTCTCCCCCCTTACCTTTTTACTCCCCTTGTACCTCTTTCTCCCCCCTTACCTTTTTACTCCCCTTGTACCTCTTTCTCCCCCCTTACCTTTTTACACCCCTTGTACCTCTTTCTCCCCCCTTGCCTTTTTACACCCCTTGTACCTCTTTCTCCCCCTTACATTTTTACACCCCTTGTACCTCTTCCCCCCCCTTACCTTTTTACACCCCTTGTTCCTCTTTCTCCCCCTTACCTTTTTGCATCCCTTGTATCTCTTTCTCCCCCCTTACCTTTTTACACCCCTTGTACCGCTTTGTCCCCCCTTACCTTTTTACACCCCTTGTACTTCTTTCTCCCCCATGCCTTTTTACACCCCTTATACCTCTTTTCCCCTCTTTTCACCCCTTGTACCTCTTTCTCACCCCCCTTGCCTGTTTCTCTTCTCCTTCTGGCTCTCTCTTCTCTGCTTGTCTGGCTCCTCTCTTCTCCTTCTGGCTCTCTCTCTCCTCCTTCTGGCTTTCTCTCTTCTCCGCTTGTCTTGCTCTCTCTTGCTATTTACTCCGTCTCCCCAGTACCCCGCACTGATGACAGCCGGGAACGTGTCACATGCTGAGACACAGAGTGGTGCATGCTGGGATTTTCTTCGTCAGTCTGGGCGCAAGTTTTAAACTTGCACTGGCCCCCGAACAGAGGAAGAAAACCCTGGCATGCTCTACACGGCGTCTCCGCTGTGACACGGTTCCAGCTGTCATCAGTGTGGGCAGTGGGGAGACGCTGTGCATGAAGTAACATGCCTTGGGGGGGCAAATTGCCGCCCCTGTCAGAGTGCCGCCTGGGTCCATGGACCCACCGGGACCCATGTAAGGGCCGGCCCTGGGTATGTGTGTATTGTGTGTATTGTGTGTATGTATGTTTCTATACGTATGAATGTATATGTATGTGTGTATTTGTGTGTTTGTATTTGTGTAGATATGTGAGCGTGTATGTCTATATGTATGTGTGGATATGTATAAATGTATCTTTGTCTGTGTATGAATGTGTGTGAGTTTGTGTAAGTGTTTGTATGCTTGTGTGGATGTGTGTGTGTTATAGTTGGCAAGCAAGACAAGGAGTCAGACGGTATAGTTAAGATCACCTTTATTAGAAATATATTAACAGTAATGCAAATAACACACAGAGGGTGATCAAAGAGGCAAGAACTGTATCAGAAATAACAGTCTTCCAATAGATCCACCACACTGTCCGAGACTAGGCCTCAGCCTGCTGGAGTCTCGTGGTAGAAGGTAACGCCCAGAGGTAGCACTGACTCAGCCAGCAGTCAGTCTAAGAGAGGAATCTCAATATCGTACGCAACCACGGAGACTACTGACTCACGCCTGCATATAATACAGAAAGCAAGCAAGTTGCAGTCGGGTTGATCAGCATAGAGGCCTATGGAACTACTATGCAGATCATTCATGCAAGCCTTCCAATGAATGGACAGTGCAAGTAGGAGTCAGCCAGTCATGCTTGGCTAATGTAGACTTGCTCCAGCCTTCAGTCAAACCCCCAGCAACTGGATTATCTGCAGAATGTATGTCAAGAATTTGAATAACAAGGACAGCTGGAACATATATATTCACCCATTAAGAAATGGATTTTGAATACTTTACGGTGTCTCCCTAAGAGTGAAGGATAATGTAGATGTGGACCTCTTGTTCTCAGTGCCTAGGGAAACCAGCTGCACCTCTCAAATGAGTCCCAACAAGTCCAAATCTGGGGTTACTTGGTGTTCCCATGCAGAGAGGACTTACCTGCCATTTTGGAACTGGACCGACTCTTTGGGTGTGATTAGTCTAAAATATATGTAGAAATGTAATCTCTGTCATGGCACTAGAAAGGCAGTCACAGCTCAGAAGCATCCTGTTGTGTGGTGACTAGCTGTAGAACAAGCCACTTGTTCTTCTGTTCATCCTCAGTGCCTCTCACATTTTGGTATGTATTATATAACTTCTGTAAAGCTCTGTTACATGAATGGCGCTATATAAATAAAGATACATACATACATATCAAGGGAGGCCAGCCTGTAACAGTATATTCTTGGACTAAAATGCACATCGTTCTCAGTAAGGAGGATGAGTGGATTTTATACCAATAACTGCTATTGAACCAGAGTTTGCAGATGGGCGTTGTAGTCGAAAAACTACTCAAGAGAAGTAGTTTGATCACTTCTGCTCTAACCTTTTGAGTGCTAGAGGTGTGTATGCAATTGCTTCACAATGCACTGCACAAGCCACAGGCACTCAAAGGGTTAAATCATACCCAAAGCCTGCATCTTTCATGTTTATTCCTTTTTATGTCACAAAAATTGTTATTTTCTAAATGATCTTTTTTTGAATCTTGATCACATGTTTGATTGTGCAACTGTGCGTTCTGGTAAGATCTCTTTTTGGCGATGTAAATAAAAAATTAATGACCTGCTGTGGCTGAAACATTCTGAAGTTTCTTTCCATAATTATCTGGAAGACTATAACAAGGTGTAAATTGACTGTACAGACAGTGCGAGACTTTTATCACTTCGAATTACAGTGATTTCCACTTAGGGCCTAATGCACAAAACCAAATTACCATTGATTCAGTGGAGCTGTAATCCAATAAATGGTAGAGAGGCATGGGTGTCTGCATTGGGGGCTAGAGAGGGCACACACTCTTAACCCTTTGTGGACCTGAGGGGTATCCATCGCATACGGTGACCACATTTCCATTCTGCCATTCCGGGACATGTGGTCACCCTAGTCCCGCGGCTGAGGGTCCTGCCGCCACTGACCATCTTTCTGAGGCTGACATAGTAAGGGTTCCCAGTGGGAACTCTTACTCTGTGTCAGCCTCAGAAAGATGGTCATCGCCGGCAGGAGCCTCAGCCGCGGGTCTCACTTGCAGCACCAGCATACCTGCTCCATCCCAGCTGTCTCTCACGTACCAGTCCAGCCAGTCAATGAAATGTATTTGCTGTATGGTCTTCATTGGCTGGCTCAGCCAGCCAGTGAGGACCATATAGCAAATAAATTTCACTGGCTGGCTGGACTGGTGCATGTTGCTCAGTTCCGGGACTCTTTGTTGTCCTGGTGGGTGGTGACCCAGGACGTGGGACACAGACCCCCAATAAGGGACAGTCCCGAGCATTCAGGGGCTTGTGGTCACCCTACTGGTACTCCTCTGTCACTCAAAGGGTGAATCACTGAACTCTCTCTGGGAACTTTCCGAACTTCGCTTTTGACAGTGCATTACCGGGTGTCCGTGGGGAGTTTCCTATGAAACTGTATCCATTTATACTCCTTCCCACCCTGTTCCTTCTACTTCCCACGCACTTTTGGGATGCACCTGTTAAGCCCTGTCTCCACTCGTTAGTAAGTCCCGCCCCTACGCAATTCAAGTCAGTTATATCCCCCAGCGGCACCAGAGGAATCCCCTCCGGGGACTCCACTGAGAAGGTTCCCAGGTATGTGAATCACTGTGTGTATGTATAGTAGTCGTAAACTAAAAGGATTAGTAATGTTTAGAAACAAGCATCTCATATCCTTTGTCATACTGATAGTACTGATGTCTGCGGCTCTCAAAGTTCATAATTTGCTAGTTACTCTTTAATCATATGATTAATTTTACCCCTCCCACCCTTTTTCCTATTCGGAATCCGCATCCCCTTTGATCTAAGTCAAGTCCCTTGACTGTAATGATCACAATAATGGACAATCTTCCCTTTGTCAGTATAAGGAAAAACCTGCCCTCCTTGATGAAAGATTTAATACTCACTGAATATTGTCTCTCATAGTGATCAGCTCTCATATCTGAGTGAAAAATGCTGACATCCAGAAAAGGGACTGAAGGGGTAAAATTCATCATATGATTATAGCGTAACTACAAGTTATGAACTTTGAGAGCTGCAAACATCAGTACTATGCAGTATGACAAAGGATTTGAGCTGCTTCTGTTTTTAAACATCACTATCCCTTTAAAAAATCTTCATACTGCACTGTTCAATACTCTGTACATCATTTATAAAGTTACAGTAATTCAATTAGATTTCTATACTAGTAATCACATAGACAGCATTCATTTTGGCAGGGTGTGACATGAATATTGATTGGAAAGTCTAGCAAGCAGGCCTCTCTTCCTCTTTGTAAGAGTTGCCAGAAAATCCATTTAAAAAGAGTTTTATAAGAAAAATGCATGCTGCAGATTTGCAGTAATTATTACAAGTCTACAGTGGTCCCCATGCTGCAATGCGGCGTGCAATTTTCAAGTGTCCCTTTTTAAAGGAATAGTGATCTTTTATTTTGACTTGTTCTATAAGTACAGAATGTGTACAGTCAAATTTCCTATAATATGCACCTTTGTACTTTTAAGTTCTTGACAATGAGCAACCAGGATATGTTTGCAGAGAGTTTTCTGTCAGGGAACATGAAATAGAAAACACACAGAGTATTCAATGCTGAAGGGAAACCATACCATTGTAGTACACCACACAGAGCATTTATTGCTACAGGACAGTATAACATTGTATTATGTCACACAGAGCATTCAGTGCTGCAGGGAGATTGTAACATTTATTACATCGCACAGAGCATTCAGAGTTATAGGGAGAGTGTAGCAAATACAGATGTAAATGCAATAGGATAGTGTCCAATATTTGTAAAAGATTGTTGATGTATGATTCGTAAAATATTTTGAGTAAATTATCTCTTGTAGATGAATTCTCCATGGTGATAGTTAGTGTATGTGTTGTTGCTTAGTAACCTGTAGAAGCGCAGCATGTGTGTGTGTGTGTGACAGAATCTTCACTTTCCATGTCAAATCACATCAAAGGGCAAACCTCTCAATGGACAAAGCAATGTCAGCCACTCGCGTAGGGATATGCAAATGGATTCCAGTGATACAAAACTGGAGACTGGCTTCTTACTTTCCTCATTGGGAATTATGCATTAAGCAGTACTTGTGTTATCTATGGAGGGTTCACTATTAAAACGTTGCCATGTATTTGGCGACCATGAAAATAGCAAGTTTAAAATGTTGCGCCAATTAAAAAGCTGATATCAGAATGTCGAGAGAATGAAAACACTGACATTCTGATATCACATGGTGAAACGTCACGTACATATGAATATTAAATATGCTTGGCTACCTCTTTGGCGCTCATAGTGTTAAATGATCCGTGATTATTCTGCTTGCCTGGATCTTCATCAGAAATGGGGGACAGGAGGTTCATTAAGTAATTGAAAGGGGTGAGCAAAATATTATTGACCAACCTGGCACTCAAAGGGTTATCTGAGCCCTGTTAACGCTCATCGTGTTAACTCTTTGCAATGCGTTGCGTACCCCTCTGGCACTCAAATGGTTAAATGATAATTATCCATTCTCTCTGGTCTGTCTGCTTTGTGGGCCTCTGGCCTCAGGGGGCACTGTGAGGAATGGATACATGAAGCAAGTCATTTTGTATGGGGGTGAAGGCATCCTATAGGAGACAAAGGCTTACTTTTCTTCATTTCCTGTGTTTGGGAAAGGCACTTTCGTTTGTGTTGTGCACCCAGAACAGCCTCCCTCCTCACAGGCCACAAGAATAAATTGGTTCCTTCCTGTATAACTGGGACTGGTGGTAACCCAAAGTAAGGCCCCCTGAAACAGGGCATGCAGTAAAATGCCCCTGCTTTCATTATAGTTATATTGATACGTGTCTCTGAAGTGATAAGGCATATTGTCTTTAAAGGGTTAGTGATGCCCGAAAAAAAGTTTATTCTACGTGGTAGATATAACAAAAATAAAGTATTTGGAGAAAGTCCTCTCTTCTCAAATCTTTGTGGTTTGAGAGATATCTGCCTCTAAAGTTTCCTTCTCTCTCATGTCAGCTGTAAAGCTGACATGAGAGAGAACCCTCTTCTTTCTAATGAAGTCATTCTTTTCCAATATCTCTATTGCGGCTATGCTGTAGAGCCGCCGGCTGGCCCCAGGACTGGCATTTCCTGCTGTCAGCAGAGTTCTGACATCAGGGGAAGGGGAGGGAGGGGGGAACTTTAGTGGAGAATATCTCTCAAACCGTAGGACTTTCTCCAAATACTTTATGTTTGTAATCTACCATATAGAATAAACTTTTTTCGGGCATTAATAACCCTTTAAATGGGCTAAGTGGTGCTAATTTCAATACGATAACTGCATTAGCTCTTGTATCACATTTCAAATTGTGCAAACAAAATGAAATAAACGTCTATATAGGAAAGTCTTCATTTGCCTTGAAAATGCAAGTTTAGGAACAAAGTATCAGATGCTAGCTGGAAATATGTGATATTTAAAATGATACAAGCCAATTTATTATCATCACCCTTTATTTATTGAGCACAGACATTCTGCAGCCCTCTAAAGAATGAGATGAGAACAGCAATAAGATGCAGAAACTGATGGTAAACCAGTGGTAGTGAGGGCCCTGTCTGCAACAAGACTTTACAATCTATAGATGATGCAAGCAACTTTAAGCCCTCCAGCTACCATCTGAAATCTTGGGGTCCAGTACAAATATTAAGCCCCCATCCGTGGTACCTCTTTATTTTTTTATGAGATCAGACTGTATGTGTTTATATAAGTGTATCACATTGATTCACACAAAAAAAAAAAAAAATCCCAAATCCCCAGCAAATATGTAAATATGTTTATACATTTATCTGTGTAAATAAAATAATTTGGTCTTGTTCTAAATCAGCTTACACATCAATAAAACTTCTTTTCCCATATTCAGTTGTCAAGAAGTCATGAAATAACTTAAAAATTTTCAATAATGCCCCAGCCACGCCCAGTGGCCATTTGGAATGCTGGGAGGAATGGTGTAAGAAGATTAGTAAATTGGCAATAGGCAGATGTAGCACCTATTTTACACCCCCCATTTGTTTTACTGGATCATCTTGGTATTCGGGGGGGTGGGGGGGATTCACTAAGCAGTGATAAAGAGGTGATAAAGAGGAGATGACTTCTCCAGTGATATCACTTCTCCAGTTCCTATATTATTCTATGGTGCCTATGCACTAAGATCTCCAAAGTTGAAGAAATCTTAGTACGTAGGCTCCACCGAATAACATAGGAATTGGAGAAGTGATAAACTGGAGAAGTCATCTCCATTTTATCACCTCTTTATAATTGCTTAGTGAATCTGTCCATAAGGATTCTTCATAGTAGGTATCTTCATTTCACCAGCATTTTACTGCATTGCATTCCCAACTTGCACTCAAAGTGTTAAACTGTAGTAGGAATGTAGCCATGTTGACTCAGTCTTTGGCCAGCTGTTCTCTATTTGCCTGGCTTCACTTCCAATTTGTTTTACTTTTGGATAAAAATCCACAATACTCTGCAGAGATATTTCTCTGCCAAGCTCCCCGTTCTGACCTTTAAATAACTCTATAAATAATGATTTAGTGTCCAGTCAAAGATGCTAAGTAAATTTAACCCCTTTGATGATAGAGATGCGGCCAACACATTGCTTTGCAATGCATTTTAGACATCTGTAACACTCACAGGATTAAAGGGATAGTAATGTAGTTTTTTTAAAGTGTTAGTAATGTCCAAAAAAAAGGTTTTTTTTGCATGTAGAAGAGCTTAAAAAGCTGAGCTAAACGTAAAAAAACATATCTCTCAAACCGCTATGGTTTAAGAGATACAGGCATTTAAAGTTCACTGTTTCCTACTGACATCTGTAAAGCTGTCAGCAGGAGTTTCGTGTCGGTCAACATGGTGGCGCTTGAGAAGTGCCGGGATCTCGTTATTTACACGGAATCCCTTCATTGGAATGGTCTAAAATGAGTGCTTGAACACCAGGCACATGTTTTAGACCATTCCAATGAAGGGATTCCTTGTAAGTAACGAGATCGCGGCACTTCTCAAGCGCCATCGTGTCGACCGACACAAATCTCCTGCTGACAGCTTTACAGCTGTCAGTAGGAAACAACAAACTTTAAATGCCTGTATCTCTTAAACCATATCGGTTTGAGAGATATGTTTTTTTGCATTCAGCTCAGCTTTTTAAGCTCTTCTAAATGCAAAAAACTTTTTTTGGACATTACTAATACTTTAAGCAATTGCTGTAATGTAGATATTAAAGAAAGAAATTAATTGAGGTTAGTTTGGTCTCTCAAACCATAAAGACAGCTTGCATACCAGGCACACTTTGTAGACCATTCCAAAGTATTTATTTTTAGATATTGCTATTTTGGCTCTGCTGAAGAGCCGCTGGCTGGTCCCGGGACCAGAATCTCATGCTGTCAACTATACAGCTGATGTATGAGAAAGGGGAAGGAGAGGGAACTTTTACATTGTATATCTTTCAAACCATAAAGGTTTGAGAGTCCAGACTAACCTCAATTAATTAAATTTTTTATTATCTGCTGAAGAGCCGCCGTCTGGTCGCGTGAAGAGAATCACCTGCTGTCAGATTTACAGCTGATGTCTGATAAAGGGGAGGAATGGGGGAAGTTTAACATGGTATGTCTCTCAAACTATAAAGGTTTTATAGACCAGACTAACCTCAAATCATTTATTTTTTTAGTATCTACAATATTGCAATTGCTTAACCCTTTGAGTGCCAGAGGGGTATGGACTCAAAGGGTTAAAAAACAACATTACAATCCCTTTAATGTACTCACATGTTTTTCTTGCTGTTGGCTGCTGATGTCAGGAATGGCAAGGTGGAATCAATGAGGTGATCTTTGCAAGGGCAAACCATTGTAAGCCTGCTCTACTCTTCATGCCATGGGACCTACATGATAAATGTTTTAAAGGCACTATGACCTATATATTGACGTCAGGGACCAGCGTGACAGATTATGGTCCGTACCATCAGCTTGCTGAGGAGGACTTCATCCCGCAGTGGATTGTTAATTGCTGTTGCTTTAGAGCTTTATACCTGCAGCGGGCTAGTGGATCACTCTACTGCAGGAAAATTAAAATATTAAGAAACATCATTAACCAAAAGGACAGGATGGATTTTTGCAGATGGCATCACAAGAGTAGAAGAAATTGGGAACAAAGAATTTCAAGCAACGCAAGAAGCTTAAAGGGATAGTAATACTTTATTATTACTATCCCCCATATTGTAAATATTTGCAAAATAATTTAATAGCCCCCAGGTTCATCTCTCAAACCTTTATGGTTTGAAAGATAACAGAAGGCAAAGTTCCCCCCTCCCTCCCCCTTCCCTGAAGTCAGCGTTGTACTGACTGCAGGGGAAGTCTGTCGTACGACAGGCTTGTGGCTCTGCAGCTGAGCCGAGATCCCGTTAGTGACAAAGAATTATTTCACTGAAATGGTCTTCTACATGTGATTGGTTTGAAAACACACGTAGAAGATCGTTTCAGTGAAATAATTATTTTTCACTAACACGATCGCAGCTCTGCTACAGAGCCACCTGATGAAAGTCAGACCGGATATCCCTGCAGTCAGTACAACGCTGACTTCAGGGAAGGTTGAGGGAGGGGGGAGCTTTGCCTTCGGTTATCTCTCAAACCATAATAGTTTGAGAGATGAACCTGGGGGCTATAAAATTATTTTGCAAATATCTATAATATGGGGGATAGTAATAATAAAGTATTTCTATCCCTTTAATAAAGTTTATTTTAATGTTCTCTGTGCATAAGAGATGTGAGCACAAAAACAGAAGCACAGATCTGATTTATCAACCCCCCTTAATAAGCCACAGTTTTATGTCCGTTTCTTACCTAGGAAACACTGCTCCTTTAACCCTTTGAGGGCCAGAGAAGTATCCAGTGTATTGTGTTGCAATGAGTTGGATACCTCGCTGGCACTCAAAGTGTTTAGGTAGTGTAAAAAAAAAAAAAGTAAATAAATAAATGGGACAAAAGGGAATTGGTCATGCCACTCTACAGATCTCTAGTTAGACCTCACCTAGAGTATTGTGTACAGTACTGGAGACCCCATCTCTAGAAGGATATAGATTATCTAGAGATAATTCAGAGAAGGGCTAAAATAAATATCAGGAATGACTAAAGGATTCGAAGATGTATAGCTTGGAGGAGAGAAGAGAGAGAGGGGATATGATAGATGAAGGGATTCAACAAAGTGCAGGATGGAAGTACATTTCAAAGGAGTAAAAACGTTAGGACAAGACGCCATAGTCAAAAACTAGAGGGACACAGGTTCAGATGTAATGTAAGAAAGTTTTACTTTACTGAGGGGGTCGTAGATAAGTGGAACAGCTACCAGCAGAAGTGGTAGAAGTTAATATAGTGACAGAATGCATGGGATAGGCATAAGGCTGTCCTTAAAGGGATAGTAATACTTAAAATTTACTAATCCCCATATTGTAGGCATAAAAAAAAAGAAATTAATTGCCCCCGTGTCATCTCTCAAACCTTTATGGTTTGAGAGATAATCTCTCACAAAGTTCCCCCCTCCCTTCCCTTTCCCTGAAGTCAGCGTTCTAGCTGACTGCAGGGAAACCTGTCGTATGACCATCCAGCGGCTCTGCAGCGAGGCGAGATTGCGTTAATAAAAAAGAAATTCTTCACTATAACGATCTTCTACATGTGCTTTGCAAACCAAGCACACATAGAAGACTGTGTCAGTGAAGAAACCATAAGGGTTTGAGACATGACACTGGGGGCAATTCATTTCTTTTTTTATGCCTACAATATGGGGATTAGTACACTTTAAGTATTACTATGCCTTTAACATGAGAAAAGACCAAGGACCAAAAAAGGTTTGAGGTTTTTACAGTAGGAAAATGGGCAGACTAGATGGGCCGAATCGTTCTTATCTTCCGTCAATTTCTATGTTTCTATGTAAATAAATAAAAACCACAGTATAATACACATATTTCCTTTGGTGCTGTTCATGGGCAATTATTCCAGAAACTGATGGGCATACCTGGGAACTTGTAGGGTTTGACCCTGAGGGTTTTGAACCAAATCTCAGGGAGAAGGGCCAAATTCTCAGGGTGAGAGTCTAGTGTTTCCTATTATATGATTTACACCAATTTACTATTTATTTAATGTCCAAATTAGTGACATTTCTACCAGAAAGGGAGAAGTCCTGCTTGTCTTGTGAGTGTATAAGACATTATATCTCAGCACTGTAACATTTTAAAGGTTCCGTGAGGACTGACTGAATCATCTCTGGGTTACAGCAAACACTGGCATAGCACCTAGAATCTACTTTCTTGGGAGCGTAAATGGTTAATATTTCAAAGATCTGAGGGTGAGCTAATTTCAGAAGTTCCAAGCTATGTGCACCAGATCACAGCATGCTTCAATTTGGATGAATTCAGTGCAGAACACATACAAATTACAACATGCCTGGTTTGCCCTGAGGCCATTGGAGCTTCCATGCAGATCATTCACAAAGATGACATTGGAGGTTGTGATGCTCTTTGCATTTCTAGATGATCCACATGTACATCCCACTCATACTGTTCTTCCTATCCTATATAATAATTCGCTAAAATGTGTGTAACGACGCAGTCATGCGCAGTACAGACTGCTGCCCATGCTGCAGTCATGCGTAGTAATGTGCTGAAATGTGTTTTATCCAATAGTTATTACAGCTGAAAGTTGATTTTTTTTTAGGTGCAGTATCACAGTGGCCTGACATTATACAGTGGCGCTGTTGCTACACCATCCTATGGAGTTTTATGGCATAATTAAGTAATGTATATTTTTAAGCGTCCCTTATTAATACGACTCCCTGCAAACCTTTAAAGCTCATGGGAGCAAGACATTTTATTAACATCCTGAAATGCAAATGTCATCCTCCTGTTATTTTTAGAGAAGTGTGAGATGGTTTTACTATTAGACGTGGTGCCTTTTTCCCTTTGATCCCCATACTTTTTCATCCTATGTCTTATCATTGGCCATTTCACCTTCCTCCCTTTCTTATTTCCCAGTCTCTATTCATTCCTCTTCCTAGCCTTTCTTCATCCTCAGCATTCCTCCCTCATTCTGCCTCTTCTTCCCCAGGGATACATCAACTCCCCCATCATCTCCCTCCAAGTACATCTCAATCTCTTATCTCTCCAGACTGTCTTCCTTATTGCTTTTCTTCAGTCATTGAGAAAGGGAAATGTTGTGTTGGGTGGGGCTATTGGTGCCTAATATTCCTTGTCTTGGTTTGCCTGGGATTTGCTTTCCTTTTGATCAATGACTGGTAGTACCGGGCCTAGACAGGGATGAGCCATCTGCTCAAATCATGTTTTGCTCCAGGCTATGTGCAAATATAAAATTCATGATCTGCACATGCTTATAATACAGGATTTGATCAGAGAGGAAGATTGTCCTTGTCAGCCTGTTATTAACAGTATCAATTGTGCAGCCACAGCTTGTGGATGAGCGTGGGACACTGTCCATTTGCACAAAAGCAGCACTGTTCCAAAAAAAAGTTTGGTAAAACAATTCACAATTCTCCATTGTGAGCCATATTCACAAGAAATGGCCTTGATTGCAATGATAATTTACCCTTTAACCCTTTGTTTGCCATAGATGTATCCCACACATTGCAACAGATTAAGTCTTGCAGCAGGCAGCTCACTTGAAATACAAATATAGGTCAAGCGTATCCTTTACCTAGTATAACTTTGCAGTTCTGTGGAAAATCTCCAAGTGCAAGATTAAGATCTCCCATTGAACCAAGTATCTACTTCACACCAAGTTTAAATGCTGGCTTCTTGCATGATACATAGTTGCTTGTAAGGTGAGCTTTTTTATTAAACATTGTCACTTTTAAATATTATCTTATTTCCTTAATGATGCTCTTCTGGCAAGAGTTCACAAAGACTGGGTGTTCTAAAAATACTGTTGGCCTGGAAAGCAACTTTAAATGATCAAAGATAAACTGGAGGTCAAAGTGGTTTGTATTACCTGTTTGGCTGATCAGTAAAGTAAAGCATAATATTTTGTAGACTGACTCAAAATATTATGGATATTAAAGGGCAACTAACTTCAAAAAGTGTGTGTGTGTGTGTGTGTGTGTGTGTGTGTGTGTGTGTGTGTGTGTGTGTGTGTGTGTGTGTGTGTGTGTGTGTGTGTGTGTGTGTGTGTGATGTGTCCTGAGAGATCCATCTCACAGAAGATAAAGGCAGAAAGACCAATAGACCAATGAGAGAGACTGACACAAGAAAAAACTCTAGAATGGATCTGAGCAAACAAAATACAAGCAATATACAAGCACAATACAATATAGTAGCAGGGCAGTGCACCATTAAAAAAATGTCTTTCTAGTCAATCATTGCTCCACCCACCTCTGGCAGTAGCACTATTATACATTTCCAACCCTCAGGGTGACCACATTTCCATTCTACCACACAGGGACAATACAGAGACATGAACAGCACAGTACTTGTCCTCGGCTCTACTGCAGCTATGTGGTTGGGGTCACAATTCATCAGTGGACAGCAGTGCCCAACGTGCTGTTTCTCTCGTGTACCACAGAGTTCTAAACACTAGAGGAAGTATTACCCATTGACTGCTATGACAGAAAGTGATGCCTGTGGCGTACTACAAGATAATGTATATCACACCTAAAACCTTATACTAGCATTACACTACAACAAAACGGCTGAGGTCAGCATCCCTTAAGTGTTTAGAGCTCTATCTGGAAGACATTTTAGCCCACCAGAGCCATCGCTTTCTGTTAAAGTAAGCAATGTGCAGTTTTTAGAACTCTGTGCTCTGGAGTCTTCATTGCAGGACTTTATATTGTCCCAGAAGGGGGCTGCCCGGAACATGGCACACAGATGTAAAACACAGGACTGTCCAGGGTAATCCAGGACATGTGGTAACCCTATCTCACTGTACCTCTTGGACTTCTCCTTCTCTTTCACTTTAGAAACTTATACTGATGATCTACATAACCATGTTTCTCTTATTCAGCAAATTTAAGCTTTTGTAGACAGTTGTATATTTTATCACATAGTCCATAGTTGCAAGAGCTGAGTCAGTGAAATGTATGTAATGGAAAAGATTAGATATACAAATGACCAATCAGCAATGTTTTGTATGCCCTGATTTACTTCCACATATCTCTGTCAGAGGCCATAGTAATGCAATTAAAATGCAATAAATTGTATTATTATTAATTATAATTATAATTTATTTGTTGAGTACTAGCATATTCTGCAGAGCTGGGCAATTGGATGAACAATTAAGAGTGAGTGGTTCAATGTACTAATTTTCTAGTGCAGCTCCACTGGTGTTAGCCTCTAACACCAATAGTTGCCCTTCAGGGAATGCAGTACAGTGATTGTGCACTTTAGTAGATCCACTGAATAGTGGCTGCCGTTGAAGTCCCTCTGTGTACTATAACCTCTCCTGCATGATCAAAAGAGCAAACTAACCTATGAACTATCCGAACTTTATAGCCAGTCAATGCTTGTTTGCCATCCAATCACAGATTGTAACATGTCAACAGTAGAATTGCTGACCAATTGACCAAATAACTTCTGTTGATAAGAAGGAATGTCATCATGACCGTTATTCAGGCGATCACAATTTTATATGTTTAGGTTGTAGAGTGCTTGAACATTCTAAATTATCTTGTTGTTGCAGTTTGTTGGCACATTGTGTGTGTTGGTATGCAAAGAAAGTGGTCTCCTGCATCTGGCACTCAGTAAACATATTTCTGTAATTAAAGGGATAGTAATGTTTCATAATAAAAGCAGCTTGAAATAATCGTCATTGTATTTGGGCCATGGAGAGTTTTATTTTAGTATTGTCAGAGTTGTAGTTCAAGAGTAATTGAATGATAAAGTATCTCCCTCCCTCCCTCCCCTTTTACTGATGTAACTGCTCAGCTCAGAGCAGCAGGGTGGTGTCCAAGTGGGTTACAGAGAGGGCCAATCTTCAATTAACCTAAGGCAGTGTTTCTTAACTCCTGCCCTCAGGACCCACTAACAGTCCAGGACTTAGGGATTTCTCTGCTAGAGCACAGGTGTGGTGATCAGTAGAGATGCACCGATACCACTTTTCACTTTTTTTAAGACCGAGTATGAGTACCGATACTTTTTTCAAGTACTCACCAATACCAGTTACCGATACTTTTTTTTTTTGCGGTCATTTGCCAGTTTTCCAGGTACTTAAAGCGCATATATATATATATATATATATATATATATATATATATATATATGCTAGCATCATTCACATTGATTAATTCACCTGTGCTTTAACAAGGAAATCATCAAATCCTGGCCTGTTAGTGGGTCCTGAGGACAGGAGTTGAGAAACACTGACCTAAGCGAGCAACCTGAAAAACCTGTCAATGGGGGCAAGGCTTTCATTGTTCTCACAGTAAGAAGATTGCCCCTTGCTGTGAGCTGTCTGGTCTGTGGACCAGATTCCACATCTGAGGGGAGGTGGATTACACTAGGTATAAGGGGAAGGAGTGGGATATTTTATCATTCAATTACTCTGGAACTCTGACAATATTGAAATAACACTCTCTATGGCTCAAATTCTATGAAGATTAATTGGAACTGCAGTTTTTGTGAAACACTACTATCCCTTTAAAAAAGTTATTCATTGTTTAATATCGCTCTCCCACACCATTTCCTGCTGTCAGCCCCTTCTCCAGTAAAGGAGATGAATAATCACGTGACCAGTTACAATGACAAGCTGATCTCCACGTGAGTAGGTTTAACATCCTGAGCATTGACTAAATCTCAATCACTGTAAAGGATGCATGAAGACTACTCACCTTGAGAAAAATGTCTCTGTGTAACTGAATGCTGCACAGGTTGCCATGACAACTGCTCATTCACATGGGTCAGCCCCATTAGTTGGAGTTGGGGCTGGTATTAGGGTAAGAAATTGGAGGAAGGATATTAAATAATGAAAAACTTTGAAACTAGTGAATATTAAAGAGTGTGACATTTATCATATTGTAATACTTTACAGAGCATTTGAAACAAATAATAAAAAAGCTTTACTGTCTCCTAAACCTATGACCAGAGGGGTGCACAGTACATTGCTTTCCATGTGTAGTGTGCCCCTCTGATGTTTAAAGGGTTAAATGTGTTAAGTGGGACTGTATCTTGTAGGATGTCAGGTCAGAATGGTGAGATATTGAAGGATTACCTTTTATTATCTTGCATTTTGATAAATAATGCTGCTCAAAAGACTACAATCAGTTTGACAAGACCAAAGGTTTTCCATTCGTCATGTTAAACAAATAAAGATTTTCTATCGGGGTCAGAAGCTGCCCAGGAAAACAGAGGCTGATTACTAATTAACCCTTAGAGTGCAACATAATGCATTGGATACCTCTCTGGCGCTCAAAGGGTTAAAAGTGGAGCAATTCTAGAGGACACCAGCCGCAGTTTAGAGAACAAACATTTCCAAAATTGCCATCAATTTAAATGGGTCTTTTAACCCCTTGAATGCAAGAGATGTCTCCAACGCATTCCTTCACGGCAGACTTTTCTGATATTTAAAGGGGAACATTCACATAATAAAAATGTTTGTGCATGGGCTTTAATTCGTAAAAATAAATTAGCTCTGTTTTTTTTTTTTTTTTTTACATTTTACTTACTTTTGGAGATACGAAAACTTAAAATACTGTACTTCCGTGTTCTGCGGCACCCTGTATGTGCGGCACAATGCCGTAAAGACTTCTCATCTCCCTCCCAGTTGCCCCAGGGAGTGAGTTCACGCTTCCCTTCGTGGTGGCATTTATGTGGGCTATCACTACAGCAAGCTCCGTTTACCGTGCTACTGAGCCTGCAAGCTCTGCGCTAATTTAGTTTTATGAATTAAATCTCATGCACAAAAGTTTTTATTATGTGAATGTTCCCCTTTAAGGGGTTAACCCCCAGAGTGCCAGAGGGGTACGTAGCACATTGCTTTACAATTCTTTTGCATACCCCTCTGGCATTCAAAGGTTTAACCCTTTGAGTGCCAGAGGGCTACGCAACGCATTGCTTTGCAATGCTTTGCGTACCCCTCTGGCACTCAAAGGGTTAAAAGATTTAGTTCAATCCATGAACAGTTTATCTGCTCCCTGCGGAGCTTTTAGTTTTCCATCCCGATGTTATTGTAGTAAGAGCAGGAGACATTCAGGACTAGAACAAACCAATTGACCATAAGAGACAGAAAAATCCAATGTTTTATTGATATAAACCTGGCTTTTAACCCCTTGGATGCTAGATGTATCTAAAATGCAGTGCTGCAAAAAAGCATTGGAGTCCTCTCTAGTACTGAAATGGTTAAAAGCACCATTTATATCAAAGGACATTAGTATTTCTCCCCAATAGTGAATTCCTTCTTGTGACATCAGCCTCACTAATGGATGTATAGGGAGGATAGAAGCTATTTGTTTAAAGTGGAACTACCAGCCTATAAAAAGTCACCACCCAATAATTAGGCATAATGCGACTAGCTTCTTATTACTGCTATTGTCTTCCACAAGAACCGTGTTTTGAATAACCCTGTTTCTTCAGAGACCGGCAGCCAAACTTGGACACAGACATCTTAATCAGAGACGTCTGCGTGCCTGCGCTGTCCGTCCCGGTATCCTCTAGCAGGCATTGTGTGGAGCCAAAGGCACCAGAAGGGACTGACTGTGCAGGCAATCAGACGACTCTACAGCAAGAAGTCTGGCCGTCAGTCTTGGAGAAACAGGATTACTTCAAAATGAGGTACTTGTGGAAGACAATAGCAGTATTAAGAAGCTAGTCGCCATATGCCTAATTATTGGGTGGTGACTTTTTATAGGGTGGTAGTTCCACTTTAAACAGATAATTGCAGGTGACTGAAGCTGTGGCTTGGGTTAAATCCGCTCTGTTTAAGGATGTGACATGAGAATCTTGCTCTTTTAATCAGGGAGAGATTCTCATTTCGCCCTTTTGATCACGGCAACATGATTAATGCGACGTGTAGCCGCACGCTGTTTTAACCACTACGTTTTAAAAGGATACCTTAAGAATTGGAGCAATCCTGGTGTAAGCCATCTGCATCATAAACATACCCACTGATTGAAATGACCATACCTAGGAACCTTTAGCGAAACACTATAGTGCTGAGGATGAGAGGGTCCAAATGATGATGATTTCAAATCATAATGTGGTTGGTGCTTAAAGGGATAGTAATGTTTCATAATAAAAGCAGCTCTAATTAATCATCATAGTATTTGGACTTTGGAGAGTGTTATTTCAATTCTGTCAGAGTTGTAGTTCAAGAGTAATTCAATGACGAAGTATCCCCCTCCTGCCCCTTTTACTGATGTAACACTGCTCAGCCAGAGCAGAAGGGAGGTGCCCAAGTAGATTGCAGAGAGGGACAAACTTCAATTAAGATAAGGGAAAAACCTGAAAAACTTGTCAAGGGGGGAAGGGCTTTCATTGTTTTCTTACAAAGAAGATTGTCCCTTGCTGTTATCTGTCTGGTCTTACAACCAGATTAAACATCTGAGAAGAGATGGCTTACACTAGGAAAAAGGGGCGGGAGGGGGAAACTTTGCTTGTGAATATCTCTTAAACCATAAAGGTTTGAGAGATAAGACTTATATCATTCTTCATGTTTTTTAATGCCTACAATATAAAATAAAGATAAAACTAAGTATTATTATCCCTTTAACTGAGTGGAAAGGAGGAGTTTTCCCTGAAATTAGTGGGGAAAGTGAGCAGAACTGGGCAGTAGTGGGCTGCACAGACTGGAAAGTAGGTGGAGTTATAGCTGAACTCACCAAGCTAGTGAATCAGCCACTTTCCCCGGAGACCTGATAATTCAGTCTGAAAACTGGAGTCTCTGGGGCAGATCTGTAGAGTTCCCAGGTATGGAAATGGGCTTCTGTAACCCCATGAATACCAGAGAGGCCTCCAGCACATGGCGAAGCAATGGTTTGACGACCCAACTAACATTCAAGGGTCAACAGCCCATTCAAATCCATAGACTATGGGAAATTTTTATTTTTTCCATAGGGTGCAGATGTGTAACTACAGGGCGTGCAGAGGGTGGGGTCTTACCAGGGCACAGCATCCAAAGGGACTCCATCTGCCCCAGCGTCCAATAGGTTCCAGTCCTCCAAAGTCTAGTGATGCCACTGCTCCATTTATTCTTAACACACCAGCCTCACTGTGTTCAATAGGTACAGTATATGGGGGAAATTCACTAAGCAGCGAGAGTTGATAAAGTGAAGATGACATCTCAAGTTTATCACTTCTCCAGTTCCTACGTTATTCTATGGAGCCTGTGCACTAAGATTTCTTCAATTTTGGAGATCTTAGGGCTCGATCCAAATGTTGGAGTAAACAAATGCCGGTAGGGCAAAATGAATACGGACAGACAAAATAAAATGTATTGGTCGGTATACAAATGTCCTACCGGCATTAAGCACAAAGGACGTTAGGACACAAAACTGGCGTTGTGTCCAAACATCCGTTTTCTGCGTTAAGTTCCCAAAATGCAGCTAAATAAAGGCAGTTTTGGGAACTTCAAAGGAAATAAACTAAAGATCGGTGCCTGACATACTGTCAAGCACAGATCGTTAAATTATCTGTAACACTTACCTGTCATCCACTGTCTGTCTCCTTCTTCTTCCCTTGTATCTTCTGTCTTCTTTCTTCCTTGTATCTTGTCTTCTTTCTTCCTTGTATCTTGTCTTCTTTCTTCTCTTGTATCTTGTCTTCTTTCTTCTCTTGTATCTTGTCTTCTTGCTGTAAAAACAGAAAAAAGTATCAGTTAAAAGCATACATATATGGCACATTAATACATACATTAACCCCTTGAGTGCCAGAGGGGTACGCAATGCATTGCAAAGCGATGTGTTGTGTACCTCTCTGGGGCTCAAAGGGTTAAATGATGCAGTAGTGTGCCAGTTGTTCCAATATAAATGCCCCCATGCATGTTAAATGTTCCTAAGTTATGCCAAGATAATCGTATTGCCATATGTTGCATTGTCAAAAATATACTTAGCATTGAGATTTGTTGTCTCTGCAAGGCTACAGAGGTAGCAGCAGAGACAGAATAATGCAGCACCCACCCCCCCTTCATGTCCACGAGCTGATGCCCGCTCTGGTCTGAGGGAATTAGAATTGAAACTGCCTTTATATATGGGCAGTCTTACTTCTAATTCTCTCACGGCCATTGGCTGGGATACGTACCTCCCAGCCAATCAGTTTAAAGCACAGCCTCTCAAAGCTGATTGGCTGGGAGGTGCGTATTCCAGCCAATGGCTGTGTGAGAATTAGAATTAAGACTGCCCATATATAAGGGCAGTCTCAATTCTAATTCCCTCAGACCGGAGTGGGCATCAGCCCGTGAACATGAAGGGGGGGGGGGGGTGGCACATTATTCTGTTTCCGCCACTGCCTCAGCAGCCTCACACAGCGGTGGAGACAGAGACAAAAAATCTCAATGCTAAGTATATTTTTGACAATTTAACTTATGGCAATACGATTATCTTGGCATAACTTAGGAACATTTTAGATGCATGGGGGCATTTATATTGGAACAACCGGCACACTACTGGATCATTTAACCCTTTGAGCCCCAGAGAGGTACATAACGCATTGCTTTGCAAAGGAAAGAAAGACAGAAGATGACCAGGAAGCTGAGGACTGCGCTAGACATCACGATTAATGGCAACCGTTACTTGTAATGTGATATTTTTATACTTAGTCGGGTTAACCTTTTGAATGCCGGTGGGGTAATTATACCCCACTGGCACTCATAGGGTTAATTCTACTAACTTTTGACACATTTTTCATCCTTTGGATGTATTGATTTGGGGCTTAGAGCCCCATATCAATACATCCACTGAGCCTTAGGTTTTTTTAATTCAAGTTTCTGCGTTGGCTGTTTAAACAGGCGATAAGGGACTCAAGTTAAAAAAAAAAAAAAAAGTAAGTCTTAACTTTCCTGCGATAACTTGAGTCCTTTATCGCCTTTTCTTGGCTAACGCAGATATTTGAATTGCTATTTATGGTGTTTTCATCATTTTCAATGTATGAAAACACCTCTTAACTTTAACACACAATGACTCTTTTTTTTGCCGGTATTTTTTCACAGCACAGACATTTGAATAGCTTAAAAGGATAGTAATGTTTCATAATAAAAGCGGCTCCAATTAATCATCATAGTATTTGGACTTTGGAGAGTGTTATTTCAATACTGTCAGAGTTGTAGTTCAAGAGTAATTGAATGACAAAGTATCTGCCACCCGCCCCTTTTACTGATGTAACACTGTTCAGCCAGATCAGAAGGGAGGTGCCCAGGTAGATTGCAGAGAGGGACAATCTTCAATTAAGATAAGGGAAAAATCTGAAAAACTTGTCAAAGGGGGCAGGGCTTTCATTGTTCTCATAGGAAGAAGATTGTCCCCTGCTGTTATCTGTCTGGTCTATGGACTGCATTCCACATCTGAGAAGAGATGGCTTACACTAGGTAAAAGGGGCGGGAGGGGAACTTTGCTTGTGAATATCTCTCAAACCATAAAGGTTTGAGAGATAAGACTTATATCATTCTTCATGTTTTTTTAATGCCTACAAAATAAAATAAAGTGAAAACAAAGTATTACTATCCCTTTGAATGTCGTGGGCAGAAAAAACAGCCGTCTCCAACATTTGGATCGAGGCCTTAGTTCATAGACTCTATAGAATAACACAGGAACTGGAGAAGTGATATCACTGGAGAAGTCATCTCCACTTTATCACCTCTTTATCCATACCTCCCAACATTTCAAATTGCCAAAGAGAGACACTTGTGTTTTTGGGGGTGTTTCTTGGGGTGTGGCTGGTGGGCAGGGCATTACCAAGAATTTTTAGGCTATTTCTTGACCTACTAACACCTCCTTGTGTAACCTAATAAATGACTTATAACAAGACCAATGTATTTTATTTACACAGACTAATTTATAAACACACATACTGACCTTTAAACAAAAAATAATGTGAGTTGTATTGCTGTGGAGCAATGTGAAACGTTTATATACACACCACACAGTCTGATCTCCTAAACACAGGGACACCAGGGTGATACACTTATATACACACCACACAGTCTGATCTCCTAAACACAGGGACACCATGGTGATACACTTATATACACATCACACAGTCTGATCTCCTAAACACAGGGACACCAGGGTGATACACTTATATACACACCACACAGTCTGATCTCCTAAACACAGGTACCCCAGGGTGATACACTTATATATGTACACCACACAGTCTGATCTCCTAAACACAGAGACACCAGGGTGATACACTTATATACACACCACACAGTCTGATCTCCTAAACACAGAGAAACCAGGGTGATACACTTATATACACACCACACAGTCTGATCTCCTAATCACAGGGACATCAGGGTGGGAAAGAGGGACAGGGGGATTTGGGTCTAAAAGAGGGGCTGTCCCTCCTAAAGAGGGACACTTGGTAGGCATGTTTATCACCTCTTAGTGAATCTCCCCCCATTGTCTCCCTTCCCCCTCACAGAGGTTTTATGTTCAATGTAAAGTGTATTTTTCCTGCCGCAATAGAGGAAATAAAATGTTGAGCTGTTGTAGGCCTGCAGGTTTCTAGATTAGTAATAGCAAGTGCAGAAAACCACCTCTCGGTTCCAGAGGAAGGGAACTGGATCAGCGATAGCATATCCCCAGAAGGAAAATCACTCAGTGATCTCCGTTGCTTCACTCCTATGTTCATGCTCAGAGATACTAACACTTAATATGCAAAAAAGATATATTGTAGGGTTTATCCTTCTGAGTAAACAAGGGAATTCCCGCAGCTGAGAAGTGTTTTATTCAAACATTATTACAGCTCAAATGTGATTTTTTTTTTTTTTTTTTTAGATGTAGTATCTCAGTGACCTGAAATGTTATGATGGCACTGTTGTTACACCATCCTATGGACAGCTCTGGTCAGTTGACCATAAACCTCCAAAGGATGGTGTAGCAACAGCGCCAGTGTACAATTTCAGGCCAATGAGATAGTGCACCTAAAAAAATTCAATTGAGGTTGAATAACTTTTGAATAAAACACCCCTCAGCACTGGGAGTACCCCTTTTTCACTCAGGATAAACCCTAAAATATATATGTTTTTGCATATTGTGTTACTATCCCTTTAAGTCTGCAGAGGCTCCCATGACTCCCAATAGACTCCCTACATTCAAGCTGTCAGGGACCAGAGGATGTCATTACCATGGAAGACAAAGGGTTCTTGCTTTTGCATTATCAAAAAGAATCTGTATTGAAGGTTAATGGAAAGTGCAGCTGTTTTATAGCTTCAATCTAAAATCCATTTATTAAATGCAGGCTATTGTATTGCATACTTCTATTGTTTTATTGAATGTCCATGACCTGTATTAGTCACGTAGCGTGTTGGCAGACTGAAAGGGGATTTTAAAGGTGCAGGTCCTCCTAGGACAAAAATGAGTTCAGTGCAGTACCAATTTCAGATCCGTGTTTTTATTTTTTTTCGTCCTGAAATCTGTTATTTACATTTATTTATTAAAAACAGTTTATCATGCTTGTTGTGTTTCTGTGGCAACAGGACGAGTCTCTGCTGTCAGTGTCTTCCCACTGGTGATGTCAACTGCTCAAATCCCATTCAGCTAAATTATAAGGCCCTGGAGAAATTCAGAAAATGCCGAAAATATAAAAAACTAACTGTACATTTTTAATGTTTATGATCTTACCTGATAATCTTGTTCTCCCAAGACTCGAGAGGTCCACTAAGGTCTGGGGATGGTAATGTCCAAATGATGCAATTTGCATCATAAAGTGGGCATGGGTTTATTGTGGTGGGATGGATCGGTAGGACAGGAGGTGGGGTTTGAACGTGAAATGAGTGGAGAGTGGAAACAACAAAGCACAGAGTGGCCTGAACTGGCAGTGGAGTGGGCGGAATTACACGGAAACTCACTGAATCCTAAGAACCGGCCTTTGTCCCTGGAGACCTTGTAATTGAGTATACAAAATGGAGTCTCATAGTCTTATCTAGAGAGTTCCAGGTACGGATGTATATCTCAGCGGATATGTGGAAGAATATGTAACTGGTTACCCAAAATGTTAGCCTAATAATTTATTCTGAATGCTAGTTTTATTACATACTAGTATTCCAATACATTTGATATTGATATCATATTAACCTGTTGATACTGATATCATATTAACCTTTTGGATGTTAGACAATTCTACAAAACATTGTGAAGCATCCACTTGGCTTCCACCAAGATATTTTGGGTTCCACCACCACAAGTAGTCTGAAAACGGCTGCTTTTATTAATATTCTGCAGGGCTCTGTGCAAGGCCCTCTGCCCACTCCGCCAGTGAGGACTAACAGCTCCAGGGATGGAGCCACATGTGTGACTGTCCTGTGCTTCTGGTCCTGAAGTTCATACCCAGGAGCTCTCTTCGAATGTGACCAGAAGATTCCAATTTTTTATACTTAATACATCACCAAGGACAGAGGCGGAGTGTCAGGGCTCAGTCCACTCACTTGTAACTCCGCCCACTTCAGTGTCGGTTCTGGTCACTCTCCGCCAGTAGTTCTCAATCATTCTTTTATCAAGGCACACCTAGCACACAATCTGGAATATTCAGCGCACCTCTAAAATATTATATATAATTTATCAAGGGTGTAATGAAGCTTACAAGTATGTGAGTATATTTATTCTAAGCTCTTATAAACAGAATAATAAATACAATCATATTTTGCATTTTAATTTCCATGAACAGTCATTTTAAAAACAACATTCACATTTTTGTCAGCATTTATTGAAAAAAGTGGGCACCTTAATGCGGAACTTTCACTCAAGTTAAAGTGCCCCCCAAATCATTATACACATAGCTATATGCTTATTAACCCCTTAGTGACAGCCGTGTGCGTACGCGGCTGTCACCTTAACGCCCGTGACTTCTGGGACTTACCAGGTACGTCCTCTGTCAATAAGTGACAATTTTTGCGGGATGTACCTGGTAAGTCCGTTGTCGGGATGGGGTTAATACTAGTATTATCCTGAATAAGTCCGGCGTAATTGTGAAATCCAACTTGATCCGAGATGCACAGGCAGCCATCAGCGCAGACTTCTTGCTGAAGAGACATCTGTGCTTCCCGGTTTCCTCTAGGATTGGTGAGTGGGAGTTGCATTGTACCTTAAATCCTTGAGTGCCAGAGGGGTACACAACGCACTGCAATGCATATAATACTAGTATTAATATGCATCTAGCTATGTGCATAGTGATTTGGGGGGCACTTTAATTTGAGTGAAAGTTCCGCTTTAAGTCTATGCAAAAGTGCCTTGGCACCTTTAAAAATCACTGCTCTATGTCCTATTCTTCCCTATCTATGCTCATTTTAATGCCTGTCTCCCAATCTCAGCCACTCCAAACAAGCCCCATCCCCTTTATTTGCAAGTTGTATCATCTGGATACTCCCACCCCAGTCCTTAGTAGACATCCGGAGGCTTGGGACAAGAAGGTTCCCAGGTAGACTGAAGATTCCCTCGGGGTATAAATAGCCTTGTTCATCAGGTCTAAGAGAGGCAATACTGTAGCAAACCAACTGCTCCGTGGTGGTGGGGGGAGTAAAAATGCCCATAGATTTAAATGAATGTTAGCGAGGTCAACAATGCACTGCTTTTCAATGTGTTGGAGACCTCTCTAGTATTCAGCAGATTTAAAGGTCCATTTAAATCAGTGGGAATTTGTGGAACTATCATTTCAAACCTATGGTGCAGATGAGATGGTTTGCTCCAGAACTGCACATCTTTAGCCTAATGATTTAGGCTAATTGGGCTTATTCATCAGGTTAAAGAGGAACAATCATAGGTGGGAACTTTCCAGATCTACCCCAGAGACTCTGTTTTTTGTAGCTGATTACCGGGTTTCCGGGGACAGAGGATGATTCCCCAGGCTGTGGGGAAACTCTGCCCACTTCTCCTCCTTCCCACCCTGTTCCTCCCGTGCAGTGCACAAGGGACTGACAGCGCAGGCGCACGGACGTCACTGTGAAGAGACGTCCGTGCTTCCTGCTCCTGTAAAACGCCGATATCTGAAGAACCGGGTAAGATTTCTGGCGACTAGCGCTACTAAGCAGCTAGTCGCCAGGTGAGCAGTAAGTGAACATTAAGTTATTGCGGGGTGATTGTTCCCCTTTAAGTTGTTTATGTCCATTCTTCTTGATAATACCTTTGTGAAAACCCTGTAACAGACTGGCAATAGGCTTATTGGTCTTGGAGTACCATTTTCTTGCACAGTGTCCTTGCACTTTTGCATTGTTTTCTTGCTTCATATTCAGCCAATGCATAAAGATTTCTCCAACTTTAGATATATTAGTGCCTTGGCTCAATAGAGTGAAAATGCCCAACAGTCTAAGATCTCTATGGATTGGCTCCATATAATAACATAGGACTCAGAGTGCCCTTTTGACTCTATGGAGCCAATACACTAAGACCTCTGAAGTTGGAGACATTTTTATGCATTGGCTCAATAGAATAACATAGGACTTGGAACACCCTTTTTTTACTCTATAGAGCCAAGGCACTACGATCTTACTCCGTTTTTACATTTCTCCAAGGGATATTAGTGCCTTGGCTACATAGAGTAAAAAAACAATTCAGATCCTGTATTATTCTAAGGACTAATGTACTAAGATCTCTAAAGTTGGAGAAATATTTGTACATTGGCTCCACAGAATAACATAGGACCCTGAGCACCTTTTTTAACTCTATGGAGCCAATACACTAAAATCTCTAAAATTGAAATCTTTATGCATTGGCTCCTTAGAGTAACATAGGATTTAGAACGCTGTCTTTTTTTACTCTGTGGAACCAATGTACTAAGATGGAAAAATATTTATATATTGGCTCCATAGAATTACTTAGGACTTGGAGCACCATTTTCTTCCACCTTTTTTTCACTGTTTTCTTGCACCATTTTCTTGCTCAGTTTCCTTATGCTCTGAGTTCTTTGTTATTCTGTGGAGCCAATCTATTCATATTTTTGCAACATTAGAAATCTTAATGCCTTGGCTCAATATAGTAAAAAAAGGGAACTCCAAATCCTATGTTGTTCTAAGAGCCAAGGCACTAAGGTCTCTAAAGGTGAAGAAATATTTAGGCATTGGCTCATAGAATAACACAGGAGTGCCCAGGGCTGGATTTACATCTCAGGAACCTGTAGGCACAGAAAACTGAAACACCCCCCCTTGGACACCTCCACAATGCTCCTAATCTCCACATTGCTCCCATCATCTCCATATTGCCCTCACATTGCCCCCCATCAGCTCCATGTTACCCTCACATTGCACCCCATCAACTCAAACTTGCCCCTCATGAGTTCCACATTGCCCCCACCATCTCCATATTGCCCACACATTGCCCCCACCCCATCAGCTCCTACTTGCCCCCCATCAGCTTCACATTGCTCCCAACATCTCCATATTACCCTCACATTGCCCCCCATTGGCCCCAACTTGACCCCCATTAGCTCCATATTGCCCCACAATCTCCATATTGCCCTCACATTGCCCCCACCCCATCAGCTCCAACTTGCCCCCCATCAGCTCCACATTGCTCCCACCATCTCCATATTACCCTCACATTGCCCCCCATCAGCTCCAACTTGCCCCCATCAGCTCCACATTGCTCCCACCATCTCCATATTACCCTCACATTGCCCCCCATCGGCCCCAACTTGCCCCCCATTAGCTCCACATTGCCCCACAATCTCCATATTGCCCTCACATTGCCCCCACCCCATCAGCTCCAACTTTCCCCCCATCAGCTCCACATTGCTCCCACCATCTCCATATTACCCTCACATTGCCCCCCATCAGCTCCAACTTGCCCCCATCAGCTCCACATTGCTCCCACCATCTCCATGTTGCCCTCACATTGCCCCCCATTGGCTCCAACTTGCCCCCTCATCAGCTCCACATTGATCTGTCATCTGTGCCTCCTTTGACACAATCCTGTAGCTGCTGGAGCTCCTGCGCGGTCTTCTCTTCAGGAATGCAGAGCGCTGGGAGATGATGTCATCACCCAGCCCTCTGCATTACTAAAGAGCCGGCAAGGGAGCTCAGCAGCTACAGGTCTGTGCCAAAAGAGGCACAGATCTCTCCCGCCAGGGAGGTAGGAAACAGACAATGGAGGGGAGGGGGCAATGTGAAGGCAATATGGAGCGGGCGCCGGGTGGGGCGATTATTGTTATTGCGAGGCTAATTAAAAATAAATAAATAAAAAAGCGATCCAAATGGCAGACGCCCCTCTGTGGGGTGCGCCTGTAAGCAGATGCCTACTCTGCCTTATTGTAAATCCGGCCTTGGGAGCACCCCTTTTTTTAATCTATGGAGCCAATGCCCTAGATCTCTAAAGTTCCAGAAATCTTTATGTATTGGCTCAAAGGACATGAAGCTCCCCTTTTTTCTCTGTGAATCCAAAGCACTAAGATCTCTCATTTCTCTTTAGAAATCTTATTGCATTGTCTCGATAGAATAACATATGACTTGGAGCACTATTTTCTTGTACCGTTTTCTAGCATCTTTTTATACACCATTTTCCTATACTGGTTTTCTTTCACCATTTTCTTGCACTCGTTCTCTGGCTCCGTTTTCTGCACCATTTTCTTGCTCTGTTTTCTTCTCCATTTTCATTACAGATCTTAGTGCCTTGGATCCATAAAGTAAAAAAAAAGAAAGTGCTCCAGATACTATGCACTAAGATCTCTAAGTCTGGAGAAATCTTTATGGATTGGCTCCATAGAATAGCATAGGACTTGGAGCACCTTTTTTTTTTACTCTATGGAGCCAAGGCACTAAGACCTCTAAAGATGGAGAAATCTTTAAAGGAGCAGTAAACTTTTTTTTATGAAAAAACATATTTTACAGAGCATTTCCTGCTGAATAAAACAAGGTCACTCCCACCGCTGTCAGATGTTTTATTCAAAATTTATAGCAGTTTAAATAATCAGGAAGTGAATTTACTGTGTTTACTTCCTGATAGTTCTAACTGACAGGAAGTGACTCAGCAGTTTCTATCACAATCTATGGAGAACTGTATGTCTCTGACTTTTCTGACTTTCCTCTCCATTAGAATCTAAAAGGAAATCTAATTAGAATTTGACCACTAGAGGGCACTGCTAATGTATAAAAACATGGGTTTAAACTGTAATAACTCTGGAAATATAAATCTCTTGGCAATGGGAGTACCCTTATTTTACTCAATAGGAAAATCCCTACAATATATATTTTTTCATAAAAGAAGTTTACTGCTCCTTTAAGCATTGACTTGTAGAATAACACAGGACTTGGATCTCCCCTTTTTATTAATCTATGGAGTCACTTCCCTAGAGCTCTAAAGATGTTGAAAGCTTTATGTAGTTGCTCCTTAGAATAAAACAGGACTTGGAGGACCATTTTCTTGTACTGTTATATTGCTCTGGGGGCACTCCAAATCCTATGTTATTCTAAGCGCCAGTGCACTAAGTCTTTAGGCATTGGCTCATAGAATAACACAGAATGATTTGGAAAGATAGTCTGATCTCTTAAATCTGATTTGTCTACCATGGGTGAACCTGCCAGGAGTATATGTTCGCAGTGGCATAGTTCTCACCTGCCTTATTCACACTCTCAAGCACTCTTGCTACTATAAGGCATGGATCCTATTGGACCCTAGCAGCCAATGATGGGAAATGAGGATTCAGTCCTCGACAGTATTTGAGTTTGACATGCCTGTGCCAAATGCATTTGCATCTTTCCATACACCTCTCTTTGCTAAATTCACTTGATTCATTGCTCCATAACTGCAGCAATTTATTACAAGAGTAACTGACAACACCAATGATTTCTAGTATACTTATTTGGCCCCAAAAAGTGGAGAAAATAATGTCCCAATTCATAAATGTGGTGACTTTACAATTCTCCTGATTTAGATGAGGTATCTCAATGGCCTGAATTTGTACAGTTACGTTGTTGCTATATCATCATATGGAGGTTTATGGTCAGCTGACAAGATCTGTCCATAGGATGGTGTAGCAACAGCGCCACTGTAAAATTTCAGGCCACTGAGATACTACACCTAAAAAAATTCAAGGTTGAGCTGAAATAACTTTTGAATAAACTACATCTCTGCAGTGTGAGTTTCATTGTTTTACTCAGGAGGATAAATACTACAATATATCTATTTTTTACATACTAAGTCATACTATTCCTTTAAAAATTTTAGCAATATTTTGGCTATAACACTTTAACCCTTTGAGTGCCAGAGAGGTACCCAATGCATTGGGTACCTCTCCTGCACTCAAAGGGTTACGGTCCAGATAGGTGTACAATATATTGCTTGCCTGAAAGGGTTAAAAAGCATTAATAAATGACTTATATCCAATGAAAAAGTATCCTGCTGGGGAAAGTCAACCAGAGTTCACAGAAAGGAATGAGATGTCCTAATGAGCTCCAGTGACATTGAAATAAGCCTCATACGATTACTCCCAATGGAGAACACAGTCACCTTTTCAACCCAATAAATTGTCCTGAATAATGTGCACAAAACTTGACCTTGGGAATTGTTGTTTACGGAACAGGCAAACAATTTAATTACAATCTGGAGTGGATAACATGACATAGCACGGTCCCTACCAAGTGGAAAACAAAATGTTTTATTTATTGATTGATCGATTAATTGATTTTTCAAAAGTGTTTTATCAGAAAGAATACATTGAGATTTTGTTTATTTAAAATATGTCCTATTGATTGTAGAAAAAACCAACACTTTATAAATGGTGTTGATATATCCTTCATCATTTAAAGGGATAGTAATGTTTCACAATACAAGCAGCTCTAATTAATCTTCATAGTATTTCAATACTGTCAGAGTTCTAGTTCAGGAGGAATTGAATGATATCCCCCTCCCTCCCCTTTTACTGATGTAACACTGTTCACCTCAGAGCAGCAAGACTGTCCGGATGGATCACAGAGAGGGACAATCTTCAGTGAGCATAAGGAAAAACCTGTCAAGGGGGTCAGGGTTTTCCTTATGCTCATAGTAAAAAGACTGTCCCTTGCTGACAGCTGACAGTACCAAATTCCACATCTGAGGGGAGGGGGCTTACACTAGGTAAAAGGGGAGGGAGTGGGATACTTTATCATTCAATTAGTCTTGGACTACAACACTGACACTCTCCATGGCCCACATACTATGAAGATTAATTGGAGCTGCTGTTTTTGTGAAACATTACTATGCCCTTAAAGGAGATTGTCTCCTTATAATAACTCCCCCCCACCCAAATTTAAATTGTATGGCCAAAAAAATCCCAATGGCTCCTATGAATTTTGCCTTCGTGCCTTTGAAGAAGAAGTAACGTCTTTTTCTCTGCCGTCCAATACAGGTTACTGGTAACTTTGGGTAGGCGATCCGCCCCCTTAATTGTTGGCAGGAACAATTTTAGAATTGTATGCAGGGGGTGGAGCCTACCTTCCCTCCTTGGCTGCAGCTAGCTAACCAGCTCCAGAAAGATGTGTTCCTTGGTGAAGATAACACAGGCAAGAGAACAGTTCTGCTTTAGCTTTAGAAGTTTTTTATTTTTCTGTTAGAAATGGAATACCACCATTAGGCGGATTACCATAACTGACAATGCCCTTAGATGTGGCTAGCTCAGTGACCAGGTGCTTTTTGTGGACCTTAAGCCCTGGGGGGGGGATCTTGACTACAAGTTCTTTCCTCAGGAGTTGCCCACCAACGCTTCTTCTTAAAACATGGTAGTCTGAAGACAGAAGATCTGCAGGAAAGGTGAGCAACCCTTTGAGTGCTGCCCACATGTCCCACAGTGCCCCTCCACACAGGGGTTTTCACTTGGAGTTCCTATTACACACTCCTGCACTCATTTGGTCTGTTGGGTGTTTGGAGCAGGTTTATGTGGTACTTAATCCTTTAGCTGCTGGTTTTGCATTCATTTGGGGGGGGGGGTTTCTGACACTTTTCCTACTGGTTCAGTGTTTTTTTGGGTATCCTAACATATTCTAGTTAGGTTTCATGTTTTTCAGTTTTACACTTTCAATTTTCTAAAATTGCTCCATTCACTTCTATAGGACTGTACAGTTTGGGACATATTTCTGCAACCATTTAACCTAGCGACTTCAGAGATGGCTCATTTTACTTGTCTGCCCTTGATCTATCATCCGGTTCATGTTTCTAGTGTGTTGGGGGGCCACGGTGGGCTTTGGGCACTGTTTGGGGTACTTTTCTGGGAAAACTACATTTCCCATGAACTCTTGCTTCGCGCACTTGTTTCTGATTGGCTCCTGCCGCGTCAGCCAATTTGTGCTATTTCCAGAATGAGTGTCCTACGCAGGGCTTGGACTCTCCTTCTCTCCTCTGCTGATTAACCCTTCACCTGCCAGATAAGTTTATTTTAGCGATTTCTGGGGTGAAACTTTAATCCTACACACTGTAATTGGGTGATTTCTTATACAGTAAGGATATTTGACACTGTGAGAATGTCTATACCGTTGGAGCTTGGGTCCAGACCTAAGACTAAGGATGCTGGAGTCTCTGTATCCCCTGTGCATTGCTCTTCCTGTCATTCAGGGTTACCTAGATAATTTTAAGGTCATTTATGGCCAGCATGTTCTGATGTCCCTGAGAGTCTTCCAGGGACCTCCAGCCATGCATTAGAGCCAGTTTGGGTGCAAGAGTTCAAGGCTGCTATTAGGGACCTTAGGTCCACATTGCAACTCTTTCCATCCCAGTTACAGGGGGTCTTCCATTCTTGGCAGACCCCCTCCTCAGTCAAGTCTTCCCTGCCAAAACCTCAGGGTGTACCTGACGTGTCAGATTCCTCTGAGGAAACCTTCTGTCTCCAAGAAATTTGCCAAGCTTTATCCCTTCTCTGAGGCTGCTCTTGCTCAGTGGATTCATCCTCCCAAAGTGGATGCTTCTATCTCCAGGCTATCCAAGGCTACTGCCTTGCCAGTGTCTGATGTGTCTGCTCTAAAAGACTGGACTGACAAGAAACTTGAGGTCTCCCTCAGGTCCATCTTTGCCAGTGCTGGTACTGCCATGCGTCCAGCATTCGCTGCTGCATGGGTGAACTGGGCCATTGTGGTCTGGACTCAACAGCTCATCCTTGCTGTCCGTCAGGGTGCTCCTACTTCGGATATGTTGCACCTCCTTGCCAACATTTATGAAGCACAGCACTGTGTTTCTGCTGCCTTATTTGATGCCATCTGTTTGGTGGCTAGGGTTTTCACCATATCTGTGGTTGCCAGACGGGCTCTTTAGCTCAAGATCTGGTCGCTGACACTGCTTCCAATAAAGCACTGCTCTCCTTACCTTTTCAAGGCACTTCTTTGTTTGGGACAGATCTTAAGGATCTGATCAGTGAGGCCACAGTGGGTAAGAGTACTCTTCTACACTTGGTTTCTACAAAGAAAACACTGCTTAAGCGTAGCCGGTATTTTTGTTCCTTTCAGAATGAGACATGTCCGGTGAACCAGATGGTTCCCTCAGCTCCAAGTACCTCCTCCAAGCCCAAAGAGCAATGGAAGCCCAAGGTCTCCTCCAAGCTCAAGGCTTCCAAGCCTTCTTCGGCAAGCCTCACCGAACCCAGGTCCACACTCTGATGTGGGTGGTCTTCTGCGTCACTGTCACAGCATTTGGAAAGATTCAGTGGCGGACCCTTGGGTTCCAGCCAAGAAGCTATCATCTCTAGTGGGGAAATTCATTTCCACCATAAAAGCAGTACCGTTTGCATTGGCATACACCAGGGAACTCCAGCGGTTTGTGATCCAGGTGTGCAGGGGTGAACCGGACCTTCTAAAGATGTCAGTGTCCCTCCCTCTTCATGTGGAACTGAGTTTATCGTGGTGGTATCACGGTGCCCGTGTTCCTGCTCTGACGGCGACATTGTTACTATGCCTGATCTCCATGCTGCCCTCTCGTTTGTCTGTCATCTTTACTCCACCCAGGGCTTGCCTTTTTATTCCTGTCTCATCTATTCTAAGGCGCCCTTTCGTTGTGTATCTGAGCCTGACGTTTTGCTACTGTGTTGCTGTTTCGTGTATGGCCCGGCCTGCCTGACGACATTCCTGTGTTTCCCGTGTATTGCTCCGTTACCGACTGATCTGGCTGAGAACCCGCTCCATTGCTGAACTGATCTGGCTGAGAACCTGCTCCGTTACCGACTGATCTGGCTGAGAACCCGCTCCGTTGCTGAACTGATCTGGCTGAGAACCTGCTCCGTTACCGACTGATCTGGCTGAGAATCTGCTCTGTTGCTGAACTGATCTGGCTGAGAACCCGCTCCGTTGCTGAACTGATCTGGCTGAGAACCTGCTCCATTACCGACTGATCTGACGGAGAACCCATTCCGTTGCTGAACTAATCTGGCTGAGATCCTGCTCCGTTACCGACTGATCTGGCTGAGAATCTGCTCTGTTGCTGAACTGATCTGGCTGAGAACCCGCTCCGTTGCTGAACTGATCTGGCTGAGAACCTGCTCCATTACCGACTGATCTGACTGAGAACCCATTCCGTTGCTGAACTAATCTGGCTGAGATCCTGCTCCGTTACCGACTGATCTGGCTGAGAATCTGCTCTGTTGCTTAACTGATCTGGCTGAGAACCCGCTCCGTTGCTCAACTGATCTGGCTGAGAACCCGCTTTGTTGCTGAACTGATCTGGCTGAGAACCTGCTCCGTTACCGACTGATCTGGCTGAGAACCTGCTCCGTTGCTGAACTGATCTGGCTGTGAACCCTGGTTGTCATTGTCTGCCTGGCTATTGAGCCTTGCTTGTGCACCTGACCAGTCTGGTTTGTAATCTGTCCGCTGAGCCTTGGTACTGTTGTCATCCGTGTTGGTTGCGCCTCCTCCGTTGTCTACTGGCCAGCATTACATTCAACGGTTTCCAGTTGCCTAGTTGGGGTGCTCCGCGTGGCGCTTGACCATAGGCATAGCATTTGTGCTATCGCCACTTACTCCTACTGCCTGCGACAGTGTGTACATGCGAAGTACCAGTACAGTGCTGGCAAGTGCTGACTGAGTTACTCTGATCTCTCTGTGTCTCCCTCTGCGCTAATTGCTGGGCTCACTCCCTGTGGGAGTTCCTATGTATCTCTGGGCGTCTCCTGTTAACTGTTCAGTGCCTAAACTATCTAAGCTACCCATTTGCTCCTTCGTGTTGCAGTGCCTGGGAGAGGGCCAGCACTTGCATTGGCACGCACTACTTGGTGTGGAGACCCTGAGCTCATATTCCTGTCTAGTGGCCGGAGGGCCTAGAGCCAGCATTTGCGCTTGTTCCACTGTCCTATGAGGGGACACCTGTGGCCTTCCAGTGTTCACTCGATCCACCCCTAGCTCTCTAGGGTTTATCCTCTGTAAGTGGTGGCCTTGGTCACTCTGGGACCCCTGTCCCATGGTCAGTGTTGCTTCGCTGCCTCATTGGGTTCTGTGTCACCCAGGCGTCTGGGTCTCGTGCCTATTACCATCTCCAGGACTTGCTGCCATCCTCTGTCCTGCTGTCAGCCGGGGTCCAGTAGCCTAATCGCTCCGGGTTCTCTAGTAGAGGGTTGCTGCCTAAGATACCTCTATTACCTGTGCTCTGTCTCAGTCATTCTGTTTACAGTCATTGCTTACTGCCTATATATCTTTCATATAGTGTGGTTTCGTATTGTGGGCCTGTGGCCTCATTCCTTGTATGCACTTTACTTAATAAAGTCATTTTAACCTTACTGTTCTGTCTGAGTGTTCATCAAAAAACCGTGACAGTTGGCTCGACCTCTCCAATCTGCTGAAGGGCAGGTCCTTCCTGGTATCCTTCTGGACCACGGTGACGATGGATACCAGCCTCTCCGGCTGGGGAGCGGTCCTGCGTCGCCTGAGTGCTCAGGGTAGGTGGTCTCCGGAGGAATCTCTCCTTCCCATCAACATATTGGAGCTTCGGGCGATATTTCATGCCCTTCATCATTGGACATCTCAGCTGGAAGACTGCCCAGTCCGGGTACAGTCCGACAACGCCACGGCTGTGGCTTACAACAACAAGCAGGGCGGAACAAGAAGTCTTGCCACTTGGTTAGAGGTGAAGGCTATTTTGTCTTGGGCAGAAGAACACTTTCCTGCAATATCCGCAGTGCACATTCCTGACGTAGACAACGTCATGGCGGACTTCTTCAGTCAACATGCAGTGGACAGCGGAGAGTGGGAACTGCACCCAGAGGTGATCACCCTCATTGTTCAGAAGTGGGGTCTTCCTTACATAGACCTGATAGCAACAAGACACAACAGAAAGGTTCCGAGGTTCTGCTCTCGATGGAGACACCCTTTAGCTCTGGCGGTGGATACAATGTCCGTTCCTTGGTTATTCCCTCTGGCCTACATCTTTCTTCCCCTCCCAATGTTGCACAGGGTGTTACGAAAATTACAACTGGAGCATTGTCCAGTCATTCTGATTGCTTCGTACTGGCCTCGTCAGGCTTGGTTTCCGAAGCTTCTGGATCTGTCAGTGGCGGAGCCATTCCAGCTCTCTTGCCGTCCGGATCTTCTTCTACAAGGTTACATGTGGAAGGAGGATGTTCATCATCTAGCCTTGACGGCTTGGAAATTGAATCCTCAATATTGAAGAGGAAAGGGTTTTCTGCTGGTGTGGGTGCTACTATGCTCAGTGCCCGCAAACCTGTTTCTTCCAAGATCTACCATCTTTTCTGATCGACCTTCCTATCGTGGTGTGCCGATAAGACCTGTCTCAGGAATTTGATCTGCCTACGGTCCTGGCCTTTTTGCACAACGGCGTGGATAAGGGCCTCAGTTTGAGTTCCCTTAAAGTTCAGACATCTGCTCTCTCTGTTTTCTTTCAGAGGCACATTGTCATCCTTCCTGATGTCAAGGTTTTCTTCCAGGGCGTTGATCATACTCATCCTGCCTTCAAGATTCCTGTTCCTCCGTGGGATCTTAACTTGGTTTTGGGCATTCTTCAGTGCCCTCCATTAGAGTTTTTGGCTACTCTTCCTCTATGACTGTTGACGTGGAAAATGTCCTTTCTCCTAGCGATTGTGTCTGTCCGTCGTGTCACGGAGTTACATTCTCTGTCCTGTAAACCACCCTATTTGGTGTTTCACAAGGACAAGGCGGTGCTTCGCTCCTCTCAGGAGTTTCTCCTGAAGGTGGTTTCGGAGTTCCACATCAATCAGGATATTGTGGTGCCCTCTTTTTGCCCTTACCCCAACTCTGACAAGGAGAGGAATCTCCACTTGTTAGACGTGGTGCGTTGTCTCAAGTTTTATGCACATCGAACTGAGTCTATCAGGCAATCTGACACATTGTTCGTCATTCCTGAGGGTCCTAGGGCAGAAAGACCTGAATCCAAAGTGACTATTGCTTCTTGGATCAAGTACACTATTCGTAAGGCTTTTCAGCTGAGAAAGAAGCCTGTCACCTTCAGGGTCACTGCTCATTCTACACAATCTATTGGGACCTTACAACAATCAGGCTTCTGCTGATCAGTTGTGCAAGGCTGCCACCTGGTCGTCTGTGCACACCTTTTTGAAGCACTACCGTGTTGATCTATTGGCATCGGCTGATGCCAACTTTGGGACGAAAATCCTGGAGGCAGTTTTGCCTGTCTAGGATTTTCTTTGGGTCTCGGTGCTTCCTTCTCTTTTGAGCCCCATTGACTCTAGTTCACTATTATGCTGTGTAACAGCTGGGGTGTTGTTACACCTGTTCAGTGTCTGTTGACACTTCTTTGTTTGTTGGGCTATCTCTGATCTGATGGTTCGTATCTGCTCTGGTGACTTTGGGGGCCTTGCTCCTGGTCCTTGCCTTACTTTCTGTCTCTGGGAAACTCAATGATTGGACATCCCAAAGTTATCAGTAACCTGTATTGGACGACAGAGAAAAGAGGATTTTAGTCTTATCTGTTAACTCCTTTTCTCTTAGTCCATACAGGTTACTGGTCTCCCACCCTGTCAAGGGACCATGCTTGGCTCTCCTGTGGCAGACCGTGGGGGTCCTTCGGGGTCATGCTCACAGGAGTCTTCTTTTCCTTCCACTATCTAGTCAATAGTTAGTGTCTCAAATCTTTTGGGAGCTGGTTGGCTAGCTGCAGCCAAGGAGGGAAGGTAGGCTCCACCCCCTGCATACAATTCTAGAATTGCTCCTGCCTACAATTAAAGGTGCGAATCGCCTACCCAAATTTACCAGTAACCTGTATGGTCTAAGAGAAAAGGATTTAACAGGTAAGACTAAAATCCTCTTATTAATCAGTCCTGGGTGTTAATTTCATGGAGGAGGACAAGACAATTGATGACAAGACCATAGGGCACAACCTCAGACAATAGCACATGGTAATCTTAACCCTTTAAGGACCAGAGTGTGTGTGCAGCACATTGCTTTACAATCTGCTGCACTTCCCCAGCCCTTAAAGCGTTAAATAGGTGTAATTTCCCTGCCTGCTTCAGTTTGAGAAACTGCCAGGAGCCATTGTGTCCTCCTCTACTCACAGGACATCCGGAACTGATTGAAGATGTTATCTCTAGAACAAAGGCACAAGGAAAAAGGGCCCAGTGGGCTTTCCTGGCCATAGTAAGGTAAATGTGGGGGGTATTATTATTAGTTGTTACTTCCCCTTTATTACAGTTCATGAGGGACAAATAGTTTTTAGAACAAGAGGACAGGGCTTAAACTTAGAGGGTGGAAAAAATAATACAAAAGCACTTCACTGAAAGGGTAATAAATGTTCCCTGTTGCTGAAAACACCCTTAGAAAAAAGGAGGAAGAATGAAAAAAGCTTTTACACTTTGCCTGCTGGAGAGATTTCCAGTGCACTGCTTAGCAATGCAGTGGAGATCTCTCTAGCAACCAAAGGGTTAAATAAAAGCCTGTAAAGGGTCATAAAACTGGTTCAGGACATCGAGATAGCTCTGGCCACACCCCCAGTTCAGAATGTGGGTGTGGACAGCACAGCTCAGGTGCTCCTCATTTGGAGTTCCAGGCAGTTGCCTACTCTGCCTATTGGGAAATCCGGCCCTGTATGTTAAAGCGGAACTATCATCCACATTATATTGGGCCACAGATACTAATAATAAAAGTGATGTGCATCTATGTTCTTGTAATTTCTATAATAAGTGCGGCATTACCGAAAAATAGACTTTTATAGGCAGAGATCGGCAGGGATCTTACCGTAGGCGCTCTCTGCACCTGTGCCGTCAGTCCCTTCTGGTGCCTTAAGGTAAGCAGGCATTCAGCTCACCAGTCGTGCGCTGTTCCCCGCTGCCTGTCTGCCTAAAAAGTTCTATTTTTCACGAATGCTGCAATTATTATTGAAATTACAAGAACGTAGATGCATAACGCTATTATTATTAGTAGTTGGGGCTCAATATAATGTGGATGACATTTCCGCTTTAACCAGATGAATGCTACAAAAGTCTGCAATGTATTGCTTAGCACTTCGCACTAGACTGATCTAGCATGATTATTTAAATCAATGTATTTTTTACATATTCCCTAGGCCGCTGTTGGTTTATTCCAGAATTGCTCCACTTCTACTCTGTACATCAGCCTGAGAGAGAAAGAGAGAATGGAGTAAATTTATGTGTGAGCATGTCTGATCATTGAGTGGAGCTAAATGACTTGTAATTGTATTGGCTGTCCCAGCAATGTGCTGTTGATTTAGACACAGCTGTAACCTGTCCTAGCTAGACACATGTGTTTTTGCCAAAGTCACAATGACATGGCACTGATACAGGCTTCATGTGTATCCACTAGAATGTGTTTATTTAGACGAGACATGCACAAAAAACATAAATACTGATAAATTTAAAGAGCAACCATGCCTTTTTACAACGTCTACTACAATGCACATCTACAGTGAGGGAAAAAATTATTTGATAGAAATGATAGAACTTTTCTTCAAAATTTATTACAGTTCAATCAATATCATTTTAAATAAACAGTTAGCAACAACACCAATTGGTGTCCAAAAAAGCATGTTTTATAGAGCTGGGGTCACAGACTACACGATTCCATATTAAGTGATAGGAACAGCACCATCTAGTGCTTCACAATGCATTTGAGGGGTTAAAAGGCCCATTTAAATCAATGACAATTTTGGGAGTTTTCACCCCCTCCTACTGAAGTTTTTTTTGAGCCAAATGTGCTACTCTTTCTGCATAAGGCCTTTCAGATGGTATTCAGTTATCTAACAAGGTGCAATTCTGGAGCTAACCAACTGCACCAGAAGTGAAAATCCTCAATGGCTTAACTTGGGGGGGGGGGGGGGTTAAACCATTGTCTGCTAAAAAGGTCTCCAGTGTATTGCTTTGAAATAGTTGGAGCCTCTGTAACATTCAAAGTTATAAATGATCCAACTAAACAAATGGGAATGATGGGGATTTGTATTTATCCCCTATGGGGCAGCTGGTTTGCTACAGAATTGTACATGTTTTGCTGCCTGGTCTCTCCTAGGCAAACACAAAAAACACTAGAATAGGTACAAAAAAATGCTTGCAAAGCATATCTCAATTAAAACTGTAGTTTATGCATCATAAGCATGTGTGCCAGTCTGTAAATACTGTTTTTTTCCTGATTATCAGGTAAGTTTTTTTTTTTTTTAGGCATTCCAACCTGAAAAAGTGACCTTGCCTTCAATTCATCTATTCATAGATGCCTTTTATTCTGTCTGCTTGTCTGATCGGTAGAAGATCCAATCTAGAGGGCAGCCTGGTAGGAGATCTAGCCCTCTACCTCCTTCCCTGTAGCTCACATGTAAAAGAAGTGTCCAGATCAACCGCTTCCTGCCTAATGTCGCTGTGCCTTTTCAGGTCCTGCCAGGATCTTTCTTTCAATATGCAGGCTCACATACGGACATGTTGTATCACTTCCACACTCACATGCAGTTCTGTTAGTCTACACACTGAAAGGCAAGTCCTGGCAGGACCTGAAAGGTCTTAGAGATGTAAGGAAGGTGCTAAATTTAACATGCCGTCCATCAGACACATCATCTACAAAGCTGCCTCCTGGATGTGAGGTAGAGAGAGAGAGAGTGGTGAATAAGGGTCAGCTTACACTCAGGAGATGAGGGGGATCGACAATTTTAATTAAAAGTTGTGGTGGTCACTTTACATTCAAGGTTTCCCTGTATCTGTGCAAATATGGTATGGTTTAGCTGTGAGTCTTACGTTCTGCATAAAATCACTTGTGGAATGAAGCCTTACCTACACTTAGTGTGTGGAATGCACAGTTCTATCAACACGGTTCATTTTATACATGTTTACTTAACGTTAACCCTTTGAGTGCCAGAGGGGTATGTTGCGTAACCCTCTGGCATTACGGGGTTAAAATGCTACATCTGCATCTCTGGCTATGTAGGATCACTTTAGTACATGCCAACTCACACACTCTGCCATTGTTTAGACTTAAATCCTTTGAAGCAATGCATTGCAAAGTAATGTGTTGCACACCCCCTGGCATTCAAAGGGTTAACCAGGTCATAGGTAAAAAGGACTTGGAACTCTGTTGACACAAGTGTACAGTCATGAAAAGCCCTGGGAGACCAATCAGGGACAGTAGCAGGGGTGTAATGAATTACTGTGCTCTACTCTCCAACCAATGTCACCTCTTACCAAGCTGTGCTGAAGATGCTTAGCCAGGCAAAGTCTTTGAAAGATGCAGTTCTCACAGCAGGAGCCAATTAGCATTCCAACCAGACCTTTGTTGTTACTCCTCAGGGGGTTTTCCTGGCCAAACACATAGTTGAGCTGATACCTGAGCACTAACACACTAACTAGACATACAGAAAAATACAGTAAAATGTACAGCAGTGTAACATTCTTATCCCCCATTAATTAATCCAAAGATACTGCTACTATCCCCAGCCAAATACACCTGGTTGATTTATCACTCAATAGAAATCATAACAGAAGAGACAACTGCTCTTTTCATGTTAAAAATAGCAGCCTGGCAACTAGCAATTATCATATCCTCTAGAGTAAAGCCTTTGTATTCACACTTTCTATAGGAAGCTGTATACCTTATTATACGGTAGGAAATTTACAGTAATATATATATATATATATATATATACATACATACACAAACTTTAGGTTATTAGAATTAATATCCAAAAGAAGAGCACTCAACACGACTTGCAAATCAAAAACAGGTTTTATTTGTCAACATTTCAGCCCCCAACGAGCCTTCCTCAAGACCACACATCTTGAGGAAGGCCCGTTGGGGGCTGAAACGTCGACAAATAAATCCTTTTTTTGATTTGCAAGTCCTGTTGAGTGCTCTCTTCTTTTGGCCATTAATTCTAATAACCTACATCTTGTATTATTAATTTAAGAAGCACCCAGGCATTTTTTCTGATTACACTATAATGTGAGGTGTGCCAACAGTTGTTGGAGGCTTGCTGATGAGGCCTTCGACAATGGCTGAAGATGCTGATGATGATAATATAAATAGATATTGATACACTGTTTGAAGCACCAAATAAAATCCTTCAAAATTTGTCAAAAATATATGTCAAAAATCTCATAATGGACTGTTTATTAGAAAATAAAATACAAATGTATAAAATAGAAAACGAAACTACTGTGGCCACAGTATTAAAAGATATGTTTTATAAATGTATACTCTAAAACAACTAACACTAGATATATATAGTGCATAGGTGAACAAGGGAACAAAAAGTAACTGTAGTGTAACCTGCCACTCAAGTAGTGAAAAGCTGAAAGATGCTACAAATAGCCGTGCAGCCGGTATTATGGTGAATTAATACCGTGACCAATGGATGATGAGTGAATGAAACAAGTGAACTGTTCACTATAGTTACAGAAAATTGAAAAGTGCTGTAGATGGACATTATAACATAACCCTTTGAGTGCCAGAGTGCTACGCTACACATTGCTCTGCAATCTGATGTGTACCCCTCTGGCATTCAAAGGGTTAAACCTGGTGAGGGCAGGCAACATGTGGCCTGGGGGGTAAACACAATCAAGTGGTCTGTTTCTTCTATTGTTTGAGCCCGGTGTCTCAGCTCACCCCTTTTATTACTTTTGAAATTGGCGTTAATGTTGTGGAATAGGGCAAATGATACCACAGAGCTTAGAGTTGTAATGGAGCTACACTAGTGATACTACAGAACTTACAATTAAAGTATCGCAGCACTAGTAATACCATAAAGCTTACAAGGGAAATGGGTTATGATACTAGGGTGGCTCGATTTGGATTGTAGTTCTATGATATTACTTGTGTATCTCCATTTCAATTATAAGCTCTCTGGTATCACAAGTATAGCTACATTTACAGCAGCAAGTGAGAGACTGAGTGAGGCAGTGGGCCACCGGCCCAAACATATGACCGGCCTAGAGGGCAATGCCCAGGCCAGCCCTCCCCTGGGTTAAACATTTTTACCTGTGCAGTGATTATAATGATTTTGTTCTGTTCATTGTGTGATAGTCTTATTTAAAGACTTCAATGAGCATGGCACATGTGGATTGCAAATATATTTGATCTAGTACTGGCAATCAGAAATACACTTGCTTAACCTATAAATAGGCACATTTCATGGAGACTTTAAAGTAGTGGGGGCGTAATGAATATAATATAGATCGTCAATGCTTACCCACCACACTGTCTTCACTCCAATGCCTCTTGTAATCCATGTTATACAGTTGATTTTTAGAGCATGCTGTTGTTGTTTTGCTTATATGTTTTCTCTGCGTCTTATACCCAGCTACGATGTTCGCTTTGTTTTGTATCATTCATTGACACTCAATAATACTAGTCCAACACGTTTTGGAAAGAGCTACTTTCCTTTTTCCAGGGAAAAAAAACAGTCCATCCCACTACCTGTTCAGTCTTATAAATGTTTTTCTTAACCATTTAGTTGCCTAATAGTTTGAAACTGGTGGTTTAATTTTGGAGTGGTTCATTTAAATTTAAATATATCTCAGAATGAACAATGAAGAGCTTTAATTAAGGAGAACTAACACCTCATAATGGTCCCTATGAATTTTAGCCTTGTGCCTTTGTTCAATAGCTATCATCTTCAATTAGCCCTGGATGTCATGTTTTTCATGGAGGCGGACATGGCAGTTGCTTGCAGTTATCTAAAAAGGAAAGGTGACAGAGCATGAGCCTACTTAGACCTTTAAGGGTCAGAGGGGTGTGCAATGTATGGTATGTATGTATAGTTACTTCAACTTTTGTGTTCTGAAAATATGAAAAATGAAGGCAGATCTCCCTGGAGAAGATGGCACCACTTCTCCAGACTGAGCTTGACAGCAAGCAGTTCTTGGTCAGCGGATGCGAGTTTGCAGGAAAATAATGCCTCAGGGTGGCGGTGGTTTTTGGGGACACTTTAGTGGAAGAGAATAGCCTCAACTGCTGTCTCAGAAGCATAAACTTCAAGAACATAGGGAAGAGAGACTTTGGAATACTTTTTAATAGGAGCTTCAGAAAAATGTTTTTTAAAAACTTTGAAAGCCCTTTGTGCAGAATCCTTCATCTGGTCTTGGAACTGGTCAAAAGGGTTAGAGATGACACAATCTTAGAAAATCCCCAAATTCATTATTGGTAGAAATTGGTGAACCCAATGAGCTGGACTGCCTTGTGGACAATGGTCAGAGGACAACTAGTGATGAGAGAAACATTGAGCAGGTCTATCTTAATCCCTTTCTGGAGAATTTTTCAAGGCTAAAAATGTGACAGGGGATGTCTTGAAAACACAGTTCTCAGGTCTGGAATATAACTGGTGCAGGCAAAGACTGACAGAAATAATGCTGTTCCTGGGAGGGAAAGAATATTAAGATGTCATCAAGGTACATGACACTAAATATGTCCAATATGTTGCAAGATATATCATTATTGAGATTATGGAAGGTCGCAGGAGCATTAAACAGCCAAAATGCCATTATCAGATATTTGAAATGACTGTAGTTTGGAAAACAGTATGGACAACAGGCTTCTACTCATCCCCATACTTAAAAGGATAGAAATGTTTCACAAAAAAGCAGCTCCAATTAATCTTCATAGTATTTGGGCTGTGGATAGTGTTATTTCAATACTGTCAGAGTTGTAGTTCAAGAGTAATTGAATGATAAAGTATCCCCCTCCCGCCCCTTTTGCTGATGTAACACTGCTCAACTCAGAGCAGCAAGACTGTCCAGATGGATCGCAGAGAAGGACAATCTTCAGTAAGAATAAGGGAAAAACCTGAAAAAACAGTAGGAAGACTGTCCCCTGCTGTGATCTGTCTGGTCAAGGGACCAGATTCCACATCTGAGGTGAGCAGTGTTACACTAAGTGAAAGGGGCAGGAGGGGATACTTTCTCATTCAGTTACTCTTGAACTACAACTTTGAAGGTATTGAAATAACACTCTCCATGGCCCAAATACTATGAAGATTAATTGTAGCTGCTGTTTTATTTTTTTAAAACATTGCTATCCCTTTAACTCAAACAACAAGCTTATAAACTCCCTGTAAGACAAGCTTAGTGATAACAGAAACAATGCTTAGGTTGACAAAGAGATCAGGAATTAGTGGAAAGGGAAATCTATTTTGATGGTGATGTTGTTTAATTCCATTTTGACCATCAGGATCAAAGAGAACTGGATCTTGTTGGCAGGAAGGAGCAGTGACATGTGGATGTACCCAGTCAAACTGAGAGGTTGAGCCCTTAGGTTAGAGTAGACACCAGTAAACAATAAAGGCTGGATTCTATTACAGGTGATAATTTTATCACTTCTTTTATCTCCAGTTTTCTCCATAGACTTCAATGGGAACATTTTTGATAAAACAGGTATTAACATTTATCTCCTGTAATAGAATCCAGCCTTAGGTCCTTAAGAGAGCAGGATGAATGCCACTTAAAGATAACCCCTCACACCCAGGGGTTGAGCCCCCAGGAATGTGTGAGTGCCAGATGTCTCAAGAAAGAAGCAGATGAAAGTATAATTAGGGTTATGTAGCATTCAGGGCAAGCTGAGTTCCTGCAAAGTCGGGGCTCAGGCAGAAGTTCAGGGCTGACAGAGTTCAAGTGGAGTCTGGATTGGGCCAAAGATCAAAGCCGCTGGAGATCAGGTGAAGGTCAAAAGCAGAGCAGACAAAAGGAACCAAAATCAGCAAACAAGGACTAAGTCTTGAACACAAAGGACTAACAAATAAGCAAAGAGCCAAGGCCAAAAGACACATTCTTACACTTCTGTGAACCAGATTACTGAAACTTGTAAGTCTCTATGTGCCCCTTGATGCCCATGAAGTGGGTTGTGAGGGTAAAACATATTGGCGTGAGCAGACAAGCAAACATGTATAGACCTAGTGTCACAGCTTACCTTGGTTCCAACGCCGCAGCTTCAGGCGTCGCTCAGCATCATTCCACGTGCAATCCTGGCGTCCGTTCTGGGCGCACTTGGCGGCATCAGCAGCCATCCATGCCGCACGGAGGATGCAGGAGGATGGCAGCGGTTGGACGCATCAGAGCAAGATGCATCATCTACAGGCGCAAGGCTTCAGTGTGAAGCAGGCCTCTGTTTTATGACATGCTTCCTGTAGTCTTTTCCTACCTACTTCCTTCCTCTGAACTGCTCCTCCTACCTACTTCCTGAGGAGGAGTTTAAAGGGCAGACTGAGTTCTGACTCGGTTGCCCTTACGTTGTTGTACAATACAGTTCTGTTTCCCTTGGGCTCTGTGTATGACCTGGCTTGTCTGACCATCCATTCTGGTGCTGACCTGTGGCTCTGTCTGACTACCTGAACTGTGTATGACCCGGCCTGTCTGTCCATCCATTCTGGTGTTGACCTGTGGCTCTGTCTGACCATTCTCCTTGTGCGTTTCCGATTTGGCTTAGACATCCTTTCTGGTGCAAACCTGTGGCTCTGGCTGACTACCCGCTCCGTGTATGACCTGGCTTGTCTGAATACCCACTCTGGTGTTAACCTGGGGCTCTGTCCACTGCGCATCCAGCATACCAACGCTTCAGTGAATATCCTATCTGGTGCAAACCTGTGTCTCTGGCTGACTACCCACTCCATGTATGATCCGGCTTGTCTGACTATCCTTTCTGGTGCTGACTAGGGGGCTCTGTCTGTTTCCTCCATGTGTTCGTCCCCACTCCACAGACACCCATCCTAGTGCTGACCTGGGGCTCTATCAGACTCCTAGACTGACTGCAGGCTGAGTCAGTGCTATTCTTTTGGGCCTTCTGAATTACCTCAAGGCTCCAGTGGGCTGAGGCCTAGTCTCGGACAGTGTGGTGGATTTATTGGCAGCCTGCTATTTCTGATACAGTGCTTGCCTCTTTGATCATCCTCTGTGTAATATCTGTTTACACGCATTACTGTTATTATTCTAATAAAATATTGTTTTAATTTACCGTACAGACTCATGGTTTATTCCTGGGAACCGTGACACCTAGCAATGGTGAGCTATGACAGTAGATGAGTATATAGACCTATAAACAGACAGACACACATGGCTGCTGTATAAAGGGCAAATATCTATGTCCTTCTTTTAAACAGGTATAATTCCCCTGCAAAAATAAAGAGGCAAAACCTATCACTAGCGTTACTCTGGAGTATGAAAATAGCGATAAAATATTTGACGTCAACACTGGTTTATCTCTGTTACACTTAGTAATATGATGTTCGATTTTTCCCCACAGTGATAAGAAAAATGCTGAGTTTGCTGTACTGACATGATTTTACTGTGCTCCAGAGAATTGTTTCTTTAGTTCACAGAATATAGAACAAATTAACAGGGACATAGAAAGACAGATAGACATTAATGGGAAACATTATCCTTGAAACAAATGGCTCTTAAAGGAGAACTAAGACTTCCTAATACAATGCTAATGACTCTTAATAAGTCTCCCCTTGCTCCTTTGTTCAATAAATAACATTTTCAGTCCTAAAAGTTGTGGCCATGAAAGAAGACATCACAGTTAATGGCAGTGTGGATGAGCAAAGCGCATGAGTGAAGCAATGCACTGCACACCCCTCTTATGCTTAAAGGGTTTAGTTTACTATCTGTAGTGGATGGAGTTTTGTTATGTGGTCCTACTAGCAACTGAGGAAGTTGGTATTTGGAGGTGTTAATTCTCTTTTAAGGACCACATCAAATTTCACATTGTATGTGCACTAAATGTAGTTTCACTAGGTAGTTTAGTAGGCTGACCATAATTCCTTGAGATAAAAATGGGACAGGGTTATGTACTATTCTGTATTTTATTTATCATGAAAATTACCACAAAGTTGTGGACAGTTATGACTCATAAGACTCTATGGTAATCAATGCGTACAGTAAAACCACAATAAAATCACTAGTGTGACAAAGTTCTGATTATATCAAATACCTCATGCTCCCATACTGCCTCAATCTCCACACCCTGTGTCCACCTCCACACCCTGTGTCCACCTCCACACCCTGTGTCCACCTCCACACATTGTGTAGACACGTGTCCACCTCCACACCCTGTGTGCACTTCCACATTATGTCCACTTCCACACCATGTCCACCTCCACATCCTACCCACCCTGTGTCCACCTCCACACCCTTCCCATCCTGTGTCCACCTCCACATCCTGCCCACCCTGTGTCCACCTCTCACACTGTGTCCACCTCCACATCCTGCCCACCCGGTGTCCACTTCCACACCCTGTGTCCACACCATGTGTCCACCTCCACACACTGTGTCCACTTCCACATCGTGTCCACCTCCACACCCTGCCCATCCTGTGTCCACATCCTGCCCACACTGTGTCCATCCCCACACCCTGCCCATCCTGTTTCCACCTACCCACCCTGTGTCCACCTCCACATCCTGCCCACCCTGTGTCCACCTCCACACCCTGCCCATCCTGTGTCCACCTGCACACTGTGTCCCCCTCCACACCCTGCCCATCTTGTGTCCACCTCCACATCTTGCCCACCCTATGTCCACCTCCACACTGTGTCCACCTCCAAACCCTTCCCATCCTGTGTCCACCACCACATCTTGCCCACCCTGTGTCCACCTCCACACTGTGTCCACCTCCATATCCTACCCACCCAGTGTCCACCTCTACAATGTGTCCACCTCCACACCCTGTGTCCAGGTATCCATTTGAAGTGATGCATGTAAAGTTTTGCGTCATAAAATGACGCATGTATTTGGGCGCGTCAATTAAAGTGTTGCAAATAAAGTTATGCGTCAAAGTGGTGCAAATTCTACATTTTGCGCCGTTCCATATGGCGCATTCACCATATCGTGCGTTAACATGTCGTAGCGTTAAGGACGCAATATTAGTGCATTAATGATGAAATGTGGGTGCAATATGGGTGCAATATTGGTGCAATATGGAAGTAATATGGGTGCAATATTGGTGCAATAATGACACAAATTGGGTGCAATATGGGTGCAATTTTGGTGCAATATGGGTGTAATAAGGACACATTAAGGATACAATATCTGGCAATAATAGTGCAATATGGGTGCAATATTGGTGCAATAATGACGCAAATTGGGTGCAATATGGATGCAATATGAGTGCAATATGGAAGCAATATGGGTGCAATATTGGTGCAATAAGGACACATTAAGGATGCAATATCGGTGCAATAATGGTGCATTGTGGATGCAATATGGGTGCAATATTGGTGCAATAATGACGCAAATTGGGTTTAATATGGGTGCAATAATGGTGCAATATGGAAGCAATATGGGTGCAATATTGGTGCAATAATGGTGCAGTATGGGTGCAATAAGGACACATTAAGGGTGCAATATGGGTGCTATAATGGTGGAATATGGATACAATATGGGTGCAATATGGGTGCAATAATTACGCAAATTGGGTGCCTTATGGGTGCAATATTGGTGCAAATTGGGTTCAATATGGATGCAATATGGGTGCAATAATGATGCAAAATGGGTGCAATATTAGTGCAATTTTGGTGCAATATGGGTGCAATTTGGGTGCAATAATGATACAAATTGGGTGCAATATGGGTGTAATATTGGTACAATATTGGTGCAATAATGACGCAAATTGGGTGCAATATGGAATCAATATGGGTGCAATAATGACTCAAATTTGGTGCAATAATAGTGCAATATGGGTGCAATAATTACGCAAATTTGTTGCAATATTGGTGCAGTATGGCTGCAATATGGGTGCAATATTGGTGCAATATGGGTGCAATAATGATGCAAATTGGGTACAATATGGAAGCAATATGGGTGCAAGGACGACTCAAATTGGGTGCAATATTGGTGCAATATGAAAGCAATATTGGTGCAATATGGGTGCAATAATGACACAAATTGGGTGCAATATGGATGCACTATGGGTGCAATATTGGTGCAATAATGACGCAAATTGGGTGCAATATTAGTGCAATGTGGGTGCAATAATGACGCAAATTGGGTGCAATATGGATGCAATATGGGTGCAATATGGATGCAATAATGAGGCAAATTGGGTGCAATATGGGTGCAATATTGGTGCAATATGGGTGCAATAAGGACACATTAAGGATGCAATATGGGTGCAATATGGATGCAATATGGGTGCTATAATGACGCAAATTGGGTGCAATAAGGATGCAATATTAGTACAATAAAGATGCAATATGGGTACAATAATGCGTCAGTATAGCACCCATATTGCATCTTTAATGTGTCCTTATTGCACCCATATTGCATCTTTAATGTGTCCTTATTGCATCCATATTGCACCCAATTTGCGTCATTATTGCACCAATATTGCACCCAATTTGCTTCGTTATTGCACCCATATTGCACCAATATTGCATCCATATTGCACCAATATTGCACACAATTTGCGTCATTATTGCACCCATATTGCACCCATATTGCTCCCATATTGCATCCGTATTGCACCCATATTGCACCATTATTGCACCAAAATTGCACCCATATTGCCGCTAATAACAGGACAAAATATCAAAACGATGGTACGGCCAGGAAATATGTAAAAAACGGGACTGTCCCATTCAAAACAGTACATATGGTCAGCCTGTAGTTTAGCCATGCAAGATAGATAGATACGTGTAGGGTTTTGATACAGTTTAACAATTATGTGTTTAAAAGTGTACAGTGCACATTATAGTTTATTAATATAAAATAATCATTAGTATTCTTATATTTATTTCATTTATTTGTTTGCTGGTTTTAATCTTTACTTTTATGATGGGCACAATACAGGAAAATCCTGTACTCATTCTGGGACATGTCCTTGTCTCTTTAAATAGTGAACCCACTGGAAGGTTCACTAAGGTAACTTCTTACTGCAGGGACTGCAGCTTCCAGAAGTCAGCCAGGTTATCTCTCAATACCAAGAGCGTGGCTGGTTAGAGATAACGGTAGTCCCCAACAGCTGCAAGTTCAAGATTTGACTACCTCTGCCTTAGCCAGTAACAGTGCTGGGCAACATGTGACCCCCCCCCCCAACCGTGGATGTCTACAACTACCAATACCTGAAAACAGCCACTGGCATAGTGAGTGTGGCCCCATGGCTGTAGCATGCTTAAAAAATAAGGTGCCCATGGAGGCTGACTGTGTAGTTCAATGGGAAATGTAGCCCTTGGTCCTGTTTCATATGAAAATATATATACAAACTGGGAGCCAAGATGAAGACTAAAAAACTCCCCAACTACTGCGCTTCTTCCTACAGTATGCACTCAATACAAAATATATAATCAATAGATAGAAAAACAGTTATAAAGGGGAAACAAAAAAAAAAAACACAATAGGAAGTAAAAGAATTCTAAAAAAAACCAAACACAAATGCTTGGATTTCTTGATTCTCTTTCTTAAGCTATATTATGCTCTTTGAGTCCAATGCTGCACGCTCACCAGGAGATGGGTTCCCACTCCAGACTGAATAAACTAGAAAAGAAAAAAAGGAAGAGAAGAGCGGCGCAAAAGAGTCTCTCTAAGCGTAGTATATTAATCACAGAAGATTGGTCCTTCACCAAAACACCGTGGAACAAATCGTCAGAATATTACTCACATTTTTCAGAGGCACACACCCTGCCTCCTGGTCTACTCCACTTGCACTGGCTTACACCCCAGTATAGTGATCTTCTCCACTCGGGGTCACGAGTAGACAGAGTTCTTTATAAGATTCTTCATTAGGAGTAATAGATTTGTGGAATATGCCAGTTGAGCAGAGGATATATAAAAAATCCAATGCTACAATAGGCCAAACCTTATTTGATCTCGTCAAAAAATCAACTCCTATTATTCATTAAGAAAACTGCTACTTCTTAAGAAGCAAGCCAGTGTCACAAAAATTATGTGAAACATATATGAGTATAAACCAATTTGAATTTTATTACTTCAAAAAGAAGATAAAAAGAAAATAAAAAAATACAAAATTTAATCAATTACTTTCTTGGTCTAAAAACTATATATATATGCGCAGCTGTAAAATTATTTTGTCCTGTGGTGCATATTGATTTTACTGATTCTTATTTTGTACATATTTTTCTTTTTTTATTATTATTTAATCATATGCGCATACATATATATTTTTATTAACTACAGTTTTTAGACCAAGAAAGTAATTGATTAAATTTTGTTTTTTTTTATTTTCTTTTTATCTTCTTTTTGAAGTAATAAAATTCAAATTGGTTTATACTCATATATGTTTCACATAATTTTTGTGACACTGGCTTGCTTCTTAAGAAGTAGCAGTTTTCTTAATGAATAATAGGAGTTGATTTTTTGACGAGATCAAATAAGGTTTGGCCTATTGTAGCATTGGATTTTTTATATATCCTCTGCTCAACTGGCATATTCCACAAATCTATTACTCCTAATGAAGAATCTTATAAAGAACTCTGTCTACGCGTGACCCCGAGTGGAGAAGATCACTATACTGGGGTGTAAGCCAGTGCAAGTGGAGTAGACCAGGAGGCAGGTTGTGTGCCTCTGAAAAATGTGAGTAATATTCTGACGATTTGTTCCACGGTGTTTTGGTGAAGGACCAATCTTCTGTGATTAATATACTACGCTTAGAGAGACCCTTTTGCGCCGCTTTTCTCTTCCTTTTTTTCTTTTCTTGGTCCTGTTTCGCAGATGCTATTCAGTTGAGTCTAAAGGTGAGACATTCAAAAAGTTGTGGTAACAAATTTTCTGTAATCAGTCTGACAAAGTTCTTACACTGTGGTCCATCAATTCACAGTCATATTACCGTCATGTTTTGTATCCTGTTCTGCCATCTCCATCAAAGGGAAAAGCAATCTTAAAAGTGGCCGTGGTTTAATCTACCGTCATCATACGTGGGAACTCTCCGGATCTTCCTCAGAGGCTCTGATTTTTGTAGGGAATTACTGGGTCTCTGGAGACAGACACTGATTCTCTGAAGGTGGGGAGTTCCTCATGAAACTCTGCCCACTTCTCCTCCTTCCCACACCGTTCCTCCCATTTCCTGGCCATTTCTTCCCCTTCCCACCCAGTTCCTCCCACTTCCTGCCCACTTTTGTGATATGTCCACTAAGCCCACCCCATTCGTGATTAAGCCCCATCCCTTTTTGACACATATCACATCATTTATATCCCCCAGCGGCACCACAGTTGTCCCTTCTGGGGACTCCACAAGACGAAGTTCCCAGATATGACCGTCATATTGTACAGTATTTTCAGAATAGATCTTCTTTTGTCTGATTAATGTGATTTTTTTCCTGACAAGAAGACAAATTAAAGTACCACTAGCAGATAGGAGGGAGAAGCAGAAGTAGTATGGTGTTATCTGGTAAAAAAAATATTTATTTGAAAACTATAATTTGAGTCCCTCCAAGAATATAGGATCAGCAAGTATAAGCTAGGAGGATATCAGATATATGGAAAAGTAACCCCTGCATAACTGAACTAATTGATTTGTAGGATTATGGATTAAAATTGCAACGTGACGCTACTTATTCCCAACAAGCCAATTATAACTAATATCTGGATACTGAAATGACTTAAACAACACAAAGAATGTGATTTGTTATAATAACAAATAAGCAGTAAAAAACCTCACTGTGAATTTGATGTTGCATTAACCATTATGATACTGTATGTCTGCTTCCATGAAGGAATGGACTACATTACAGTATACTTTTGAGCTCCACCCTTATGATCATAAAAATATTTTGGTATACGTGGAGGCCCATATTCAGTTTTATGGCATTTTAAAAATATTGTTTTTAATGTAGTGTTAAATAAAATTGAAGTTTTAAGCCATATACTCAAATTCCTTGTGAGTTTGATATAGCACAGAACTGGTCCCCTTGCTATTAGGTCTGCAGAATAATGGTATTGAACTTAGGCTGTTTATCCCTGAAAGTGACCAATTTTCTTCTCTATCTCCTGTTTTCTTTGGTATTTAAAATACATATAAAATACACGTATACAGGCAAGGTATGCAGTCGCATACCTTGCCTATTAACCCTTTGAGTACCAGAGTGCTTTTGCTACCTCTCCTGTACTCAAAGGGTTAATTATGCAATACATATACAACGAAGGCATGTCACATAAAATTGGAGAATAAACAATGTCGAATGGGAGCAATATTTGTTGAATTAAAATGGAGAAAGAAGGTCATGGGAGCACTATATGTCGAATTTCAAAGGGGGGGTTAATATGTGGAAGGGGGGCAATATTTGTCGAATTAAAATGTTGAAAGAAAGTCATGGGAGCATTATATGTCAACTTTCAAAGAGGGGGGTTAATATGTCTAAGGGGGGGGCACTCTGTTGTATTTCTGTAATGTGGAGAACACATCTAACGCTTAACTTGAGCTTTCTGACTTCAAAAGCACACCTATTTCCTTGGACTTTGACATTTAGCTAATTTTTTAAGCAGTAGGTAGTGTGGGGAACACATCTAAAGCTTAACTTGATCTTTCTGTCCTCAAAAGTACTCTTATTTCCTTGGACTTTGACATTTAGCGCATTTTTTAGGCAGTAGGTAGTTTAAGACGTACTGGGATAAAAGCAGACAACGCCATTTTTGTTAGTACATCAAAATGTGCTGTCTACGCCGCTATATATGGATCAATTTAACAGGTCTTTCATGATATCATGTTTGCAATGTGATCAACTCTAGTCTTAACCTTTAGAAGTGTGGTCCTTATTTTGCTGATATTGTATTGTTACTTATAGGTGGAACTTCACGTCCATTTAGATGGAAGTATCAAGCCAGAGACAATTGTACATTTTGCAAAGTAAGTACAAAGCAGTTATTTATTACAAACAAGGCATTGTCAGATGAATGTATAAATTTACCAGTATACCCACACTGTCACTGGCTACACTAAAGGATACACCCTACAGCAAATGATTGCTGTACTGCATAGCAGGAGACACACTTTACCAGCACTGGACTTTTATGCCAGCAAACCCCCTATACCTGGTCTATAACATATGTAGAGTAATTGTGTACTCTAGTGTTATTTCCTCTACAATTTACTAATCTATGTATTTACATTAACATAATTTCTTCTACAATTTACTAAGCTACATATTTACACTAATGTCATTTCCTCTACAAGTAACTATACATGTACTTACATTAACGCCATTTCCTCTACAATTTACTAAGCTATGTACTTACACTAACACAATTTCCTCTACAATTTACTAAACTACGTACTTACACTAATGCTATTTCCTTTACAATTTACTAAGCTACTTACACACACTATTGCCATTTCCTGTACAATTTTCTAAGCTACATAATACACTAATGCCATTTCCTATACAGTTTACTAAGGCACGTACTTACAATAATGCCATTTCCTGTACAATTTACTAAGCTACATACTTACACTAAAGCCATTTCCTGTACAATTCACTAAGCTATGTACTTACACTGACACCATTTCCTGTACAATTTACTAAGCTACATACTTACACTAACACCATTTCCTGTACATTGTACTAAGCTGTGTACTTACACTAATGCCATTTCCTCTAAAATTTACTAAGCTATGTACATACACTAATGCCATTTCCTGTACAATCTACTAAGCTATGTAATACACTAACGCCATTCCCTGTATAGTTTACTAAGCTAGGTACTTACACTAATTCCATTTCCTCTACATGTTACTATGCCATGTACTTACATTAACGCCATTTCCTGTGCAATTTACTAAGCTATGTACTTACACTAATGTGCTCATTGTACACTTATACAGTTTACTAAGATAGGTACTTAAACTAATGCCCTACAGTTTATTAAAGGGATAGTAATGGCTGCTTTTAACAAAGTTTAATATTATAGATATTAAAAAAATAAATTAATTGATGTAAGTCCGGTCTCTTAGACATGTATAATTTGAGAGACATACGCTTCTAAAGTTCCCCTTACCTCCCCTTTCACAGATGTCACGCACTAGCTGACAGCATGAGATGCTAGTCGTGAGACTGGATGGCGGCTCTTCAGCAGAGCCGAAATAGCGCTATCTAAAAAGAAATACTTAATTGGAGCGGTATACAAAGTGTGCTTGCAAACCAGGCACACTTTGTAGACCATTCCATTTAAGTATTTATTTTTAGATAACGCTATTTCGGCTCTGCTGAAGAGCTGCCGGCTGGTCGCAGGACCAGGATCTCATGATGTCTGCTAGAGCGCTGATGTCCGTGAAAGGGGTGGGAGGGGGGAACTTAGAAGCGTATATCTCTCAAACTATACATGTTTGAGAGACTGGACTTAGATCAATTAATTTTTTTTCAATATCTACAATATTAAATATTGTTAAAAGCAGCCATTACTATCCCTTTAAGCTATGTACTAATGCCATTTCCTCTACAATATCTTATGCTATATACCTTCACTAACTCCATTTCCTCTAGACCTTGCTTAGTACATTGGTCTGAGCAAAGTGTAGAGGAAAGGACCAACCCTAAAACTTCCGCAGTTCTAGCTGCGAGTTTAGTGTGGAATCACATTACCTCATGCCTTCTTCTAAGCCTGATGTAATAACAACTTCACTATGGTGGGGGGGCAGATAAACGTTCTCTTTAATTTAAACTTGTCTTTTAAGCTCTTAAATGCTTCATCGCATTGTTTAACCCCTTAGTGACCAGCTGTGCGCACACGCGGGGACCCGGAAATGGAGGACGTTCATGTACGTCCTCTGTCCTTAAGGGACATCCGCCTGAGGATGTACATGTACATCCTCGGGCGTTGAGTGTCAGAGAGGTATCCAACACATTGCAACGCAATGTGTTGGATACCTTTCTGGCACTCAAAGGGTTAAATCAATGCAAATTTGGGGAATCTGTGTTTTTCCCCATAGGCTACCATGCAGGTCATCCATGCTTCATATTGTGTGTGAATTAGGGTGAACACATTTCAATTCTGCCATTTAGAGACACTACAGAGAGAAAAGTGCACCACAGAGTTCTAAACACTAGAGGGAGAACTGACCATTGACTGCTGTGACAGAAAGTGATGTCTGTGGATGGCTACTTTCTGTCACAGTAGGCAATGGGTGGTTCTCCTTTTAGTGTTTAGGACTCTGTGCTCTGGAGTCTTCATTCCCAGTAGAGGGCTGCCAGGACAAGGGACACACTTAAAATCCGGGACTGTCCCAGGCAATATGGGACACGTGGCCCGTTAAAAGTGAGTCAAGTCGGTGAGTGCAACACTGCAAGTGGGTTCATAAAGTCGCAAAACAATGTCACATGGCCACACACATGCTTGCAGTAGCATTACCCATGTTGCTGTGTGCTTGTTCGTTATAATTTCATCAAAAACCTGCCAAATGCTGGACTTGATTATATGATCCTCAATCAGGGTGTGGAGGTGGACACAGGGTTGGCAGGGTGTGGAGGTGGACACAGGGTGGGCAGAATGTGGAGGTGGACATAGGATGAGCAGGGTGTGGAGGAGGACATGGTGTGGAAGTGGACGCAGGGTGTGGAAGTAGACGCAGGGTGTGGAGGTGGACACAGGGTGTGGAGGTGGACACATGGTGGGCAGGGTGGAGGGGGACACAGTGTGGAGGTGGACACAGGGTGGGCAAGATGTGGAGGTGGACACAGGATGGGCAGGGTGTGGAAGTGGACACGATGTGGAAGTGGACACTGCGTGTGGACACAGGGTGTGGAGGTGGACACATGTTGTATCCACACAATGTATGGAGGTGAACACAGTGTGTGGAGGTGGACTCAAGATGTGGAGGTGGACACAGGGTGTGGAAACAAGGTATGGAGGTGGACACAGGGTGTGGAGGTGGACACAGGGTGTGGAGGTTGAGGCAGTATGGGAGCAAGAGGTATTCGATATGATTACCATAGAGTCTTATGAGTCTTAAATATCCAAAACTCTATGGTAATTTTCATGATAAATAAAACATGTAATATTACATAACCCCATCCCATTTTTGTCTCAAGATAATACGGTCAGCCTAAGCATGCTGCATCTTGTGTGTTCATGTAAGGTAGAAGTGGGCTACATGAACCCCCCCAGCTGGTCAAGGCTATAATCTCCATCATCCTCAACCAGCCAGAGGCTTACTGCAGATGATGGGTATTGTAGTTCTGAACAACTGGAGAACCTCAGGTGGCCCAATCCTGATGTAAGGTGAATAGAACATTCAGACGCTCATCATCTACATGGACAACATTATACATGTATCAGTGCTGCAATAATATCACCTGTCTGAAAGGAGCCTAACAGGCCAAAATTTCTTCATTTGACTTCTTGAGCACAGTGAGCTTATCAGAAGATCAGTCATTGTGATTAACTCACCTGTACTCAAGTATGTATATCCAAGTGATTTTACCTCTTAGTGGTTTGGAAATTTGTGTCCTTTATTCCCCTTTAAGCCCAACATATGTTTTGGATGTGTAAGATCACTGGTGGATCACTTTGAGATGTGTAAGATCACTGGTGGGGTTTGTAGTTTTGTGTAAAATGTAAACACATGTTTTCTTTCTCCTTCCAGAAAAAGAGAAATTAAATTGCCAGCCGACACTGCAGAAGGCCTTCTACAACACGTTTCTTACAAAGATCCACTCAGTCTTACTGAATTCCTTGGGAAATTCAGCCACTACATGCCAGCAATTGCGTAAGTACCACATCTGGTCTTAACCAAGTTTGGATCTAGTGCTTCATTAAACACCAACACTGCTTATATTTATAGTAAATGTTGCCAATTCATAACTTAAAGGGATAGTAAAGTCTATTGCTAATAAGAGCTAATATTGTAGCTATTAAAATAATAAACTAAATTATGCAATTCTTATCTCTCAAACCTTTATGGTTTGAGAGAGATATGAAAATAAAGTTCCCCCCTCCTTCCCCCTTCTGTGACGTGACCTGTAAAGCTGTCAGCCTGAGATTCTGGTCATGTGACCAGATGAGGCTCTTCAGCAGAGCTGGAAGAGTGCGATCATGAAACAAATACTTTAATGGAACCATAAAGGTTTGAGAGATAGGACTTACATTGTTTAGTTTATTATTTTAATAGCTGCAATATTAGCTTTTATTATCAATATACTTTACTATCCCTTTAAAGGAAAACTATCATGAATAAAGTAAAGTAAATGTTGTATTTGCCCTGAAAACATTCTGTAAAACAGTAAAGTGTTAGAAATATGCTCCACTGGGATCAGGCTTGCCGGTTGAGCTGGGGCTAAGAAAGTGAAGTCTCTCAGTTCAGTTTTCTGTCCAGCTCAACAAGAATCCCCATAGAATGGTAGTATTCAGCTTGATGAAAAGCCAACTCAGCATGTACACTTAACCCACAAATTTGTGGTCAAGAGGCAAAGTCTTCTGAGTTGAATTCCCGTTCAGAAAACTGACCCTTCCTCCAGCTGCTGTTAGGAGCAGTTGGATTTATACAATGTCTGCTCCTATTAAGCAGACTTAGTCAAAATACAGAAGTCTGCTGTTAAATATGTTAAATATATACCATAGTTCCAACCACTCTCAACCAAGGTGAGGTCATTGTTTGTAATCCATAGGTATATGGTAGTAGTCTACTGCAATGGTGTGTGTCATATTATGATCTGTCCAAAGACCTTTGCCTACCTAGTATCATCAGTATGACTTGAAAAGAGGAACCCTGTGTGGGTACTAAATAACAATCCCTGACAAGTCCCCCAATGCTTCCCCTGATTGGTCAACTGTAACAACACTGTCCCAAGCCCTAATTTGGATTCCTATCTTTATAATAATGTCTGGAAGTGTATAAAAGCAGTGTGTTTTCATCAATAAAGGATTTTATGTTCTACACTCTTTAATACTAGTCTTGATTTTGGCTGGGGATTCCAACCCCAGCCACTGTAAGAACAAAACCAAAAACCAATGGTTTCAGGGAACTTTACTTTGGGTTCTGCAGCTAATTCACTAGCTCCACTAGTTTACTCTCAAGCAGCTATCAATTGTTCCTGCATCCTACCTGATCCTACTTCTTTATTCCTGGTAAGAACCCACGGTGGGGCACTCCTAGTCTTCGAGGAGGCCCCTTTGACACAAAGCTCACTTATTCTTTAGTCCCTAAGTATGGTTTCTGACCATTGCAAGCTCAAGTGGATCATTTATAAAGTGGTATTCAGTAGCCCTTTGCAGTCAAATAGTAATCTATTATAATCTATTTTAATTATATATATATATATATATATATATATATATATGTAATGATTTACACAAAGTTGTATAGGGGCGATAGATCCCCTTTAAAGGAACATTAACATCTAAAAAAAAAAAAAAAATGTAACCCAAAATAAAACATTTTCACCACAAAATTTATGTCACTAATGAATCTATTTAATGGTCAAAAACTGAATTCTGTGTGACAAAATAATCTATTTGTAGAACAAAAGTTATTTTGTGAGATGAAAAAAATATTTTGTGCTGCAGAATATGATCCTCAAAGCTGAAATCTCAACTCCAGAGACGTAAGATAGAAAAAGAAGCAAAGAAAGAGGTTAAATGAGCAGTGGTAAAATGCTGTTTTTTTTGTTTTGTTTTTTTAGAGGTGACAGAGAAGCTATAAAAAGAATTGCCTATGAATTTGTTGAAATGAAAGCCAAAGAAGGGGTGATTTATGTTGAGGTCAGATACAGCCCTCATTTCCTGGCCAACTCTAAAGTGGATCCGATCCCATGGGGGCAGAAAGAGTAAGTCACCACCAGGTACACAACATACCCTGCTCCTGCTATCAAGTGCATATGTAGGAAACTTGAAGGCGTCCAGCTGTGGAAGACTATAACTCCCATCATCAACTATGTCAGTAGTGGGAAAATTAAAGCAGAAGTATCAGTCATATAAAAGTGCTCCCCAATTTATTTTTACTATTGCGTTAAAGGGGATCTCTCACCTATATATAAGTAATGCTCATTAGTTAGATCATTTAGCCAAAACATTTAAAACGTTCTTCATTTAAAAAAAAAAAAAAAAAAAACATTAGCGCAAAAATGTATGTTTAAAAAGTGTCCGGCAGCCTACTTCCTGCTTGCAGCACTCTCTGCTCCCTCTACTCCCGTCCCACTACCCAGCATCCTCTGATGACGGAGTCTTTCCTTTTTCTAAGCTGGAGCGATCTCATTGGCAGAGATCGATATCTATCCAATGAGATCGCTCCAGCTTAGTGACAGACAGCCTCCGTCATTGGAGGATGATGGGTAGTGGGATGGGAGCAGCCTCTGTTCAGCAAGCTTCGGCAAACCGGAAGTAGGCTGCTGGGCACTTTTTAAATTTAACTAATGAGCATTACTTATATATAGGTGAGAGCTCCCCTTTAAGCATATATATCCATTTATAATCCTTTTCAAGTCCAGAATTATTTAGAAATCTAAGTTATTCTGTGGCTTATGCCAGGGATCTTGCTGTAGAGGCATCTGTGTTCCTGCGCTGTTCGTCACTATCTGTACCTTAAGGTACTATGCAACTCACCCTTGCCAATCAGACAGGTTGGACAGTGCAGGCACACAGATGTCTCTTCGGCAAGATGTCTGTGCTGTCGTCTTCCAGTGTGTCTCAGAAGAAATTAGATTTCAAAATAATGCCAGACTAAATAAGGAATTATATGCTTAACACAATAGTAAAAATTAATTGGTGGGCACCTTTCCATGAGTGATAGTTCCACTTTTATGGAAACCCTGTTAAGAAGGAATTGTTAAAGGGATAGTAATGTCAGAAAAAAAGTATTAACTATATGGTAGATACAACTAAAAGAGAGTACTTGCACTTATTCGTATCTCTCAAACCGTTATAGTTTGAGAGATATAGGAAAATAAAGTTCTCTTGTCCCTCCCCTTAATGCTTGACGAGCTGTAAAGCTGTCAGAAGCAGATTCTGGTCACTTGACGAGATGTGGCTCTTCAGCAGCGCCGATATAACGATCTCTAAAGATAAATACTTAATTTGGAATGTCTACAAAGTGTGCCTGGCTTGCAAGCACACTTTGTAGATCGTTCCAATGAAGTATTTATTTCTAAATAGCGTGATTTCAGCTCTGCTGAAGAGCCTCTGTCTGATCAAATGACTGGAATCTGCAGCTGTCAGCTAGATGGCAGACTTGAGTAAAACAGCCAGGGAAAAGTAACTTTAGCAAGTTATATCTCTCAAACCATAAAGATTTGAGAGATAAGACTTATGGTTTGAGAGATAAGACTCACATTGATGTTAATCTTTTTTAATGTCTACAATATTAAATCAACTTAAAGTTAACCATTACGATCCATTTAAATATCTGAATTTATATGGCTTCCAAGATCCCAAACAGCACGGGTCTACAGCAGGGAGATCTTGTCAAACTAACATTATAGATTTTTTTTGACTGTGTAACTAAAAATAATAGACCAAGGGAGAGCATTAGACATAGCTTATCTAGATTTCATTAAGGCATTTAACATTGCCCCTCATAGAAGACTCATTAATAAACTGCAGTGTTAGGGTCTGGATGTAAAAATAGTTGAATGGATAAGGCAATGGCTGAGTGACTGGAGACAGAGTGTGGTAGTCAATCGAGACTATTCAGACGAAGGTTGTGTTACTAGTGCGGTACCTCAGGGATCTGTACTGGGGCCCATTATTTTTAATATTTTATTAGTGATATTGCAACGGGTCTTCAAGGTAAGGTATGCATTTTTTGCAGATTATACAAAGATCTGCAACAGGGTAGACATTCCTGGTGGAAATTACAAGGGATTTAGGTAAATTAGAAGAATGGACAAGTGTGTGTCCGCTTCAATTTAATGTTGATAAATGTGAAATAATGCACTCAAGATGTAAAAATCCAAAGGCAGAATAATACTATATTTTGCCTTTGGATTTTTACATCCCAAGTGCATTATTTTACATATTAAGGGTACTATGCTGTCAGAGACAACAGAGGAAAGGGATGTTGGAGTAATTATTTCTAATGACTTAAATGGAGGCTGGCAATGTTATAAAGTGGTGGGAAATGCAAGCAAGGTACTGGGTTTATAGCTGGGTGCATTAGTAGCAGAAAAAGGGAAGTGGTCATGTCACTCTATAGATCTCTGGTTAGACCTCACCTAGAGTATTGTGTACAGTACTGGAGACTCCATCTCCAGAAGGATATAGATACGCTAGAGAAAACCCAGAGAAGGGCTACTAAAATGGTGATCATTCAAATACATGAAGGGATTCAACAAAGTACAGGAGGGAAGTGCATTTCAAAAGAATAAAAATGTTAAAACAAGAGGTCATGGTCAAAAAAACTAGAGGGACAGAGGTTTAGATGTAATGTAAGAAAGTTTTACTTCACTGAGAGGGTTGTAGATAAGTGGAATAGCCTACCAGCAGAAGTGGTAGAAGTTAATACAGCGATGGGATTAAAGCATGCATGGTATAGACAGAAAGCTGACCTGAACATAAGACAAGACCAAGGACCAAATAAGGTTTGAGGTTTTTACAGTAGATAAAATAGGAGGACTAATGGGCCGAATGGTTCTTATCTGCCGTCAGATTCTCAGTTTCTATGATGAGAACTGATTTAAAGCATTGTACTTTATGGGAACTGTAATCTAATTTATGAAAAGATATGTGTGAGAGAAGGCTTTTCCGCTGGGTCAGAAAATTAACCCTGTTACTGGGAGAATTTTTCATTCAAGTTATTGGAACTCAAAAAATTTTTTAAAGGTATAATAATATCAAAAAAATAAACATCCATCCCATTGTTCGCTGTCATTCTCTATACTGAATACTATGTTTGGAACATCGGTTACCTTTATAGATGGCTTGGATGTTCCAAACATAGTATTCAGTATAGAAAATGACAGCGAACAATCGGATGGACATTTATTATGTGACATTACTGTCTCTTTAAATGGACAGTAATGTCCCATAAAAAAATCTTCTTATTTTGTAGCGGTTAAAAAAATAAATTATGTGGCACAACTCCTGTCTCTCAAACCACTATGGTTAGAGAGATATTTGCATCTAAAGTTTCCACTTACAGCTGACAGCAGTAGATTCGAGTCAGCCAACTCGAGGTGGCTCTGCAGCAGAGCCGAAATTACGTTATTTAAAAAGAACTACTTCATTGGAACGGTCTGCAAATTGTGCTTGCGCACCAGGCACACTTTGTAGACCTTTCCAGTGAAGTAATTCTTTTTAAATAACGCAATTTCGGCTCTGCTGCAGAGCTGTCGGCTAGTCCCCAGACAGGAATCTCCTGCTGTTAGCACAGCTCTGACATCAGGAGAAGGGGAGGGAAGGGGGAACTTTACATGCGAATATCTCTCAAAGGGTTAAATTGTGATCTTAACCCCTTGAATACTAGAGTTCTCCAATGCATTGCTTCATAATGCGCTGGAGACCTCAATAGCTTTCTAGGGGATTAACATGTTATGTCCATATTCCTGTCTGTCATCAATTTACTAAGCTGTGTATGTCAGAGATTCTTCCCCTTAAAGGGATAGTAATGTCTATATTAAAGTTCTGCTCCGAGTCTTCTTTAAGCTTTTTATAACATGTAGCAGTATGTTTAAGTACTTACAGTTCTGTGGTTCAAAAGACGTTTAAGCTGAAAGGATGCCCCTCCCATCCCTCCTGGCCGTGTCACTGATCCTCTCAGTCTGGTCCGGATGGAGAGTGGAGAGGGACAATCTTCAGTAAGCAAAAGGAAAATCCTGCCGTCCCTTATCAAGGGAGGGGGTGCAGGGTTTTCCTTATACTTACTGACTGAAGATTGTCCCTCACTGCATCCGTCCGGTCCCATGAATGGATCACAGATCTAATTGGAGGAGAGCAGAAGGGGCAGGAGGGGGATCCTTTCAGCTTGAATATCTATTGAACTGCAGATCAGTAAGTACTTAAACATACCACTATATGTTATTAAAAACTTAAAGCAGACTCTGAGCAGCACTTTAATATAGACATTACTATCCCTTTAATGCCACTTGCGCCAAGGGGAAAAAAATGTGACAGACTGTGGACATTTTGGGGTAGTCCTTTCCTCTAAGTCTTTTTTTACAGCAATGTATTAATCAAGGCATAGCGGAAATGGCGTGAGTGTACACCATTTTTCTGTTCATGCTATTGGGCTGGCCTATGGAATTAGCAGGCATTAAAGTCCTATTGATGACACAGATTGTCCGCCAGTATACAATACAGCGCTTATAACACTGTACAGCATACCCTGGGTTGCAGCCACTGGCATTAGATGCTAACACCAGTGGAGATGCCAGGCAAAGTCGTACATTTGTCCCAATGTGTATTACTATCCTATAAATGTAAATAATTTAAATTTATCTTAAAATGCAATTAATATTTTCTATTAACATATGTATTTGACCAATTATATCCCAAAGAAATGTGACATCCCTTGAGACTGTCTGTAATATCCAATATATATTCTGATTTGAGTTTAGCAGTTAAGTTGTGATGTCTTGGAAAGAAATACATTCTGAGCCTGTCTTTTTCACAGGGGTGACCTCACACCGGATGAAGTAGTTGACCTTGTTAATCAGGGATTACGGAAAGGAGAGAAAGCTTTCAACATCAAAGCCAGGTCTATTCTATGCTGCATGCGCCACATGCCAAGTAATGTATTCCAGCTCACCTGCTGCTCTGCTACATGTTATGCCCAACCAGAGATTGTACTAATGATAATAGATGCATAGGAACACAAATTAGTGTTGTTGTTAAGGATTTGTTGAGGTGTGTGTGTTTATATATATATATATATATATATATATATATATATATATATATATATATATATATATATATATATATATATATAATGTACGTGTGTGTGTGTGTGTGTGTGTGTAGTGTGTATGTACCAACAGGGTATGGCACTACTGGTAAATAATACACAACATAATGACTTTATTATAGTGTGTATGTTTTCTATATATGCACATTTGTATGTGTAGGCATTGCGTTACTGTTACATGAAACATAACATAATTTCACTGTTATAACTATTTTGTGTATGTGAATATGTGTTTATGTATATATGCGTGAGTATGTGTCTGCACGGTATGCTTTTAAGAAGTCGCATATAAAATATTGTACGGCTAGAAGACTCATTAACCATGCCGCTGTGTTGAAAATGGCGACATGAGAATCTTGCCCTGCATAAAAGCGAGAGGTTCTCATGTTGCTTTTTTAAAAGTCGCTACCTAGTGCCTGCATTAAGCCTTTGTGTGCCTGGACAAACCTCTTGTCAGAATACACGGGGACCCATTTAACTGCCACACAAGATCAACGTTGTCAGGTGACACAACACACTTAAATGTGGCTGGCGATGATGGGAATTGTAGTCCCTCCAACAAGTAGAGTGCTGAAGATCTGTGTGTACAAGAGAAATGTCGCTACATGTGCAGATCCTACACAGCATCCCAGAGTCCTTCATGTGGGTGCACACCCTCCATAGGCTGCAGGGAACCGTATCATGTCAGCAGCTTGAGGTGTTAAAGTCACGAATTTGACAGTCTGTTTTGCCTGGGAGTCTCAGCTGCGTTACACAACTCCTGTGCTGTCTGCATTCCGTGAGCTGCAGGAATCGGGATCATGTCTGCAGCACACAAGGATATGAGATTGGTTGTCTATCCAGTTCTGGGATGTCTGCAGTAAATTGAATGAAGGTAATGCCGTTTAAAGAGGTGACATGGGAACCTCGCGCTTTTATGCAGAGCGAGATTCTCATGTCGCCATTTTCAACAATGAAACATGATTAATGTGGCTTCTAGCCGCACAACATTTTAAATGCGCCTTTTTCACAGTGAACCAGTCTAAGGACATGTGTTCTCCAAAATTAAACATTTACTATCACCAGACCTCATGCTCATGGAGACAGACATGATTGTTATAGAACTCAAGGACCTAAAACTGTTCCCACTGAAGGTGTGCTAAGAAGAATTCAGTGGGAAGAGCTTGAGTCCTTGAGTTCTGCAGCTACAATGATGTCTGCCTCTATGGACATGATATCCATTTCTAGTTTATGATTCATTTTGGGAATTAATGAATCCAGAATTGATGTATAGTGTCAATAGGATATACCTGAGAACCATCTTGTTCAAAGACCCCCAAGAAACACTGTAGAGATGTGAATGGGAGTCTCTAAATGATGCATTTCCGTTTATACTGTGGGTGGGACTTAACTGTGAAGTCATGGAGGGAGGTTAAAAGGAGGGGTTTGCCATGAAATGGGTGGGAAAGTGGTCAGAACTGGGTGCGAATGGGCTGTACAGACTGGAAAGTGGGTGGGGTTGTAGCTGAACTCACCAAACAAGAGAATCAGCCTCTGTCTGGAGAGTCCCTTGATTTACACTACGATTATCTGCCAAGATTAAGTGGGATTTCTTATCAGAAGGTGTTAGTGTTTCTTTACAAGCACACAACTGGAAGGCTGTGCCTACAATTGTAGAGGTCCTGCCAACCATTGCAAAAACGCTGCAATGCCCCATTCCTCATTTTTCACTGTTTACATTTAGTATCAGTAGACATGTACGGACAAGACAAGTCAAGGAGAAGACATCAGTATTGTATCTCCATTCTCTTGGTAGTTTTAGAAAAGATAAATTACTTACCCTCTTGTCTTATTACTGGGGGGGGGGGGTCACCCTACTCTTTTTACATGCAATAGAAACCATAATATTTCAACCATCGTCAGTTCCCAACACCCACACCTGTCCTGTATTCCTTGTTTCACTTTATACATTTGGGGCCACTCCTGATCCTAAAACTCCATTTAAACATTCTCAAGATTGTAAAATGTCTCTGTTCACTTATGGACAACCACAGACTTTAAATGCAAAAAATGGTAAATGGGTATATGTGGCTGATGTATGAAGGACACCTGCCTAAGTAAGGGCTTAAGTTAACCCTTGCATACTGCTTTGGTCCTTGCTGAGTATGAGGCATTGAAATAACTAGTTACTTCTCCCAAGGCAAGAGCCAGTGAACAGTTACCCAAATTTGCTTTGAAATGCACTGGAGATATCCCAGGCATCCAACTGGATATTTGGTGTGTCTCCCTTCAACACCAATTTATGAAGCTAGTTATTCCCAAATTTCTCACCGTAATGCTACTTTTGCTTAGGAAAGAGCAGTGGGGAAGTATTTGGGTGTTGCAGGGCACTTCATTCCTCTGTCCCTTGTTTTATGTTATGTACTAACAAGAAGCAGATACATCTGACATAACATTACACAGTTCACCTCTACATGCTACTGAGGAGAAGTAGGGGGCTTGCTCTCATTAACCCGTTGAGTGCCAGAGGAGTACGCAATGCATTGCTTTGCAATGCATTGGTTACCCCTTCTTGCACTCAAAGGGTTAAAGTCTTATCGATGGCGGAGTGTGTCTGCCGGTATTCACCAAGGCTGGGTGTCCAAGACATGGCCCACCTGAGTCCCAGGTGCAGCAGCCTCACATTTGTAACAAAATCATGCTTTACCTAATTAGCTAGCATACACGAATGAACAGGACAGTAGGGCCCAATCATCTTCTCTCCAGGGTCATTGTCCAGTTGACACCCTAAAGTTGTTCAGAACAGTTCAGTTTGTTAACACTTTGAGTGCAAGAGAGCTTTGAGTTGGATACCACTTTGGCACTCAAAGGTTTAAATATTAGTATTCATATTGACTTGACTGGAATTGATCAGTAACTATCACTAAGTCTATAACTGTGCAGTTTTATATTAGCTAAGTTCATTAGACATTTTTATTCGGCTTTTGTATTGCTGCAAAGAAAACGTAATTTTAATAGCTAATGGGCTCTAATTTACCATTATTATCTATAAAAAGCAGGTGAGATGGCTCATTTGTTTAATGTACCAGCTGTAGAATCTGTTCAAACTGCAAGGCTGTAGGTTCTAGTCCCAGCAAGGTCAGCTCAGCCTTTCATCCTTCTGAGGTAGAGACGTACTTGAAAGCAATGACAGGAACAAGACTAGGGTGTCCATTAGTGTATGTAACCACAAGTAGGTTTCCAGGTTTCCACTACAATCTCTTTCCCTCTAAGAAAAAATTATTATTATTAGACACATTTACTAAATATATTTTAGCCTAATGATGTATTCTTTACTTATTAGTACCAACTAGCTTTCAGTATGTCTGATATAGATGCAATCTTTGAATTATAGCGCGGTCTCCAATTCATTTCTTCTCTAGCATCCAAGAGGCTACAGAGATCTTAACCATTTATCTTGACTTAATGTATTCTTTTTCCAGAGAGTTCTCTGGCCAGTTGACCATTAAAGCAGGACAGTGACAATGTAACACTATCCGTGCAGCAATAAGTGCTCAGTATGCTCTATGCTCTTTTTTACATTGAATGACTTTCTCAGTCTTCAAACTGACCCAGAAAGTGCCTTGTCAGGGATATAAAAGAGTAAAGAATAGGGGAGGATGAAAAAATAATAAAATGTCTAGGCAAAAATGTGACTTTACATTACATGTATTTTCAGAATATGTGATCAAAACAAATGGTTATTATCTATTTAATTTGTTAAGCTTCCGAGGGGATTTAGAAAGGTGTAAGTAAAAATAGGGAAAAGGTTACATAAATATGAGGGGCACCTGGCAATGAGGATGTGAGGAGATATATGAATGGTGTGCTCCATCCATTGAGCTCTGTAGCCTGCATTTTCCCCTGATTTTTGCTATACAACTAGGTGAAATGTGTAACCTGTACTATAGAGAAATACCTGCTATTTCTTTCTATAGAGATATGGTGGAAGAAAACTGAGCAAGTTTATGATAAACTGAAAGAGTTTTCTAGAGTCCAGTCTGATGTAGATGTGGTGGTCAGCTTGAATTTGCATGCCTCATTTAGCCTACCCAACTCTCCTTGAGTGGCAGAGGTAGCTGTTTCGGAGGTACAAGTGAACTTCGGCAATATTATGGCAGCAGCTTCTGTTTGCCATTCAGTTTTGTCCTCCAAGTTTAATGGCCTTCATATGGATATTAATATCGTGTGCAGATCTGCAAAAGATTAGAGACCATATGGCAGAGTCAGAGAGCAGTGCAGGCTATGTGGAGGACCAGGTAACTCTGATGGTGGAAGATACTTCAGGCCTGGAGCAACAACCAGAGGAATGCATTTCAAGATCAATGATCTAGAGTATCACCTTAGGAGAAGCACTCATCATGTTTTATTCTTGAAAGACCCCACAAAATGTCTCCACAACCAGCCACACGGGCCAGTTCTATAATCACCAAGCTCTTGCATTATACGGACTACGATTTGATTCTTAGAAGCACATAGGAACTGTGTGTGTTTTTACACTCTACAGTACACAACTGATGGAGTGTGTTGTCTTGCCTTAGCCCTCAACAAAATTCTCAATGTCCTCTGCTGTCTATCACATCTACCTCAGTCTCAGAGCTCACATCAGGCTCCCAGTCAGCTGTCTAATATATTTATTTCTTTAATTATGTATGCATTTTTATTTATTTATTGTTTTTTTAAAGTTGTCCACCCTATCTTATCACAGTTAGTCCCCCCAAAAAATATAACTAAAAAGCAAAATCAACAATTTCTTTCCCCAGACTTCCCCAGCACAGAGACAATAAAAGCAAAATCAGCAAGAAATTTGGACCCTAGCTGTCTGTGTCTGCCAGTCAGTCATACCAAATTTTGGGGTATTTTGGGTCAATCTTCTTCTCCCAAGAGTGTGCCCCCAGACTCCCCTAATACAGAGAACAAATGTCATACCTAAATGCCTCCCTAAACTAAGCTTCAATTCCTCTTTATTTTCATGTCTTCTCTAGCTCAAAAACACACTGCTCTCTCCTCTCACAAACACAGAATGGCTGCTGTGAGAACTCCCTTGTATATGGCAGTAGAAAAGTAGAGAACATTTTGGTGGAGAAAAATTTTTCTTCCCATTGATTTCAATGCAATGAGCTATTTAAAAAAAAGCAGGAAAACGGCACTTTTCGCAGGAAATTTTTCACCAAGTGGAAAATTTCCATTTTTCGCAGATTTCAGTTTGAGACAAACATTTTCACCCATCCCTAGCAAAGATCACACAGATTACAGGCAATGCTTTGGTGTGGGTGGACACATTTAAATATGTGGTAATAGAGGACTCTGGTGACATTCAGGTCATACCTAAGGATAATCTTACACCAATGACAAGTATATTGCAAACCATGGCTGATATTTGGTATAAGCTCCCTTTGTCCAGTGTGGGTGTGCACTTCACAATTATTACAACTGTTATATTGCACTCACCTCCAGGATATTTGTGAATGGCTCTTACAACACCCTGTAAAAAACAAGAAGAGTGCAAGACATCGTAGAGTGGCTGATGGGTAGGTTCATAATCTGCTATACTTTCAGTACACTTACAAAATTGTTTCTTCTTACAAATGTCCAGGAACAATTTTTAAGATTAGAGTAGATTCCTGTGTACTGGTGGTATCACCAGACATGTATCCCTTTTACAGAATTCTTGAACAGAGAATCCTTAGGGTTGAAAAGGGAAAAGACACAGATTATCTAAGAGTAAATCTGTATAGTCAATTAATCCAGTCCCTGGCCCCAAATGGAAAAACGACCCAGAGTTAGAAATGCAAAGTCACCTTCAAATTGAATAAATCAAACCACTGGAATAATCTTGTAAGTCTTTATTTCCCTACGCCTTTCATGAAGCCACCTTCACTTCATCAGAGGTACATAGGAAACTACTCTTAATCTTGGAAATGGTTTCTGAGCATTTGTAACAAGAAATAATTTTGTAAGTGCACTGAAAGTGAAGCAGATTATGAACCTACCCATCATCCACTCTCAGATGTCTTGCGCTCTTGTTTTTTTACTGTTTCCATTAGATTGTGAGAGTGTGGTTGGAGGCACCATTGAAGAAGCGACAGTATCAAGTATTTGGCTCTGGGAAGGACTTTATACTTATCTTGGTGAAAAATCATCCCATTGTTAATTCATTTTATTCTGTTTTGTTAAATCAATATATATTGAGTGGACATTGGTAGGAGGGCATCATTGTTTTGGGGTTGTTTTTTTTTCTTTTTTTCTCTTACAACACCCTCTCAAGGAATTGGATGAGGCTCTGGCTGGTGGAATCAGCAAAATTCAAGGAACTTATCTGTTCATTTTCAGATCTACCAGTTGTAAGGCCTGTGTGTATCTGACGTGACTTTCTGGAGGCATACCAGCTGTAATGGTTTCCCTGACTCCATTTCCCCCAAATATCCCATAGTGAGATAACTCCATTCTTAAACAGTCCATAAATAATTGATAAGCCATTTTGGATTAATAAAAAAAATATTGAACAGATAGTGAAGGATGGTTTGATTAAGTTCTCTCAACAATTTTAAGAGGACTATGACTTTCCTAACAATTCCCTTTATAGGTATGTGCAGGTGTGCCATGCATGGTAACCACAGTAGTAGAGTGGATCAGTATCTCTTGCTTACCGTTCCCTAGAAAAAACATTTCAGGATCACGTCATTAAAAAGAAACCTCTTTTGTACTCAAAACAATCAGAGGTCAGAATAGTGCTGCATTACACTTGTTGTGGTATAACTGGGAGGAGGATTAGGATAAATGTAAGCATCAACAGTGGAATGTGAGGCTCTTACACATCCTTAAATTACGGTGTACCTTGGTAGACTTCAACTAATTCAGATAAAAAATACTACAAATAACCACTAGGTTGCATAAAATGGGGCTCATGCCCATTTATTGTATTTTCATTTATATGATTTTATTTATGTTATCACACAATACCCACAGCCCATTACAAAAGCAATACACTAAATTAAACAGGTGTTACAATATTATAGGTGTTATAATGGGAACTGGGACTGCCCCTTTATAACCAGTTCTGTTTATAGGTTTCCAGTTACCTCTCTAAGTACACATTTCTCAGAACAAAATATTATTCTTATTGGGAATTGATTGTTAAATTACAGACAGATTTTTGCATTTACCAATTTCTCCTTGAATCCTAAGTGATGATGAGGAGACTTGTTTCAATGCTATGGATGAGGTGTATGCCTAATGTCTAAACCTAGTCTCTGATATACTCCCTCCTATATACATAGAAATTGTCTCTCTTCATTCCATACAATTTAGAATAGGTGGCTCTCTATAAACCAGAAGCCTGTAGGTTGACTAAGAGACCAGGGGCTTAATTCTATTACAAGCAACGTGTATTTTGTAAACGTGTTACGTCGGTATTCTATTGCAGAACCATGGAATAACAAAACTGGAGTAGACAGCACATTTTAGAGTATTAACAAAATTGGCTCTGTCTGCTTCTATTCAACTACCACCTAAAAAAAAACGTGCAAAATGTCAAAGTCCAAGGAAATAAGCATGCGTTTGACGACAGAAAGTGTTAGATGTGTTCCCCACATTATCAAAATCTGACAGAGTGCCCCTTTGACATTTTAACCCTTCCCCTTTAAAATGCGACTTACAGTGTTTTCTTTCACCACTTTAATTTGACAAATACTGTTCATATTAAAATTTTAAACCTTCCCCTTGAAAATTCTACTTTGAGCGCTCCCATGACCTTTTTTTCTCCATTTTAATTCAAATAATATTGCTCCCATTCAACATTGTTTATCCTCCAATTTTACTGCAAAATACAAACTCTTTATGTGTCACTGATTCCTGTGCAACAATGTATAACTTGCCATGCTAAGTGTGAAAGACCTCTCACTCCTACTCTTTGTTGGCTAAACCCATTTGATGTGTTAATGCTACAGTAAGAAGTGATATTAACCCCTCCTTTACTGTTGTGAGGAAGGTTACTGAATACGTGTGACCCAGTTTATATAACAATAAGTGAAACTATTATAAAAAGGAGTCTTATAATAGAATGCTACTAGCACTTTGTTTTTAATTGTTTCCTATGGGCTTTTTTTGACTGGTGGTATGTATAATTACCACTGATCTTGTTTTCACAAATCAGGTAATAGGATACTAGAACCTGACTTAAAAAAACATAATGCCTGTTTTTTTTTTTTTGTTTGTTTTTTTTTTATATTTTTTTTTTTATGAATCGAGCCCCTAGTCTTGACAAGTGTAACTCACAGTGGTTTGTGATGGACATGGGGAGTAAAGAGTGGGTAGGAGATTGGTTTGGTTGTTTTTTTTGGTTGGGTTGCGGTGGGGGTTGTTTTGGGGTATTTTTGTGTGTTAGTTTGTTTAATGCATGAAAAATTGACTCATTTTATATCTCGTATCTTGTTTTGGATGTAACATTGAGCATTCCATATGCATTTTATTGTAATATACTTGTTTCTTGCCAGAGTCATCAGTAAAAACAATTGAAAAAAAAATTACATAAATGTACTAAGAAAATATGATCTAAATAGAATATCATATGATTTATTCTCCTTTTTCCCTTTTGCTGGTGATGAGAGCTGGCTGGATTAGCTAGTATTATGGAATGGAACAACTCTGAAGATTAGCCAACGTTATTTCTGATATCCAGAGGGAGAAAACAAAAATGTCCACAAAAATCCCATGGTTCTCAAAGCCAAACAAAATGCAACAGTATAACACTGCGTTCTTAGTTTAGAATGTCGTTTTTGCAACACAGGATACAAAAATCCCTTAGATTTAATTAGGCATTCGAAGGGTTAAAATCCCCATTTAAAACCATGAGAATTTGTGGATTTTATTATTTGTCCCCTAAAGTGAATATGGCTTGCTGCATAATTTCCCCAGTTTCTCATCATATATCTGCCTTTATATGGTTAAAATCTTGAGGATGGCTTATATTTTATTAGTGTAAAAAAATAACACATTATTATATTAACCCTTAAGGACCGGCCGGGAACAGCGTGTAGCCGCGCAGGGAGCAGGGAATTCCATGACGGTCCAGGACCGTCATGGGTCCTTAAGGTGTTAAACAGGATGACAGCTAAAGGGAAAGTAATGTAAACTTTAATAAATAATAATATGGTACTGATTTTAAAGTTGAGTACAAAAATGATACCCTGGGTGATGTCTAATTCAAAATTAATTATAGCACAAATCTGCATATTTGCAGGAGGATGAGGACATCATTTTATATAGAAATTACAAGATATGATCTTGCAGAATGAGCATGCATGTGTGAGTGTGTGTATATGTATATGTGTGTTTGTGTGTGTGTGTGTGTGAGTGTGTGTGTGCATTTGTGTGTGTGAGCGTGTGTGAGCTTGTGTTTTTGTGTATGTACTCTGGGAATATGTGTGTATGTATGTGTGTGAGCATGTGTGAACTTGTGTGTCTGCGTGTGTGTGTATGTACTCTGTGTGAGTATGTGTGTATGTATGTGTGTGCATTTGTGTTTGTGAGCTTGTGTGTGTGTGTGTGTGTGTGTGTATGTACTCTGTGTGAGTGTGTGTGTATGTATATGTGTGTGTGTGCATTTGTGTGTGTGTGAATGTACTCTGTGTGAGTGTGTGTATGTAAGTGTGTGCATTTGTGTGAGCGTGTGTGAGATTGTGTGTTTGTGTGTGTATGTACTCTGTGTGTGTATATGCATTATGAAAATAATTGAAAAAGGTTACTTACTAACGTATCTGATGATCATCCCTTAACCCTTTGAGCGTCAGAGGGGTATGTAACACATTGATTTGCAATGCGTTCCGTACCGTTCTGGCACTCAAAGAGTTTATAATATGCAATACATACCCATTAGAGCGACCCACTGGAGAGAAGGGGCACACTCAATGTTGATAGTAAATTTGTGTATTCCATTACCAACATTTTGGTCCAAGTGTATCTTCACCATCTTCATCAACCTGATGAAGATCCAATTGAAGCAAACTGTTGGCAATGGATTTAGCATAATAAACTGATTTACTTTCACCACTGAGTGAGAGGTAGCACAGTGATTCTCAGCCAGTGAACTGGGGCACTTTGTGCTGTGGACACCAGCTCAGGGGGCCCTACTTTTCCCATGGAGACAAAAATGTTGTAGTTAAGTTTCTAATATATATTTATGGAATGATTATGCACAATGTGTTCTAGATTGTTATTCTGATTGTGAGAACTAATAATAAATATAGATCTGTATATTTATCTCTTCATTAAGTCCTTGGAAAATTACATATAAAATGTGAGGGGTGGCCTGAAAATCTAATTTTGCTTTTTAACTCTTTCAGGCCAGAGAGGTAGCCAACGCATTACAACGCAATAGATTGGATACCTCTCTGACATTCAAAGGGTTAATGGTGTGTTGAGTCGGAAAAAAAAGATTGGGAAACACTGCTCTAGCAATTCTGGGGCTATCTAACTTCACCATAGATGAGAGTACAAATTT